>BHDV01052451.1:61531-74051 GCA_005406045.1 Adoxophyes honmai | reverse complement strand
CTAAGTGATGGCTAACTTTCGGACACTTTTTAGACTCAGATTTGTAGGCGATGGTGTATCTAGGGTATATTAAATCAATGCATTACCTACGTAGCTTCTTCAAGCATGATTTTGGTGTACAAACAGATGAAAAAAGGTAAAACAGTGACATGTTGCTATCCATATCCCGTCGGTTGAAAATTTTAACGGACACAATTTGAAATTATCTCTGGAATTCATTAGTAAAAGTGGAAATGATTTGTGCAAATACACTTAACATTGTTTATTATAATGACCTTAAATCAAACATCATCATAATTTGCGCCGATATCTTGGGATTACTCAAAAATGTGTAAGGATAAGGATTTGACAGTTAAATTATCAACCCAAAATAAACAGAGTATAAAGCATAACTAAACCTATTTCCTTAGCTTAGTAGCCTCTCCCGATATCCACAGAAAAATTACAGAGGTGTTATTCTAACCAGAATCCACGCGGTATGTGTGGTACTTAATTGAACAAAACATCTTGTTCATAGATTCTACATTGTTACCCAATTCATTAAGTCGGTGACATTGTTTGAATCTGGCAACGCTTTACAGTCGCGGGTTAAAAGGTTTTATTGCGTTTCCGGCACTTTATGTAAGGCGGCAGTCTGGCAGACACTTAATAAACAGTGATATTGATATTAATTAATGCTAAAAATTACTTGTTGTTATTTAATTGATAATTATATGATGTTTTAAACTTTCGCGATTCTCACTCATATTTATACATATGCGGGACTTAATCACGACTTTATTTATTTACCTACTCGACGTTTCGGCTGCGTTACAGCGACCGGTGGCCACGGGTAGACTGAAGTAGAGCACGGTGTTTGTTTCGCAGCCTGGGTTCTTCGAACTACCCGCACCTGATTTTCATCAGTAACGGCTCCTCGAACTACCCACGTTTCATCAATATTATCCACCGTCACCCTATTACACCGACACTCAACACTAACAATGTCAGACGCTCGCTCCGAATGTTCGTCTCTAGGCTGACATTTAATAACTGGATTCCATGAAGACAAAAGCTTAAATAAAACCATCACCTTGGTTAATTTTTTTATGCTTTTTAATTTCAACCGCTTCACGCACTATTCGCGAGTAGTAATGTCGTTCTGTAGAGAGGATTCTGAGATTATGAAGCTCGATCCAATGGTTTGGTCCTGATTCCAACAAATGTTCAGCTATGGCAGATTTGTTAATTTTGAGGCGTCTATAGATCTGCAATGCTGGAATGTTAAATGAAACTTTTTTTGTACAAAGTTTATGTAATCATTTTTTTATTTTTGTTATCACCGTAGTAAACAATAGTATGGGGCAAAATAGCGTTCAGTTGTTCAGCCAACGAATGACAACTTTAAACTAGTGATGTAACGAGCCGATCCGAACAAGGCCGATTGATGTTGTGGTTACTTTACGAAAGATCGTTAATAGAAATAAGAAAAATACTAAAAGAAGTTTTATTGATAGATAGATAGATAGCTCTTTATTTCATTTTGGAAATAATATTACATTTTAAATCTCAAAATATAATACATTCACAAAAGGATCGTCATATAAGTAAATAATAATAATAAATTAAAAAAGTTCACAATTATATTTAAAATGTCAAAATAAAAATAAAACGCTAAAAATAGAAAAATACAATTACATCAGAAATGAAATGTAAATTAAAATGTCAAGATAAAAATAATAATAAAATAAAAAAACAGCAAATCACACAATGTGAGAATGTCATTATCATTATCATACAATATAATAATGTCAATAATAAAAAAAAAGAAAAATAGAATTAACATGTCATGGAATTAGAAATTGATGCATTCAATAAATTCTTTAAGGAATAAATTGACTTATCCAACAATAGTTTTTTCAGCTGGCAGCCAAATACTTTGTCTGAACTAACATTTCTTAGGTCGGCGGGTAGTTTTTCGTACAGTCGAGGACCTATGACGCGCGGGTTTTTGTCAAGCAGCGCCAACCGCCGCGGCACCGCTTGCAGTCGCCTTGCCGAATTTTAAATGTTTTAAACAAATCCCTACACGAATCCCGTGGTTTGACCCCCGCCAGTGTGCGCACAGCTCGCTTTTGTATTTTAAACACCTTATCCGAGTTCGTCGAGTTTCCCCACAAGATGATGCCGTATGACAACAACGAGTGAAAGTGTGCGTAATAAACTTGGAGTAGGGCTTTCTCGGAAACAAGTGGTTTTAATTTTCTCAGTGCGAAGACTGCACTGCATAGCCTTTCGCAAAGTTTTTCCACATGCTGCTTCCAATTCAACCGATAGTCCATCGTAAAACCCAGGAACCTGCTCAAGTCGCATAGTGGCAGAGGAATATTAATTAGTGGAGTTTCAATGTGATTTCTGGCAGAAAACAGTCATCATCATCAGCCTATATACGTCCCACTGCAGGGCACAGGCCTCCTCTCAGTATAAGAGGGCTTGGGCGATAGTTCCCACGCGGGCCCAGTGCGGATTGGGAACTTCACACACAACGTTGAATTACTTCGTCGCTGTGTGTAGGTTTCCTCACGATGTTTTCCTTCACCGAATAGCTCGTGATAAATATGAAATTTGATATTCACAATTCCGAAAAATTCAGAGGTGCGAGCCCGGGCGGGGTTTGAACCCACGACCCTCTGCTTGAGAGGCCACAGTTCGAACCGCTGGGTTATCACCGCCAAGAAAACAGTATAACATTAGATTTGGTGTTGTTTTGAACGTCCAACAACTTCCAATATATTTTCAAAAACTAAAATCGGGTTCAATGAAATTACTACTTTACTACATTTCTAATTTAGAAATCCTCTGGAGCGAAGGATGTGAATTTTCTTGGGTAAACTTCCAGATTGAGCCAGAAGAAAAGAAGCAGAAACTTTGGCTAAACGGCTAAACGTTGAGCCGCCGCATTACAAAACGGCGCTGTTTTGCAAAACTGCTAGGCGTAATGTAAAACGGCGGATTATACAATCCCCCTTCGACACATACATCAAAAAATATCAATTTACTTGTAGCGGGAAGTCAAGTGAGAGAGAGAGTGCATGCTATGATATGTGAGATTGAATCAGAAGACTATTAACACCATTTTTGCTATTTGTTATGACGAATATAAAATTGTAAAAGGTCTAAAATTGTAACTGCTAATTTTCCAACTAAAAAATTAAATTCATTTCTAGTGCGAACACGTTTTTTTGAAAAAAGTATGCTTAGTTGGTTTGGACACATAGAGAGGATGGATGAAAGAAGACTGACAAAACAAATCTATACGGGGAATGTGGATGGGTGCAGTGGGAGGGGAAGACCTAGACGGACGTTCCGTGACCAAATCGCGGACGTTTTAGAAACAGGTCAGGTCAAGAGTACCCGAAACCGACGAGCATGTATGAGGAGACTGATGAATGTGGATGAAGCAAAATAAGTATGTCAGGATCGTAGCGAGTGGAACAAAGTAGTCTCTGCCTACCCCTGTGGGAAAGAGGCGTGACGATATGTATGTATGTTGACTTTTTGCCGTATTTTTTTATGGGATTTCATTACAGAGAGAGCGCTATAGCTATATTAACATGTTTCCGTGTATTTATGTGTCTTATTAATCAGAGGCGGTTAGTGGGAGTTGGTAAGGTAACGGCACCAGTTATGGACGGTTTAAGTTGACCAGCACCAGTGATGGACACTTCATTCATAATTTAAAGACCATAGAGTTGTGAATTGTGAAGAGTATAAATATTATCCTCTTCATTATCTATGATTACTCTATGATTGACCATAGATGATTTTTACTGTCATATTTGGTAGGTAGTTTTCTCACATAAAACTACCGCTACGATTATTGTTGTATAAATTAAATACATTCATTTTACTGTCGTAGTTCTTTATTAATCATAGAACAAAAACTTAATATGGTAGCAGAGAAGAAAAAGATCCGATATTTTTGAAGTGAAGTGTTAAACTCGCGCAACATACGACGATGCCGAAAACAACATATCACATCGAACCTTTAAATAAGGACAACTACGACACCTGGGTGATACAAGCAGAAGCCGTGCTAGTCAAAAACAAGCTTTGGAAGTATGTAACTAAATCTTTACCTCCTACGCCAAGCAATGATGAACTTGACAGCGACAGAGAGGCGAAATCAGAACTTATTCTACTGATTGCACCCTCACAGCTAAAGGACATCAAGAAGTGCACATCTGCGAAAGCCCTATGGGACAAATTAAAAGAAATACACGCAAGTAAAGGTCCTGCGAGAAAAGCTACTCTCTTAAAGCGCTTAATCCTTACTAAACTTGAAGATAACAATGTTCGTGAGCACCTTAACAAGTTTATGGACACAGTAGACAAACTAGCAGAAATGGATGTAGAGATCAATGAAGATCTACTCACTATCCTGATGTTATACAGTCTTTCCTCTGAATATGAAAATTTTCGTGTCGCCATGGAGTCACGTGACGTTCTACCGAAACCCGAGGAACTTAAAATCAAGATTATTGAAGAAAGCGACGCTCGACACCGTGATGTCGATGTCAACCCGCCATTATTAGAAGAAGAAAACGCACTCTACGCGTCTTGCAAAATATGTAAGAAATCGGGACGAAAAATCTTTCAAAAGAAGACTCACAAGATTTGCTCTAACTGCTGGAAGAAAAATAAAGGCTCAGATCCCACAAGTTCTTTCTACGCTGAAGAGTGCTACCTAACTTCAAACCAAAACAACCAGAACGACTGGGTACTTGACAGCGGCTGTACGTCTCACATGACGTTTCAACATGAGTACTTTAAAAACTTAACTAATGTTTCTAGGAAACTTAACTTTGCTTCAGAAAAGCACTCTACTGAAATTAAAGGTGAAGGCAGAGTAACACTAAAAACTGAACTTGGAATTATTAATCTCGAAAACACTCTGTACGTACCATCACTTTGCAAAAATTTACTGTCAGTGCCAAAAATTACAGATCATGGAGGTTCTGTAACTTTCAAAGAAGATAAAGCGTTCATTCGTAATAAAATTGGAGATTTAGCAATGACTGCAGAAAAATGTAAAAACAGTGGTCTCTACTATGTCAAGTCGCAAGCCACTGAACGAAATTACGCAGCTACGCCTGAATCAATCTCAAACAATGTAAAGAAAGATTCTTTACTGGAATGGCACAGAAAACTTGGACATATGAACGACAAAGATCTCCATCTAGCTCTCAACAACGAGACATTGATTGGATTAAACTTTAATAAAAAAGAGTCACTACCTGACTGCGACGCATGCATTCAAGCAAAAATGACTCGTGTGCCGAGTCCTCCGCAGCGAACAACTCCTCGAACAACTGAACGTTTGGAGATTGTTCATAGCGACGTGTGTGGTCCTGTCACACCTTCTAACGGCAAGAATCGCTACTTCGTCACTTTTATAGACGACTATAGTAGATATGGAAGAGTCTACTTTATGAAAAACAAATCTGAAGTACTGAATCACTTCAAAACTTACAAACAAGAAATGGAAAACTTTACTGGAAATAAAATCAAGCACCTGCAAACAGATAATGGCACAGAATATGTCAACGGCAAATTTCAAGCCTATCTTCAGGAAAATGGAATAGCAAGACGTTTGACGGCACCATATACTCCCCACCAAAACGGTATTGCTGAACGGAAAAATCGTACGTTATTGGAGAAAGCTAGAGCAATGCTTTTAGACGCCAAAGCACCTATGTTTTTATGGGCAGAAGCCATAAACACGGCGAATTATCTATCCAATAGAAGCGTAAATAGTGCTATAGAAAACAGAACGCCATTTGAGAAATGGGTCCTAAGAAAACCCTGCGTCAATCATCTTCAGACTTTTGGAACCAAAGCATTCGTTCTTATGAAAGGATGTGCTAAGGGTTCTAAGTTTGCACCGAAAGCAATTCCAGGAGTATTTGTCGGATATTCAGACACCAGCAAAGCGTACAGAATATACATTCCTACAAAACGTAAGACATTTATTTCCAAAGATGTAAGAATTGTTCAGACTAACTTCTACTTAAGTAATATTAACAATTATGAAAATTTTACTCAGTCCGGTATGGCTACTCCAAATATTGAATCAAACATTGAAGATACTGGACATCATCGAGAAGCCACAACAACGATTCCAAATGGTTTTGGTTCCATTCAGGATATTGTCATTGATCAACAATATGACACAGACGAAGAACAACAAGAATTTTATGACGTTCCTGATCAAAATCCTGAATCTGAAGATGAAGCTGAAACTTATTCTGAACCAAACCTAGAACTACGTAATCTAAGAAACAGATCAACAATACGGCGGCCACTACGGTATGAGGACTTTGTACTGGAAGCTGTAGCTGAAATAGAAAACTTACCAAAGGATCCAGAAACTTATAATGAGGCTATGGGATCGCCTTATAAAGAAGAATGGCTCAAAGCTATGTTGAGTGAGATTAATTCACTACATGAAAATCAAACTTGGGATTTAGTGGATTTGCCTAAAGGTAGAAAAGCATTACCCTGCAAATGGATTTATAAAATAAAAACGAAACCCGACGGCGCCATCGACAAGTTTAAGGCAAGGGTAGTTGTTAAAGGCTACTCTCAACAACAAGGCGTGGACTATGACAAGACATTCAGTCCTGTAGCTCGTCTTAGCACTATACGAGCAATCATAGCCATTGCGGCTAAGGAAAATTTAAAATTACGACAGTTTGACGTAGCAACTGCCTTTCTCAATGGAACTGTCAAGGAAGAAATCTACGTAAAACAGCCTGAAGGTTTCCATGACGGAACTAAACGAGTCTGCAAAGTCAAACGCAGCTTATACGGATTGAAACAGGCACCACGCTGCTGGAATTCATGCATAGCCGAATTTCTAGAAACGGTTGGCTTTCAACAAAGTGAAGCAGATCCTTGCTTATACGCTAGAGTTAAAGAGCAATCCAAAGTCCTAATTGGATTATATGTTGATGACGGACTGGTTGCACATAATACAACTGCAGCAGGAGACGAATTCATAGATGAGCTGAAAGCCAGGTTCAAAATTACTACCAAACCAGCTTCCTACTTCCTGGGAATTGAAATCAACGTGTGTGATCAGCACACTATCACGATCTCTCAAAAGGCCTATACAAAGAAAGTTCTAGACAAGTTTGGTATGGCTCATTGCAAACCAGCACCGACACCCATTACAAAAGAAATCGATATCCGAGAGGAAGAAGAAGACAACGCAGCCATAAAATTCCCTTATAGACAAGCCGTTGGCGCTCTGTCCTATTTATCGGTGGGGACTAGACCAGATATCTCATACGCAGTAGGTGTTGCATCTAGAAACCTTGGAACACCAAACAAAAAGGACATTCTACTGGTCAAACGTATATTCAGATATTTAAAAGGGACACAACACCATGCTTTAACTTTTACAGCTAAGTCATCTTCACATTTAGTCTGCTACAGCGATGCAGACCTTGCTGGGGATCAAACGACTGGGCGATCAACGTCAGGCTACGTTTGCATGTACTCCGGAGCAGCGATTAGCTGGCGAAGTCAAAGACAAGCTTCCATATCTATCTCGTCAGCAGAAGCAGAAATAATGGCCGCCAGTGAAGCTGCACAAGAAATAGTGTGGCTGAATAGTCTATTGAAGGATTTAACCTCCTCTGAAAAGGCAACTTTACATTTGGATAATGAATCTGCTGTAAAGTTAGCTCACAATCCGAAATATGAGTACCACAAACGAACCAAACATATAAAGCTCAAGCACCTCTTTGTTCGTGAGTGTGTTATCAACGGAGAACTGCATGTGAGACATGTTCCGTCCAAAACGCAATTAGCTGACATGCTCACCAAGCCGCTCTACGGCCCAAGGCTAGAAGAATTGAGCAGAAGAATTGGGTTAAACAATTCTTGAAAGTTCGGAGGGTGTGAAGAGTATAAATATTATCCTCTTCATTATCTATGATTACTCTATGATTGACCATAGATGATTTTTACTGTCATATTTGGTAGGTAGTTTTCTCACATAAAACTACCGCTACGATTATTGTTGTATAAATTAAATACATTCATTTTACTGTCGTAGTTCTTTATTAATCATAGAACAAAAACTTAATATGAATTGATTGTTGTAAAACAAATGTCTTTTCCTTAGTGGGTAGTAAATAAGAGTCATTGTCCATTACCGGTGACTTTACCTGTAATTGTTGTGCGCGCGCAGATGCCGACGTTCACGGTGGACACGCCGTCGCCCGTGATGGTGGAGCAGGTGTTCGCGGAGCGCCCGCCCGCGCCGCAGTACCCGCGGCCAAGACCCGAAGGTACCCCCACAGCCTTAACACAGCAAGGCTAGGTCCACTGCTGTCCAGGAGACCCCGGCTGTTACTACGGGCCCCGTAGTGGGAGCACAAAAGAGGAACTAGAGCATCGTTGCACAGCGACCTTGAACAATCCGGGTCCCTGTGAAATGCTCTAGTTCCTCATTTGTGCTCCCGCTCCGGAGGCCCGTAGTAACAGCTCGTACGGGTCTCCTGGACAGCTGTGAAACCAGCCATAACAAACCATACTTGGGTTTTTCTTTTTAACCTACATTTTGACCTTTCTTGTAATAAGTGTCCCTTTAGAAATTTATGTTTTATATTGCCTAGCCTAGAAGACATTCTTAGCTAGAAAAATTTTTCACTCAAAAATGTGACATAGCGGTAAACCGAAATTCTGTATCCGATGAAAAGTACCACTCTCTCACAATGTTTTCTGGTAAACCACAACAAAACGCAATATGTTACCAATCTACCCTTCATTATGTATGTTTAAAAGAAGAATTACCCACCTATGAATTCGTTACTAAATTAATCCGTTACGTTACTCGCATTTTTCGTACTATTCGTGCCTACATTGTTTCAGTTTACTCATGCAAGTATGTACCGTAATTCGTTAATCACATTTTTCGTACTATCATAGTACTATTATATGGATCCCTACACTGTTTCTGTTCATGCAAGTGCCGTTGATATTATACACGAATACTCGCATTTTTCGTAGTATGAGTGCGTTACTTACAGTGTTTGTTTTGTTCTTGTGTTTATACGTGTATAACGATTGCCGTTTGTATGTTTCTCATACCGCAATACGACTTGATTCCGTACTCTGATTTACCAAACCATGTTATAATACGACGCTTCAGAAGTAACGAGTAACGTATCGATACGAAAGTAACGGGTACTTTTGACGTGACAACGTCTTAAATTAGGTTGCGGCTGGGAGTCACTTATGAAAAAGTGTAACGCTCGGTAACGTTACGATGACGTCACCGAACGAGAGAGAGGCCCGCAGTGTTAAGGAGGTAGCGCTTCGATAGTGCGAAGCCTCTATGGTATCATGTGAGACGTCAAACGCAGACATGGACAGCTGTCACGATTGGGAGTTGACGTGACAACGTCTTAAATCAATAAATATTCTACCGAGAAAAAGACGTTGTCACGTAAAATCTTCGCCCGTAAAACCGACTTTACAGGCAACCATTTTTTTTTGTCATAGTAGCGAATACCTACATACGGTACGTTTTTTTTCGTTACTTTTACACTTCTACAGCCTACTCCCTACTCTCCAGCTGAGCGTTTTGGAAAAGGGCTCCCTTATTAATAGTTATAATTTCGTCTATGTAACGTTCCGTGTCCGTAGGATTGCTTCCTTTTTTTTGATGGTAGTATTTTTTTCAAAACATATTATTGGAATGATAAGTCAATAATGAAAAATTGAAGAAGAAATATTGTAGTACAAATTATACATATACAGGGTTACTGGTAACTCGACGTATTCTTGGTAGGACTTGATAGAGGAGCTAAAATGCAATATTTTTAAGCCATCATATGTATGGCCGAAAATTAACGGTTCTTGAGTTATTGATTTTTTAAGATTTTTTTTGAATTTCCCAAAATTTTACACTAAAACTTTTTTTTTTAATTTGGCCGTCTGTTGCGGTATTTTTATTTTATTTTTGAATTATTAAACTATTGTCAAATTAAAACAAGTACAAAAACCCTAACAAAACAAATAAAAGTCTTCGAAATCAGCGAAAACATTTTTTATGTTTTATTACATCTGTGGTTGTTGTTACTAAACTATTGCTCTAGTCCAGTGTTTTTCAATCTTTTTGACTTCGCGACCCCTTTACAGGTTGAAATATTCTGGCGACCCCCTTGTGATGTAGAAAAACACAGACAAAAAAAACATACACGTAGTTTTTACATACGTTAGGACCTTGGCTCTTGAAATTAGCATTTTTGGCAGATCTTTTCTGCCACCTTAACAATTTGACCAAAAACCTTCAAGGAAGAGGAGAAAATATTTTAACAGCCAAGTAAAAGCATTTCACGCAAAACATCGTTTGTGTGAACTGATATTTTCTTCAATGGTAAAAAAGAGAAATAGACTGCAATCAGAAATTGATTTGATTATTAACGTTTCAAAAATAGCACCACAATTTGATAAAACTCTGATAAATATACAAGCATTAGAATTGGGTTTTTATTATGTAAGAACCTCGACTTTTTCTTTTACCGAGCGACCCCCCGAGTAAATCGTCACGACCCCCCTGGGGGTCGCGACCCACAGTTTGAAAAACACTGCTCTAGTCGAAAAAAATAATATGACATCAAGTGTACAAATTGTTAGAAAAACATCTACGTTTCATCAGCTTTCTGAAAAGGTATCATAGTCCATAATAATCTTTAAGAACTTTTCACAAAACTGCCTTAAATGAATGATTTCGTTTGCGAGTCATCGCGGAATTGTATGGAGATGGTGTTGACCGCGGCAGTTGTGCAAACGTTCCGCTGGCTGCTCTGTCTTAGTTTCCATACTATTTTGTGATGACTTGTAAACGAAATCGTTCATTTAAGGCAGTTTTGTGAAAAGTTCTTAAAGATTATTATGGATTATGATACCTTTTCAGAAAGCTGATGAAACGTAGATGTTTTTCTAACAATTTGTACACTTGATGTCATATTATTTTTTTCGACTAGAGCGATAGTTAAGTAACAACAACCACAGATTTAATAAAACATAAAAAATGTTTTCGCTGATTTCAAAGACTTTCATTTGTTTTGTTAGGGTTTTTGTACTTGTTTTAATTTGACAATAGTTTAATAATTTAAAAATAAATAAAAAAATACCGCAACAGACGGTCAAATTTAAAAAAAAAAGTTTTAATGTAAAATTTTGGGAAATTCAAAAATAATCATAAAAAATCAATAACTCAAGAACCGTTAATTTTCGGCCATACATATGATGGTTTAAAAATATTGCATTTTAGCTCCTCTATCAAGTCCTACCAGGAATACGTCGAGTTACCAGTAACCCTGTATTTCTGATTACTATAGCTTCAACTTAAAAATACTTGCTTGAGAATTACTTTCGCATTTATAGTGAAGATATTACATGTGGCAACCTTGTGTGCTACCTATCTCATCGATCCAGGCGTGGTATAGTCACCGGAATTGACTTGGCAAGACTAAGTAGTGGACGCAAGTTTACGCATCGCTTTTGCCATGACCACTACTTGGTCTTGCCGAGTTAGAGGCCGGCAGGGTTCTTGTCTAACGCACTAAAAATCAACATCGGTTTCAATTTGACAGTTGAAACCTAATCTTGCTTTGAAATTGAATTTCGTATCACGTAACGTCATCGCAACCGAAGCTCATATTTCAATTTTGACGTTGAAACCTACTTACTAAAAATTGGTTTCGCGTAAGCTCTAAAAATGTCATGGCAATCGTACCCCAGTTTTTTACACTTTGCGACGCTTGAGATCAGGTTCGTTTCCTCCGTGAAACCGATGTCGAATTTTAGTGTGTCCAGCCAAGGATACACTAGGAGACAAATGTCCCTCGACGCGTGGCCCCAGCAACTTCGGGAGACGTTGCCGGATTTCGCTCGACTTGTCTGGCAACATGAGATGTAAGTGCATATAAGTCGCGCGATGTCGCCAGATGTCCGGCGAAATCGGCTGGCTTCGCTTGACATGTGGGATATTTGTCCCTTAGTGTAATCCTTGGCCTACACCAATCCCTTGCTGGATTGTAATCATCTCCGCAGCGCCGCTGGGCGCCCGTCTAGCAGCCCTACAGGCTTTGGCCGGCCCGGAGCACCTGGAGCGCCACAGCACGGACTTCCACAAGATCTACTGCGCGCGGCCCATCATCCAGCACACCGACTGCCTGAATACCAGCGTCCTGGACTGCTCCGTTACCTTCATGGTGGACAAGAATATTTGCCTGCTGGGCGTGCAGGTGAGCTATGTGGATGACTTCATGTTTCAGTGACAATTTCAGTCTAGCTACCAGCGTTCGAGAGATGCAGTCTGGTGACTGAAGGACGGATTAACGGATGGACGGACGAACGGACGAACGGACGAACGGACGAACGGACGGATGGACAGCGAAGTCTCTTCTAACATCATACTTTTCTAAAGTGAATAGTTTGCGCGACAGACGCTTCCAAA
>BHDV01052451.1:0-61487 GCA_005406045.1 Adoxophyes honmai | reverse complement strand
AGAGTGATAAATCTAAAAAAAATATATGATGAACATTACCATAAAAACTATCAACGAAAATTGGTTTGAACAAAATCTACCTAGTAGTTTTTTTTAAATAATTAAAATTAAAATTTATCATTAGTTCGAAAATCTGTCACTAGATGGCGTTGTAATCGGTTTGTACGGAACCTTCAGTGCGTGAGTCCGACTCGCACTTGGCCGGTTTTGCCGTTGTACGGATATTTGGCAACTTTACTAAAAATACATGGACGTGATTTTGTCTACGCAACGTTTCATGTGTACTACCTACTCCATTCGAGAACAGAGGCGTGATTTATGTATGTATGTAACTGCCATGAAACTCGCTCATGATAAAAAAAAACGGAGAACTTGCGTCTCAAATAGCGTTTAGCTCAAATGTTTGGGGTAGTCCTTAGTCTTTCATCTATGTCCGAATATCGAGCTAACTCTATGTAAGGCTTGAGTTGTCCATATTTTTCATTACGTTTAATCAAAATATAGAGAACGTGCTTTTGCGATCTACTTATTGTTTTTCCTTTAAGGTACCGACGCAGGCGCCTAGCGAAGAAAGCGCCGTCTCCCCTCTCGGGGGCACTGGATACTCCGAGCTACTGTACGCTCACTTACTAGACGCGGATGGCGCGAGGCTCACATACACGCACTACACTAACCGCGTGCCGTACCGCCATCTATTGGACATCATGTTCAACCGGCCCGTCTACATACAGCGGAACAAGGTAGCGCCTACACCTATTTATTAATTTTATGAACTTGAAGATAATAAAATAAACCAAAGTACCTCCCCGTTAATCGTATAAGCAAATGATGAATTTGCTTTTTGAACAAAGAGATAAAATAATTTCAAAAAGTGGGGCAACTATTCTGGTTTTACCCTATACCCTACTTTTCCAATCAAGCAACTGGAATAGGTAGTTAAAACCGGTTTTATTAGTAAATCGCGCGGTTCTAAACGTAAGTGTTCAGAAACAGGTGCAGATGGCGCTGCCTCCGTGGAGCATGAACACGCTCCCGGTACGTCGAGTAAATAGATCCAAGCGGCGACAGCGCGAATCCATTTTCTAGTGTTTGAGTGGTGGTAGCGGACAGATATGAACGAATGAATAGGTCCTAATGTAAATAAGATCCGCGCGGTCTAACCGCGCGATTTGCATCCGTACGGATTCCGCACTGTCTGCACTAGTTCTAAAACCGGTTTTCTAAGCTCACGACATTTCACTCGGCAGGTGTACAAAGTGGGCATCGTGTTCAACAAGGTGGGCTGGTACCCGATGGGCTCGTGCGCGCAGCAGGTGGCCGCCGAGTCCGTGTTCTTCAACTTCGGCATCGGCCAGAGCAGCGACTCCGTGCGGGACGGGCTCATACGGTCCATCATATTCATGTACTAATCGCTAATCACTACGTGGATGTCGTGGATGGTATCTCAGTAACCGATGACCAGCCACCGTGCGACCGGTCACCGAGTTACCGATCACCAATCACCGCGTGGATAGTATCTCAGTAACCGATCACCAATCACAGCGCGGCTGATCACCAAGCGATTGATCACCATACACCATCTGACGATCATTCAGCAACCGATGACTAATCACCGCGCGGGCGATCTCTAAGCAAACGATCACCAGTCACAGCGCGGCCGGTCACCAGTCACAGCGGGCCCGATCATCAATCACTGATCACAATACACCGCGTGGACGATCACTGAACTACCGATTATCTGTCACCGCGCCGCGGTTTGGCAATAACGATCCAACCTACGACTAAGGCTGGGTTCACAGCTGTCCGGGAGACCCGTACGGGCTGTTGCTATGGGCGCCCGGAGCGGGAGCACAAATAAGGAACTAGAGCATCGTTTCACAGCGCGGATTGGTGCGCACGGGACCCGCTCCGAGTCGCTGTGAACCCAGCCTAAAGCGTAATTAAAGTGACATAAGTCACATATGTTTCGATGGCTATATTTCGAAGGGATATGCGAGTTGGATCCTTAACGCTAAACTACGTCGCATTGACTCATTGAGGTTCGCATTCAGCGACAAGCTATAACTAGCCAGCGATCGTGTAACCCAGAGGTTCCCAAACTTTTTTACTCGTAGACCCCTTACAAACTTTTATTGGGTTCGGTGGACCCCCTGCTGCTACATTTGTACCAAATTCCTAAGTATGCCAATTTTTCCCAGCACCAGCGTAGACCCCCTTCGAATCTCCCGTGGACCCCTGGGGGTCCACCTGGACCACTTTGGGAATCACTGGTGTAACCAATAGATTAGTAAATTTTGTTTAAAAAACAATCCCGCCAAATTACCGTGGCGTGGGGATATTATAAAGCCGATTTTTGACGTGTGTTTAACACATTTCACGGGTTCTCTATTGGAAGGCATAAAGTTTTTTAGACTAATATTGTTTCGCATAACACTTTTCGCCGAAATTGTTTTTTGCATAATCATCATTACGCATATTTTTTAACGCATAACATTAAAAAGCATAAATACAGGACGCATAATTGTCATCAAGACTAATGTCTATAAGCATAAGCATAAATAGGCATAATAATCAAATGGCATCATATCAATATGCATAACAGTATTATGCCAAAAAATAGTAAAGTTTTGTACCAATGGCTCGTAGTAATTATTGCTATTCATACCAATGCTATGCATACTTATGTATTACTAGCTTTCCGCCCGCGGCTCCGCCCGCGTGGAACTCGGTTATATTGCGGTATAAAGCACAACTATAAGAAAACTTCTCGTTTCAAACGACACATGGCGCCATCGATCTATCATCTATCGATCGGTTATCGATTGATATCGATCTATCATCGATCGATATCGATCTATCAAGGAAACTATATTGTTGTTTTCCCTCGGGAACATCAATTTTTCCGGGATAAAAATTAGCCTATTATTTAATCCGGACTTCTATCTTTACGTCTGCAAAATTTCAAAGCAATCGGTTCAATAGATACGGCGTGAAAGCGGAACAAACAAACAAACAAACAAACAAACAAACTCACTTTCTGACTTATAATATTAGTAAGGATTTAGGAACTAAGTCGATGTCGATGGTGGTCCGCGAACCATTCCGCGATGTTTTGGCGCTTCGCGCCTGGATTTCATACTAACCTAACCTAACCTAATAATATTAAATACATGGTAACAACGAAACTAAGTTTTTAAATTATGCATAGTGACATTTATACCAAATAATTATTAGCCCAAATAATAGTATGCATAATGTGTATTCGGCCAATACAAATTAGTCCAAATGAAATTATGCTTTTAGCGTAGTATGCCAAAAAAGTATTAGGCCAAAGTATTATTATGCGAAAGTACTGTTATGCCAAAATTAATTATGCCAAATCAATTATGCGAAACAATAATAGTCTAAATAAAATTATGCATTCCAAGGGGATCCCCATTTCACGTGAGCTTTTTGACTAGAGTCGTAATCATACATTGTTGCACATCAATAATTAAATTAATACAAAATATACAGATGAAATGTACGATGAGTTTGAGTTTACTAATGAGTTTCTAAATTGAATGGAGCGCTTTACTTCTTGGGGTTAATTCTTGGGATTGACAACTGAGTTAAAAATATTTCTATAAATCATAGTCATCAGGTAGATTATGGAAAAATATGGGACGCGTTTTTTTTATTATTTTATTTGTTTAACAAAGAAAAGAAGAAATACGTGTACAATATTTTAAACAGTTTTATTAGTCATCTTGTTTATTCTGTTAAAGTGTGGACTTGTTTATAATGTATTGTTATTCTATGATCTATGAGTTTAGACCATTGAAAGTTGGTTACTTAAAGTTAACAAACATATACAAAAATAGCAATTTGTAATTTTTAAGAACTGAAGTGTGTAATAATAATTAGAAATAGGCTTCTCGGAGATTCGAGAAATAATTAATAACGCGTTGTAAGTGCGGTAGGTAAATATATCGAAGTTGCCAATAGACCTGATGTAAAGCTATTTATTGTACCTACTCTGAGTATTAAATAAAACAATAATAAAAACTTGTTACTTGAATGCAGTTTTAATTTGAACCCTTAAGCCCTGTTCACATTTGGCTGTCGTGTTGTGTTGTGTTGTGTTGCAATCTGTCGTGACGGCTACCGTTCACATTTGTCTGTCGTGTTGTGATTGTGTTGTGACGCATTATACCAGTGTTGCCATCTTTGTAGCTTAAACTAGCAACTTTTGGGATAATTTCAACAACTTTTTTTTTCCTTATATTTAGCTATTTTGGGTGATTTTTTCTCCAATTTAGCAATACTTTATTGTAAATTATTTCTTATCCTCGTACGTATTCAATAAGTGGTTCTTTTTCCATATCGTGCAGCTCTGATGCGTCACAACACAACACAGACCCCGTGCACACTTATCTGACGCGTCAGAGCCCCGCCCCCCGCGCCTCACCCGTTCTGTCGCGGACCGGGATCGCTTCTGTCGCGACACAACACAAGCCGTCACAACAGATCACATCTTATAAGTGTGAACGCTACAGAACAAAATGTATGAAACCGATACCCTTCTGACGCGTCACAACACAACACGACAGCCAAATGTGAACGGGGCGTTATTCGTGTTTATTTGTAACAATCAGAAGCACCTACTTATTTCAACTGAAGTGAACAGCAACAAAATATTGCAGACCAAGAAACCCTGAATAACCCCTATCGTTGAGTAGAGTAAAACTTCATCTCCCTCATCAGCTGTCAATAGGGTCAGTTCACACCGCGACGAGACGCGACGCGGCGCCTCGAGGCGTAGCGCGGTGCAGCGCTACGCCGCCGCCCGCGCGGGTTGCGGGAGCGGTGCTGGGCACGTAGCGCTGCCAACTCATGAGTTTATTCGCTACGCGATAAGGTTCACATTTCACTGTGAGAATTCAGGTAGTCGAGCTGCGCCTAGAGGCGCCGCGCGGTGCCGCGCTGCGCAGCGCGAAACCACATGCATCGTCGTGCAGCGCCGCGTAGCGTCTCGTCGCGGTGTGAACTGACCCTAACAGTTGGCGCTGACAAAGTTTCGAAGATCGATCACATACCTAAGTACAATTTCGAACTTAGGTCCGACCACACCGCAGTTTAAAAAACGGTCACGATACGGAATCGCAGTGACGCGTCGTATACGCACCGTTTTTGACGCATGCTCCCCACACCGCTGCTTAAAATACGCTGACGCACCATACATTCACACCGTACCGTCACTGTTTTTTAAGCTGCGGTGTCGTCGGACCTTGTCCCCAGTCATAAGATCTGCTTGAAGAGAGATGTCTATTGAAGTCTTTCCCACGAACCCTTAAATTAATTAAGCACTGAATAAATTAGTCGATTGAGAGCTGAAAATTAGTTTTCTCTGATTTTTTTCTTAGCAAAAAGGCTAATTGGTTTGATTATCTTATTTCAATGACAATTCTAAGTAGATCATTTAGTCGTCTGAGGTAACTATCAGTTATCATTATCACATAACTCCAAGAAGCTTATAAGCTTCTTGCATAACTCAGTTTTAACTAAAGTCTAATGTTTTAGCTAAAGTTAAAATCTATGGAAGTAGGTAAAATAGGCCGGTTGCGTTTTGTTACAGCGCAGCGAAAACTGAATTCTAAACATGACGTGGCCCTATCGAACACATCAGTGTCAACATTGAAATGAAAATGAAAATTATTAATATTAGACTGTTTTGTATGCAATCACTTCTAAAAGAAGCCAATTTTATTAGTGATTGTAACCAAAATTTTCATTTTCACTGATTTATGACAAAAATTTGTCGTTAATTCCATCATAGCATGGCAATCAGCTGCATCCGTAAATGCTCGCTGTCAAATTTGACTTTTGTCATGTTGGAACTAGGCTGATTTCGTCCAATTTAGCGGAGGAATCTATGTTGTTTTTCCCATATTACAATAAATTCTTGTGTTGTTATAAATAAAACCGGACTCATGAAGCTTTGTTCAAGTTCCATACAGTGTTACTTATAACGCTTGGCTGTGATTACCGAACTGGTTAAATGTTATAGGGGAAAATGGCTCGTAACAGAGGTGATGGATTACTTGCACGAGTGGATTTTCCACTATATACTCTGCAGACGTTAACGAATCGTCATGTTCTGGTGGCCGGGGGTGGTGGAGCCTCCAACACGGGGGTTGCTAATGGATTTGTGAGTAAATTCCTATTGTTTACGAAAGTGTATGGTGTTGCGAAAAGTTGATGTATTCTACGTGTCAACGGCGTTATCCTTGACCGGGGTTAGCGTAACCAACTGCCTTTTCCCTGACCTCGCGCTCTTTTTGATATTCCTTGATTGATATTGATTTTTTTGTAGGAAATTTTCGAATTATCGCATAATGGCGACAGGTTTGTGGCTGAAGAAGTGATGAGGCATGAGACTGGGCCGAACGTGGTGATGACATGCTCGGTGCGCACAGCCGACAACCGCACGTACCTCACGGCGGGGCAGGAGAGCCACTGCCAGCTGTACAAAGTGAACATCCGCATGGTGGACGCGGCCGAGATGCGCCGAGGCAGCTTTAGGGCTGAAAATGGACTAATACGGAAAAGGAGGCGCACAGTTTCAGAGAACGAGAATATATCAAAAACAGACAAGAATAGCAACACTATGGAGAAAAGAATGTCATTTGAGATAAGGCCTTGCGACAGCATACAAACTGACTTTGGGTGAGATGACTTATTTATCTATAAAAGCATGCTTCTATGTTGTTTGCTTTATCACTGTTGAGCAATTCATAATAAACTCAATTGTGTAGTGGAATGCAGTGACATATTTCCCTTGTGCATTGAAGTACATTGCTCTTGTACAATCACAATCAATACTATGGCCTCAAAAACTGTGAATGTTCATCAAAAATTCATGTCTATACACAAATTACACAGTTCACCTCAAGACTGTGTCATTATGACTTGGTAACATTTCTGCTACACTACAATCATGCTACACAACTATGTAATTACATGACATGTGTATTTTGTTCCGTGTGGTGTTGGATTTAAAATAACGCCTTTATTTCTTTTGTATATGTCTTAATAATCAACCAAGGAAATAGGTTAAGGTTTATTTTTTTTTAGGTGACAGGCTGGCAACCTGTTACTATAGTAATAATACCTCTTCTATCTTTACAAACCTAAAACTATGCTAGAAGTGGCTGCGAAGTAATCATACTCATAATCATGGTTTTGTCTATGTAACGTTTTGTGTGCTCTGCCTACCCCATTTGGGAACACAGGCGTGAATTTATGTATGTATGTATGTATGTATAAAACCTAAAAAAAATATGCTAGAAATGGCCATCCATGGAACATGAAATAGGGCAGGAGTACCGTTTGTGGCCACCTAAGCACCATTTCTGGCCAGCTGACATTTTAATTAATTTATAAAAAATCACAATACTAAAACCATATTTTTATTATATTTCCATCAATTCACTTTAAATTGAATCAATATTTTAATGTTTTGTTAATGTACATTTTGTTTTATTGTTTCTTTAAACAAATAATTTTAAACAAAAAAAAACCGACTTCAAATCTATACTAATATAATAAAGCTGAAGAGTTTGTTTGTTTGTTTGAACGCGCTAATCTCAGAAACTACTGGTGCGAATTGAAAAATATTTTTTGTGTTGGATAGACCATTTATCAAGGAAGGCTTTAAGCTATATAACATCACGCTGCGACCAATAGGACCGAAGAAACAGTGGAAAATGTAGGAAAAACGGGGGAAATTTGTCACTATTCCACGCGGACGGAGTCGCGGGCACAACTAGTTAGCAATATTTTGAAAGTATTCTGTTTACTGAATGTAAAATCTTGACTTCATCAACAAATTACCGAAAACGCCGTACATCTCCATATAAAATTTGAAGAGTTCCCTCGATTTCTCCAAGATTCCACCATCAGATCCTGGTGTCGTGCAAATGGGACCAATTTCGAGTTATACCCTTTCGATTAAAAAAAAAATTTTGAAAATCGGTCCACGGGTTTTCGAGTTATCGAGTAACATACACACAAAAAAAAAAAAAAAAAAAAAAAAAAAAAAAAAAAAAAAAAAAAAAAATAATTAGGTCGAATTGAGAACCTCCTCCTTTTTGAAGTCGGTTAAAAATGGCCACAAAGGGGTCGGTTTAATATAGGCACCTTTTGTAAATGTCTGAAACCTAATGACCCTGTAACTCAATATCATGTTTGTTGTGATTTTGTATTTTTTTTGCTAAATAACCTTACTTGACCGTCACATGAAATGAAAAACACAATGAAATTTTGTACGCACATATGCATATTACATCTGTATTCCCTGATGGGGTAGACAGAGCACACAAAATGCTACTACATAGGCAAAACCATGACTATTTCACGCTTCGTAGCCACTTGTAGCATAATTTTGACCCACCACAAATTTTATCGCAAGCATAATAAAGATTTCCCTTTGTAAGACACTATGACTTTCACTGTGAATAATTTGTATGGTGGGTTAGGAATCAACTGGGTTGATGGTCATACTGTCAAATTAAATGTCTTGATAAATATCTAAAATGCAGTATTTATTTGGAACATCAGAAAAAATCGCTCAATATACCGTTTCAACCGTGAAACCCGCGTTTTTTCTCGTGTGAAATTTGTAGTCAATGGATTGCCACAACTGATTGTTTCTAGTATAAGTACATGAAAATTTATGCCATCTTGCCAGCTTCGTAGAAAGCAAGAAAGTGTTCTTTTTAAATGCTAATTTGGGCCATTGCGACATTCTGTTCCGTTTAAATTTAGCCAGTTAGGTGCTAGGTTTTTATGTTTTGTTCACTAAATTAGAGTTCTTAAAGAGGTATAAGCTTGTAAAAAATATTCTTAATTACATGGACAATAACAACAGTTCTTTTAAAAATCAAAGTCCGCCCGAAAATATTAATAGTTTCTAGTCTATGAGTTTGTTTGTTATTATTATAATAATGCCTAACTCGCTGGACCGCGGCGGGTCTTCGGAGCGGGAACCGTGAGCGTGCGCACGCCGCGGGCGTCCGCGTCAGCTAGCATAGGCCCT
Source organism: Adoxophyes honmai (assembly GCA_005406045.1). Lineage (NCBI taxonomy): Eukaryota > Metazoa > Arthropoda > Insecta > Lepidoptera > Tortricidae > Adoxophyes > Adoxophyes honmai. Next base: position 52,408 of record BHDV01052451.1, on the reverse strand, counting down.
GACAAGCGTATTTCACACGCGCGTTCTTCAAACATGATAAGGGCCTAAAGTTAAACTCAGTGGCGTTTAAAAAGCGTGAGAGTTATTAGGTATTGTCTCTTTGTAACGTTTCGTGTACGCTGCTTACCCCATTTTTTAATACGGGTGTAATATGTGATATTTACAAAGTCTGCCCTTTAAAATATCCGTTATAGGCGTGACATGTACGTATAGGTAGATAAGTTAGATGTAGTTACGCTATTGTCTTAGGCATAGTCCTGTAAAAATAATTGTAAGAGTGTGAAATAAAATAGGTAAAAATAAAATAACTGTTTCTGTTTCCAGGCCAGACGCGCTGCAGCGGGTCGTGGCCATCAGCCACAACGGCAAGCTGATGGCCACCGGCGGCGTCGACTGCAAAGTGCGCGTGTGGTCCTTCCCCGCCATGAATTTGCTGTATGTGCTCGAAGGACACACCAAGGAGGTACGTTGCCGACATCTTTGTTGAAGCTTGATGCCAGTTTCTATGTACCGAGCAGGGATGTCACGAATATTCGCAATATTCACACCATTTTTACAACCTTTTATTTAACTTGTGTTTTGTATGTATGTTTGTATGTTTACAAATCTTGGAAGGAAGATTTAAACCACTTCCGATAGACCGATTGAGCTGAAACTTGGTATATCTAACTATCTACATAATTTGGATGACAATGACAATACAGTATTCCGCTAGTGGACTTCTGGTGTCCCAGCCGGGACTGTCTCCGATGGAGGGAACTTTTCACCAGTCTGATTGACTTGAAATCTGGTGTACATAATCTAGGGTGGATGACGACGAAGTACAGTTGGCAAAAAGTACAGTCGGCAAAAAAAGCTTGTATCGAAAACGAAATTTTTGTTGGTAAGCTTATTAACATTAGCATCAGTGCTCCTAACCTAAATCATTGACTGTAACATTCCAGCTAGACGACCTAGACTTCAGCCCGTGCGACAGCACGCTGGCCAGCATCGGCAAGGACGGGCTGGCGCGGCTCTGGGGCACGACTCGCGCGGCGCCGCCGAAGCTCAGCCTCACTTGTACCCCGCCCAATGGGACCAAGTACCTGTTCCGGCGGTGCAGGTACAGATTATAAAATGTTTTTTTTAGGGAGGGGCCTTGAATGCCTTGGAGGGTTTTTTGGTTTTGGATGCTATTTTGATAAGTGCAAATGTCAAATTGTAAGTGAGTAGGTAAGTAGTTTTAACATAAATTTACCGCGAGACTAACTCTCAATGAAATAGCGGATCTGGCCATGTTTTTATCCCTTAAATTGGCAGTGTACACTGTGAAGTACATTGTCAAATGTTCCTTTTTTTATTTTTTTGTAACTAAAATTTTTTGTCTTCGTTTCCCTGCAAGATGCTCGAATTCACGACTTTTTTAATTCTTGGCAATTTAAGGGTTATATCGAGATTAACTCGACATGTTTCGGGCCAATTCGTGGCCCATCATCCAGATCTACGCGCCAAGGCACCGGATAGATGCGCTCTATCTTTGAAAGACAGAGAGGAAACTTAATTAATGCGACTGACCATAAGCAAGGCTACATAAACGTGGTGAAGTACAATACATTAACAAAATTATACTGAAAATGAAAAAAAAACTAATAGTTGTTTCTAAAGCAATAATATTATACATATACACATATAGCAATAATAAAATAAATATATATACACCGAGAAATTTCAGTTGTTGTTTTCCCGCGGCTGCGTGATTTGCTATTAATACCTAATACATACAAATAATCAAATAATACACGAACTTAAACAAATAATAAAAACTTATTCACTAAAAATTACAAAAATAATACTCCAAACTCGAACACACGGAAAACTAGAACTGCATTATTCTTAAAATACACAGTACTGTTTTGCGACAATAGTTATCAAACGTAAACAAATAAACGAGTAAACAAGTCAATACGATTATGCAAAAATAAGCCGTACCGTTTTAGTAATAAGGTATCGAAACGCCGTGATTGTATGTAAAACAATAGCACCATTTCGTTCCAGGTTCGGCGCCATAGAAGACAAGAAAGGCGAGTACTGGATGTTTACGATCGCCAACCCGCTGGCGCGGTCCGGCAAGCAGACGGGGCTGCTCCAACAGTGGAGCCCTACAGACGGGGCGCTCCGCCGCACCGTGGTCATCGGGGAGTCGCTGTCGGCGCTGGCCGTGAGGGACGACGGCCGGTTCGTCGGCGTTGGGACGATGTTTAGCGGCACTGTGGATATCTACGTGGCTTTTAGCTTGCAGGTGAGAGATTTATTAAAAAAAAAAACTTACTAAAGGCTGGTCGCGGAGCGTAGTGAAAAACCAGCGTTGATCCGCTGATATGTATCTCTGTCGCACGCGTGCAATATTGCCGTCACGCTCGCGCTTATGCACTTGCATCGCACTGAGTCAACGGTCGAATCGCACTGTGCTCTTTGACCGGCCTTTAGTATCTCGTTCAAACCAATTTCAGCGATACCGTTGACATCTACGAAGCTTTTAGCAACAGGGGTAAGATTTATTAAAAAAAAACTTACTAAACTCGGCGAGTGCCGAATGTTCACGATCGCTCCCCGCTGGCGCGGTCCGGCAAGCAGACGGGGCTGCTGCAGCAGTGGAGCCCTACGGACGGGGCGCTCCGCCGCACCGTGGTCATCGGGGAGTCGCTGTCGGCGCTGGCCGTGAGGGACGACGGCCGGTTCGTCGGCGTCGGGACCATGTTCAGCGGCACCGTTGATATCTACGTGGCTTTTAGCTTGCAGGTGAGAGAAACCTACCTAGAAAAACCATTGAGTAGGTAAATGAGAGGTAAATTCCGGTTTGAGATCTATTAACTTACTAAAGGCCGGTCGTGGAGCATAGTGAAAAACCAGCGTTGATCCACTGATATGTATCTCTGTCGCACGCGTGCAATATTGCCTTCACGCTCGCACTTATGCACGTGCGTCGCACTGAGTCAACGGTCGAATCGCACTGTGCTCTTTGACCGGCCTTGAGTATCTCGTTGAAACCAATTTTACGACGGCCGCTTCGTCGGGACCATGTACAGCGGCACCGTTGATATCTACGTGGCTTTTAGCTTGCAGGTGATAGATTTATTTAAAAACTACTTACTAAATGCCGGTCGCGGAGCATAGTGTAAAACGAGCGTTGACCAATCGCTATCTATGTGCGAGCATGAGGGCAATACTGTTCAGCGGCACCGTGGATATCTATGTACGTGGCTTTTAGCTTACAGGAGAGTCTAATCGAGGTTAAGATTTAGTAAAGAACGGCTTTGCTAAAGGCCGGTCGCGGAGCATAGTGAAAAACCAGCGTTGATCCGCTGATATGTATCTCTGTCGCAAGCGTGCAGTAATATTGCCTTCACGCTCGCACTTATGCACGTGCGTCGCACTGAGTCAACGCTCGGATTGCTCTGTGCTCTTTGACCTGCCTTTAGTATCTCGATCAGACCAATTTTACAACGGCCGCTTCGTCGGGACCATGTTTAGCGGCACCGTTGATATCTACGTGGCCTTTAGCTTACAGGTGAGAGAAACCGGCCAAGAAAAACCATTGAGTTGATAAATTAGAGGTAAATTGCGGCTCCAGTACAGAGAAAGACTGGCTAAGAGCGAGTCGGGCTCGCTAAGGGTACCGATGAATGAGAGGTTAGGCGGTTTGAGATTTATTATAAAAAAACTGCTTAGTAAAGTCCGGCCGCGGAGCACAGAGAAATTCAAGCGATCTATCTCTAAGGCCGTGGTCGCCTTCACCTGCCGCCAGCGGCGTCTAAATAATAGTAGGAAACGGAAGCTCGAGCAATCCCGAACATACCATTCAGACGCAGCGGGCGGCGGGCCGTTGTCGGCCGCGGGCGGCGCAAGTCCAGGCTTGCGCAAGTATACTGTTACGTGTATGCCTCCCATTAACCATCCCACGTGTCCCAAGTGCGAGCGTGAGGGCAATACTACTGCACGCGTGCGACAGAGTCAGCACTAGGTCAACGCTGGAATTTATCTGCTCCGCGACCGCACTTTAGTCCAAACAGGCTTAGTACAGTAAGACGAATAAAAATGGGCGCTAGACATGCCCTATTTTTAGCAAAATTTTGTAAAGGATCTATGAAAAAGTTATGTTTAGTATTAATGCGTAGATAGTTACAGTGTCTAATTCTGTTTCCAGCGAGTGGTCCGCGTGCCGCGCGCGCACCGCATGTTCGTGACGGGGCTGGCGTTCCTGCCGGTGGCCGGCTTCGGGCCCGCCGTCACCTCGGGCGCCGAGGCCGCGCTGCTGTCCATCTCCGTGGACAACTGCCTGCGCGTGCACAGCCTGCCTTACCGCGGTGAGACACACAGACACACATACGCAAACAGAGACACGCATACACACACAGACACGCACGCACACATACACACAGAGAGACATGCATACGCAACAGACACACGCACGCACACATACGCAAACAGAGACACGCATACACACACAGACACGCACGCACACATACACACAGAGAGACATGCATACGCAACAGACACACGCACGCACGCATACACACAGAGAGACATGCATACGCAACAGACACACGCACGCACACATACACACAGAGAGACATGCATACGCAACAGACACACGCGCGCACACATACACACAGAGAGACATGCATACGCAACAGACACACGCACGCACACATACACACAGAGAGACGTGCATACGCAACAGACACACGCACGCACACATACACACAGAGTGACGTGCATACGCAACAGACACACGCACGCACACATACACACAGAGAGACGTGCATACGCAACAGACACACGCACGCACACATACACACAGAGAGACGTGCATACGCAACAGACACACGCACGCACACTTACACGCATACGCACACAGACACGCACGCACAGATACACACGAACGTGGATTGTCTATTGTGTCTTTATATTCGATACAGTTCATCAAACTCGTGTACGACCGTCCCTAGGTATGAGAGGCGGAGACGAGGTACTACAAACGCCAGAGGGGAAAGCGTGGGGGGGACACGGCATTATGAGGTTATGACGCGCTACCTCGCCCCCACCGCCTCTCATTCCCAAAGACAACGCACGAGTTTGCCAGATCGTAGTTTGACATTTGTTGTATTCTTTACAGGTACTATGCCGGTCTGGATTGCCATTCTGATGATAGTGTTCGTTTTGTTCTGTACTTTCACACTATGTTCGTATTTAGGTATTTAATGTATTAATTTAATAATTTTATTTGTCAATACGCTACTGTAAGTATCACGGGGTTATTAGTGTTTACGTTGTATACAAGCTCATATAAATAGTAAAATGTATGTATAAAATAGGATCAATTATTAAATGAAGTGCAATGATGCAACACCGCGAATCATCTCGTATGTTTTCTTTCATTTTATTCCCTTTGACACATCACATGAGGTAAAATCGATCGAATCGATGGTATCGAATTTGATATTTATCACGAGCTATTCGGTGAAGGAAAACATCGTGAGGAAACCTACACACAGCGACGAAGTAAACGTTACATGTGAAGTTCCCAAGCCGCACTGGGCCCGCGTGGGAACTATTGCCCAAGCCCTCTCATACTGAGAGGAAGCCTGTGCCCTGCAGTGGGACGTATATAGGCTGATGATGATGATGATGATGAGGTAAAATCCAGTGTTCGATGCTGTATTAGTTTATTGAACATTAGTACATTTAGTACAGTCAGAAATGGCCGCATTTGCATTGTGCCGCCTTGCACGTGCCGTCCCTTTTCACAGGATGTCGTCACCTAGACGTGAAATAACGAAAAACAATACTTGACGTTTACTTTCATTTTTTAAATTGGTATTTTGCGACCTTAATGCAATAATAGCGAATGGACTAGGTATGGGCACTGTAGTGTAAGTAACATATCTTAAATTTGAATTTTAGTTCAAACTTAATCCATAGTACAGCGTTAACTGCTTTTTTTATTAAATATATTACACATAGCGGCAAAAATATAAGCCCACACATACATACATTTTTCAATTTTTTTTTTTCAAATAATGTGGTAAGTTAACACATTCACGACCACGCCTAAAATCAAAACATCTGCGCGGAACCGAGCAGTCTATAGCTAGTACAAAATGAACCCGGCTCCCGGGTTCTCGGTATCTGAGTAATGTTTTGAAGAACCCGGGAGCCGGGTCCTTGGTTCTGAATGTGTTAAGGCCTTCATAATAGGCAAAAGTGGAACAGAGTGGTGGGATAGTTTTGCTGCCAATTGTATAATATTGTTTCATACTTAAAAGATCTAAAGGATAAAAATTGAAACCAAAATACTTTTTCATAACATTTAATTAATTAGTACATCAAAACAAATAACATACATGTTTTCAAACATTTCGGCAAGTTGCATTGAATGTATTGGACCGACTAGAGATCTACACGTGACTTACAACGTTGTAACTGACTGATGTTTACAATGAATAAAAACGACGCACGCAGAGGAAACGACATAATAATTTCCAATGCGTAACGGGATATAATTTGAATGGGCCAAACGAAACGATTCACTCTCTTCTCAATTTTATTGAATCAGATCCATGAGTTTGTAAGTATTTTCCCGGAAGACCAGAGTTATCCTAAAGGTAGCAAACTAATCCTAAATTCGGTACATTTTATGAATTAATATAAAAAATATACTTAAAGATATTTTTATTTTAAAGATTACTTGAAAATAATCCGCGATTAAATCATCTTTAGCCCGTTCGCGGCTTTATGGCCACAAACGACATAAAAAGCGCTCGGTCGTGACGAAATGACTATTCCTACATATTTACAGGTTAGCTTAGTTTTCGTCACAGATGTATTTTCATTAATCTACAAAATATAACGAATTCAAAAGTAGACAACATCCCTATTATGTAGACTGGAAGTAGTTATACTAAAACCCACCAACGCACAAAAATAAGCATCACATTTTCTGTTAACCATTGTGTAATTTTCAGAGTTTCACGTAATAAATAATAGCAAAGCATTATGCTGCGTAAAATCGAATTACGCGCAGTATTTTTATACTTGGACACTAATGAGATGGACCACATATATTTCCATTACAATGTTCGTATTAGCGTACGAGTAAGACACCTATTAACGATTTAGCACACACAGATTTATAATAAACAATCTAATGCTGATAAGCATTATCGTTGTGACTATATTAGTTTGAACTTTGACCCGAATTGATATGTTTATGTGTTTGAAAATATTAAAATAATTAGAGGGAAATTAGTAACTCGAATAATGATTTTATAATTTAAACAATTTTAAAAATAGATAGTGCATTTTAGGAGCAGCCGAAAATTGAGTAACAGGATCGCTAACATGTTTTGTTAGTTAAAGGATACGAGTACATACATACGTAAATATATTTGTGCTTGAATATATATAATGAGCGGAATAAGAACTAACCGTTGATGAAGTAGTTTTTAAAGTAGGTTTTCGCTTTCTCCAAAGTACGAAAATAAGAAATTACTAACAGGATGAGTATGAAAGTTACGGACATTTTTATAAACCTGAAGTCATGCTGCTAAAAGCAGTTAAAATTGACATAAAATTGGCATTTGATTGGCATCAGTAGGTGGCGCAAGACATTTAACTAATATTCTATTATTTAGCTTAATCATCTCCTATATATTTTCTCCAAATATAAAGTTATGTAAACATCGATTATAGTTCAAAAATATCTATATCAAATTTCGTGTGCTACGTCAGGCATAAATAAAATACCTATTTTTAATTTTTAATGGTTTAATTGGCTGATCTTGAACGTTTTGTAAATAAATACGCAGCCTTTTTTTATACAATTGTAAACACTTTTTTTATATGTAAAATTGATATATTTTCCAGCATAAAAGGTGCCTCTGTAATATCCAACGATATCTGGACATTTAATGGTCCCAGAATTTTTATTCTGCAAGTGTTGGGGTCAAAACAAGGCACTTTACTGCAAAATTGACAGCGTAAAACCAACGCAACGGTATTGTCAACTGTAAATGCATAAAAAATGTAAACTATCAAATTTTGCACTGCTCTTGCTCAGACGTTGTCACAAATACAACAAAATACCAGATTGATTCTCTGATTATATCGCACCACTTTGTAAATAACTTCGTGCCTATAAAGTATAAATTTACTATCAAAATTCCCTAGATGCATTACATTTTTACCGCGTCCGCGGCGTGTGGAATATAAACTTCACTGATCCACAGATATCTGATATAACTCGCCTTACGCGATATTATAAAGTATAAGTGTAGATTATTAAAAAAAATGTTTTCTACGTCCGCTAAATTCATCTTAGGTTTGACCAATCGCTCGTAGAAGACCTCACAACAAAGTCGGATGCAACGGTTGCGTCTATCGAACTTTTTTGACATAAACACAACGAACAACATACTTTGTACAGTTGTACGAATTTGTCCAATCTGAGATGCACCTTATTAAGTTAACATAATGATTATTTTGAAGTTTATAAATCTGGCAGATTGTATAGCAAAGTATGTTGCTGATCGTACAATGACAAAGTACAGAAGCAGAAGACGACCGTAATACTGCCCAACTTAGCTTTCTCAACCAATGTTACCAACATATTCCTCAAAATATTGTTTAATGTATTTATTTTAGAAGCGACTCACCCGTTTATAAAATAGTTACAAAAATAGTCATCGTATAATTATTGTAATTGATCAAACGGTTTGTCATCCTTTTTAGAGTCGAGTGTACTGTACAGTCCGTAACAAAGACATCGACCCAGTCGCAGTGTAAAATCTGTACACGACCTTGTCGAGACAATGAGATCGTGCCGTATTATTGACACTTACGGTGTCGATACCTTCGTTGCTGAGTGTACGACCTAACCCAAGTCTAGTAAGCCCCTAGGGCATTCCAAAGAATGCGTGATTATAAGTTTGTCGGTTCGCGGGCGTCGGCCGAAACGATTCAGATATGCTTACACTACATATACTAAGGTTACACGCCTACATGGCACATTCAATATGTAGCTATCCACTTCTATAAAAAGTCCGTTATATGTTTATAATAAATCTTTGCTCTAATCACATCAGTACAGTTTTCCTTACATAATTAGCTATGTCGAACACTAATTAATATTATTTCGTTACATATCACAAAAATATGTGGACATGAACTTGGCTCAAGTGTGAACTCGCATTTTAATGACAAATATAAATATACACAATCACGTGCGGGAATTGGATGCGCTCTTGTTACACAACTAGTGTAATAATAATTACTTACAAAAAATACCTACCATATAAGGTATAATGTTGTTTTATAATTATATAATATAATTATGCTATAAAATAGGGTCGAACTTCAATCACTAAAAAAGATCACGCAACATTGATAAATGTTTGTTAAAATAACTTTATTTCTCTTGTAAAAAACTTGTCACCATTTAATTTTGTGATGCGAAGTGTTAACCTTTACAAGACATTGTGAAATGCCCGAATAGTGTTCACAATGCATGAGATTAAAAATATATTAAACTATTTGTTTTCCTTTTATACACACGTTTATTCTAGAACACTACTCTATAAATTTAACATCATTTTTGGTTAACATCGATAGTGTATACAGTTGTGTATAATTTATTTACATGTTGATAATTTTCTAAGCGGATTATCTCGCACTATACTGTAAATGTAAATAAAATGTAAATACATTTATTTAATCTAACACCTGGCATTGAGTGCCCAATACTCCCGGTAGATGTCTCTAGATTTAGTAACTGCCTAACCAAGACTCAAATTTCTACTAGCTCCCTGCAATCCAAACTGTATTTTTTATACAGTTAAGATTTAAAAGTAAGGGCAAATCTTGTTTTTAGAGGTTGAAAATAACTAATTCACGCCGATAAGACAAAGTTTAAAGAAAAACTTAGCATTTTAAACTTCAAGTTCGTAATTTTTTAAAGTTAGAAAGGCAAAGTAAGCGATACGAATGCGACTGCTTATTCCGACAAAATACGCATGTTCAAACAAAAATAGACTTATAATATATAAATTATAAAATGTCCCAAGATAGTGAAAGAATGCTTTTAGTAGTGGTTCAAGTTTCATATAGAGCTAATATAAAGTAATGGGATCATAGACAACAAAACAAAAGAACCGAGACAAAAGGACAAACATGGCAGTCTAGAGACATCTATCGGGATTTACCCGCCTATCAACTTTAATCACGATAATTTAAATTTTTATTTTTGAGTCCGTTGAGTCAATTTGCTTTGAATTAATGCACCACACACACACCATGCACACGTAGAAGTTATCAACAATAACAATTGAATTGGACAATCTACGTTAAAAGTTTAAATCTTAGGTCACGTAAAACACCTTTAATATAAAAATAAACATAATATTCGGGCCGGCGTACGCCGTCTGACCATTAACGTTTTTAGTTAGCATTTAACGTAAATTGTTCGACGATTTGTCATTAAACTTTTTTATTGCAAGGACACCGAGCACTCTTGGCGAAATGATTATGTATATTCCTAATTTCCTACGTCACCACACTCACTTAAGTTACTTAATCAATTAACAATAATAACATCGATACAAAGCTATCTCTATTTACATAGTAAAATTCGAAATCAAAAACTCCCACAATCATACATCGTAAATCTCATAACAGCTACATATCCAATGATTCAGTTTAAATATATAATGTATATGTAAATTAGCCCTGTAATACTGTCTCACATGTGAAATGTAATTGACGTGCAGATGGTTGTACAAACATGACCAAAACACTCCCGAACACGAATACAATATTGAGAATCGTTTATGCACACTTTCCCAGTCATCGCAAGGAGATTGTAGTGTCCTAGAGCTACTTATGCTAGGTATATGTCAGGAGAATCCACTAAAGTTTACGTAGCTTTGAGCCTTCAACACCGCTAATGAAATGCATAGACCTCGTTGCGCCCCGCGACGCCCCTTACACTGCAACAAAATAACTCTATTATAGGTAAAATACTTAAGTCACCTGTTGTATGTGTGAGTAATGTGTACGAACAGACATCCTATTTTTGAAATTTGAAATATATCGTACGGTTTGCAAACTCATTATTTGCTTATCTTTGAAGTTTGATTATTCCTGTTCACTTAAGATTGGCACGTCTGTCACAATAAGATATAAATAATTGTCAAATTCAAGAAATTTTTTTGCGTGGTTCATTGCAAACTGTACACAACTACATACAACAGGTGGCTTGCAAGTTTTTTACCTATAGTTTCCCGTTGCGGAATAAATTGTATTTTTTATTCTCAGATACTAAACTGACTGGTGTTGCCTGTTTTTTGGAAAAATAAATAAAGTGTTGTTGTATCGAAAATTAACGATGAATGAATTTTAGTTACAATTTTTGTGGATAATCCCAAAAAATACTTTAGTGAACGGTGAATTTTTTTTATAAACGGGCAAACCACTTGTGGTGCAAACGTTGCCGATGGCAATGTGGTATCATTATTCATGAATTTGACATTAGCACTTGTAAATTTAGTATCTGAGATTAAAAAAAAAAATAGACTAAATAAGCTGCCGTTTCGCATTCGCAGTCAAGATCTAATTTGAGACCATTTGTTTAGTTTGAGAATGCCATGGCGGAATATCTACGTGTGAAGATTTGCTCATTTTTAATGTTTTTTTGTTAGGTAGTTAAATAAAGGTGTTCGATAAATATGAAAAGGGCTAATTTAATATGAAAATAATTATAATTGATTAACACTAATTATTCATTAGATTGGCTGCTCTCACCGCTTAATTATTCATTATTCCAAATTTAAAAATCTAAATGTATTAAGTACTATAACCGCGCGTCATGGATATAGGTATTGTTTAAAGTCCATTCGCTTAGAAACAGTCGCCATTGCATTGCGCCGACTTGCACGCGCCGCCCTCCGTCCAAGGAGGCCGCGTGCTGCGTACGCGCAAGTGATACTGAAGTACATTACATATTTTACGTTTACTCCTATTTTAAATGAAAATTGGTATTTGCAACCTCATTTGTGTGCCGATCGTTTCTAAGCGAATGCATCTTAAACGGTAATTTAATTATCAACTTAAAACTAAGTTCCGGCGGAACAAAAAAGAGCAACGTCAGAAGAAGTACAACTCACCCTGGTCGAATGTGCTGGGGTTGATGTAGGAGAGCAGATCGTTGTCGCTCATATCGGTGAGGCCCTGCACCGGCGCCGTCATCTCCTGCGAGACGGCCTGGGACACGGCCTGGGACACGGCCTGCGACACGGCCTGGGTGACGGCCTGGGAGACGGCCTGAGACATGGCCGACATAGGCGCCTCCGCCGCCGGCTCGCTGGGGCTCGGCTGCTCCCCCTCCGTGAGAATATTGGCCGTGTTGATGGCAGAAGTGACCAGCGCGTTCATGGTCGAGTCGGAGGTGAGGATCTCGGCCGCCGCGTTCAGGATCATGGACTTGACGGCGGCCGGCGGGGTCTTGACCGCCGTGGGCAGCTCCGGGATGAGCATGAGCTCGTCGGGCTGCGCGGGCGCCTGCAGGAGCATCGCGGGCGCGGGCTCCAGCAGGCCGGGCGCCGGCGCGGGCGCGGGCGCGAGGTGGTCCTCGGCGCGCGAGTTGACCAGCGCGTCCAGCTTGGCGGCGTCGGCCGGCAGCATGGCGGCCGTGGCCTGCATGGCGTCCTCCACCAGCGCCTCCATGTGCGCGGACTGCTGCGCCATGCGCTGCTCCAGCTGGCCCGTCTCCAGCTCCATCTTGGTGATGGCCGTGAAGGGGTCGTAGGCGCGCGGCGGGGGCATCGCGTAGCCCATCAGCGCGGGCTCGGGCGCCATCTTGAGCTCGGGCGCCAGCGGCAGCGGCCCGGGCTCCATGAGCCGCCGCATGGGCTCCATGCCCATGAGCGGCGCCGAGTACATGGGGCCGCCCGTGTCTTCGGAGTTGAAGATGGCGGCGGTGACGGTCTCGACCATCTTGTCGGTCTGGGCCTGCGTCTGGATGGCCTGGAGCTGCTGCGTGAAGCAGGCGAGCGGCGTCTCGGGCTTGAGGCGCAGGTCGACGCCGGCGTCGGGCTCGGGCTCGGGCGCCGGGCTGGCGGGCTCGGGCTCGGCCTTGAGGCGCGGCTCGTCGGCGGCGCTGGCGCGGCGCGCCCACGCGGCGGGACCTGCACAAGCGGGCCGTCAGCGGGGGCGCACAGGCTACGGGCGTGTGCGTGCGTCAGTCTGGCGTGTCGTGCGCGTGGTCACGTGGTGTATGCTCAGAGTGGGACTGCGGACGCGAACGTCCGATGCGTTCGCCCTTAGTCGGTTCGAATTTAATTCAGACATCTACTATTATGTGTGAATTTGTACTGTATAAAATGAATCAGTGTTCCTATTTTGATGTGAGATACCCCGAAGTCCTTTACGTGGGTACCTACGACAAAATCTATAAAATGTCCAACCTACATAACGGACATTTTATTACTTTTCTCATTAAATTGTGAAATATTTGTGTCCCTCTACACGCATATTAGGTATAATGTCTCTAAAATGGGTTCAAAAACCGTGGACAATGGTAGGTACTTGTTAAGAAAACGTTTTCGCCCATAATTTTATTATTATCATGCGACTGTTGTCGAATGTTGTCTATGGTTTTAAAAAAAAAAGTTGGATTTGCCGCCAATTTTTACGTCATTTCTGTGTAGTGAACTTTTATTGTTAGAAAAAATATTTCATGCTTTATTTAATAATTGTTATTTACATTTAGAGTGACTTTCGAACGATTTAATGAAATGTGATATAGACAACGAAACGAAATTATGAGCACTCCATTATTCTAATTTGTAGTCGCAACGACTGCGACGAATTTTTTGCTGCCCAAAAAATCTAAAGTCATATCCGAAAGGAATTTTATATAATAGAGGTTAGTAATTTACATACTTTTGTTGCGATTTAAGAACTTATGTTATTTTTGTCTCGTTTATTTTCGCACTAAAATGGGTCACGAATATTTTATTATGTTTCAAGTAACACTAGCGTCAATACAATTCAATGACGGCTTTTGAATCCATTTAAGTAGAGCATTTACAATACGTGTGTGAATAAATTAATATACGCAACTTTATACATATATTTAAGCCTTAAAACATTTGTGTTCTGAGGCCCCTCATGTACCTAGTAGTAGTTGTATAAAATACTATTGTGATCGCTTAGCCCGTTTAGATCGCTTAGTGGCTAAGCACGGCAATACGCTCGTGTCGGATCGTACGCGAGGCGAGATAGACTATCCGTCATTTTCTGACTGCTATAGTAAAACAGTGACAGATACAGTCAATCGCACGCGCGACTCACTCGCGCCTTGCTGTGCTAAGCCACGGTTAGCACGCTTAGCTAGTGCTCTTTATCAGTATTTCAAATAGAACACTATTAGGAACACTGCTAAAAAGCACCGTCACCTCAAATTAAGTTCACGAATTCACCGCAAACTTGCCCTCCCGTAAATTTTAAATTCAACTCTGTGTAGTGTAGAATAACTCATTTTTTTCCATAGATGTCGTAAGAATCTAAGGAAGATTAGGTATGCTTCAGGTGACGGACTGGGAACCTGTCACTATTATAACTCTCATCTGTTTTTGAACCTGAAGTGACTGCGACGCGTAAATTAGTCATGTTTTTGTCTATGTTACGTTTTGTGTGCTCTGCTTACCCCGTTTGGGAATACAGACGTGAATGTAGTTAACACGTGCGACTTGTGTCGCAATATGCAGGTACGTTGCTTTTTTCCAACGTTAAGGCCAAAGATAATTCAGCCAATCCTCACTTCCCCAGAATCACTTACAAATTCGGGACACTCATATTTCATGTTCTGTGGAATGTCAGTCTGTCAGTGTACCTGGAATATTGCAGTGTGTGAAATATTGCTGGGTGTGTACTCGTACGTGAGTAATACGCAGGTAAGTGTCGCGACACATTTGCAGAACGTACGGTACCGTACGTAAGTACTTACTGCAGATGTGTCGCGACTTAAAGTATGCTTTTGTTGTTTTTTGTTGTTCTTTTGTAGTCTATGTAGTGTTGGCTTGTTTGGTATAGACATTTTGGGAGTTGAGTGGTCACCAACAGCTGGGTTGTGTGAATGGTGACCACTGATCATGTGACACTCTTCACTCCTGACAATACGAGCTGGCCTGCAATTTAATCATTTCACCTAAAATACATATACTTAGTCATGAATTTGTCTGTGTAACTTTTTGTGTCCTCTGTCTGCCTTATATGGGAATATACTCTGTATGTAATGTACACGCTGTAACAGAAATCCCGGCGTTAATTAACTGGTTTCACAGGGGTATAAACGAGTAAAAGCAGCTACAAAAGCTACAAAAACATGATATAAAAATATAGAGCTTCTTAAATACCAAAATAACGCAGTTCAGTTATTGAAAAAAAGAAAACTAATTACACACTATGAAAAACCCATTATACCAGCACAGCTAAACATCAAACTGCCAAGGGGCATTTGAATTTCTGAGTGTTCTGCGTTTAAGAAAAAAGTGCGAGTTAAGAAAAAAAATAGGTTAATTTTTTATGACGAAACCTGTGAATTATCGCCAGAGATCTATTGCACCCTGTTCATAATAAGACGTTTTCTTTTTCAAATTATCAGATCTGTAAGCTTAGCACGGCTACGAATCGACTCGCTCCTTACGGTGTACTTTGCTAAGCCTTGCTTACTTGTAACCTAACCTAGTCAATACCTGAAATTGATTTCGATTTAAAGCCCGACCGGCCGGCCGTTGCTGTAGTGTAGCCATGTTGCAGAATTTTGCAGAGGCTATTTTTTACACGGGAATACTGCTTGCCTATAGAAAACTGTCGTTGTCAAATGTCTGTTTGTCATACAGAATTATGCCTGTGAAGAAACGTGCATGATGTAAATATATTTCGCTTAAAACTATACTTTTTGCCTACATGACTGATTTACGTAACGGCTCTGACTAGATAAGTATTAGAATATTGCTAGGTATTAGAAATCTAAAACTTGTATCCTATCCTCATGTAACTCCACTAAAGATTGGTCAGGCTTTGAGGTCTATTTATTTATTTCGTAGACTAAAATGACTATCACAACAATGACAATTCTAATTTCAAAATAATGGTATTTTGAAAAATCTTTTTTCCTTTTAAATAATTCTAATGTCCCACAAATTACCTTCTTATGCTAATTAAAAACATCTTAATCTTACATCACAACCCCACCTACCAAAAAATTTCGGTAAGCAGAGCGGTTGGAA
Source organism: Adoxophyes honmai (assembly GCA_005406045.1). Lineage (NCBI taxonomy): Eukaryota > Metazoa > Arthropoda > Insecta > Lepidoptera > Tortricidae > Adoxophyes > Adoxophyes honmai. The sequence continues at coordinate 36,083 of BHDV01052451.1, read as the reverse complement.
CACGTCACTAGGTATTCATAAGATTAAAAAACAGGCAACACATGAAAAGTCATTTTAGTCTACGGATTGAAAAATAGACCATACCTACCCATACCTAGACATAAAGCAAAAAGGCGCATCAAGTTTCTAATTCCTAAATCGAGACTAAACTAACTTTAAAATCCTGTAAAGGACTCCGATGTCAATATGGTGTAGTTAAGTAGGAGGCAGTGTTATTGTGTGTGCGTGTGTGTGCGTGTATGTATGCGTGTGTGTCAGTACCGTGCTGCAGAGGGTGCGCGCGGCGGCTGCGACGCCCCACCGCTACCTAGACAGACCTAGCTTGAACAGAAGGGAAAAAAAAGAAAGAGTACGCCAATTACGCATCAGTCATTTCTTCCAAAAAGTTCATATACTATTTCGAATTGCGAACGTAATGTAGCATGCACACATTCAATGAAGCAAGTGTCGTTTTTACTAAAGCAATATCACGTTTCACGGCAGCCCTCCAGTTTTCGCGATCTGCTTGTGGGTAGGAACAAGAATGCACATAATGTTGTTTAGTTGCTTAGTTACACACTAAACTAAGTAAAGACGGAAAAATCAAGGGAAACTTTCTGAATACTAAACCACGCCTAATTATAGGCATTGTGTCTGAGACTTGAGATTTTTGACCTGAAATACTATATATTAATTTTACATGAATTTACAATGATGGCAAAAACTTGAGTGCTGACGTGGCATACAACATTCAACATCATGTATTTTGTGATCATATTCAAAGTGCGAATTTAAATGTAATAACATATTGAAGATGTATTGATTCTAAAATTAATTTCATTTGACAAAGTTTATTAAGTTTTCAGTTTTATTTAAAAGTAGGAAATCCGGAGTAAAGTATAATAATTTAGGTTTTCCTGTTTAACTTTTTTTCCAGATGACAATGATATACATATATCTACATAAAGATACAAATACATATTTCAATTAGTATATTAGTAAACAAAAGCAACTTACAAAGCTGGTGTAATCAACTATAGTAAACAGCTGATAAGAATGCTATAGTTAAGTACCCACATTGACAGCAATTTCATAAATAATCACACCACGTTAATAAAGTAAAGCCATGGTTTTTCAACGCTAAATAGTTAAGTTTCTCTGAACTAAGCATCAGCAGTCAATGGAAACAGATTTTTATGAATGAGGCCATTTTGTTTTTGAACGCCAGCCTCACGTCGCCATTTTCAATATTTTTACCATAAAGGTGGCTTCACAATATCAGCGCATTTTTCTGACAAGTATACTTAATTGAGTGAGCTTGAATTGTCATTTAATTATTAGGTGTGTAAGTTTTTTAAACACATCAACAGGTATTTTTACTCTTTAGAATCCTACAAGAACAACATATTTGTCTAGATCAACTCAAAGTCCAAATTTTATTTTAGTTTTCTTTATATTTTATCAGAAGATGCTCGACTTGTTAGGTTCTGAAGAGTTAAACCGCTAAAAATGTTGAAAGAAAACCACATTTCAAGTCCGTAAACAACATAAACTGTCACTAACCGTTAAATTTTCGATCGTTTTATTCTCAAAATGGCGGCGTGTCAGCCGACAACAAGATGGCTGCCTCAAAGCGCACGGAAGCGATGCAAGCGGCCGACCTCTCGCGTACTCGTTTTACCTTGCGTGTGGTGCCGCGTGCAGTGCTGCGGGCCCGTGTCGTGGGCCGGCGGCGTGTACTGGAAGCTGTGGGGCTCCGACGCCTTGCCCCCGGACCGCACGAACAGCTGAATGGTCACCGGCTCGGTTATGTCCGGGCAGATGTATGGAGGCACGCAGCAGACTAGGTGCGTCTGGAATTTTTTCGTCCATAGCCGTGAGACAACGGTTTGATTCGACGTTGTTTAATTTCTACTTAGTGCGAATATGGCAGCGGAGGAGTTATCCCTTTCATCATTCATATATAAAACTAACTCGAAGTTTTTGCGCGCTCTAAATGCTTCCAATATGTTCAACTCGGAGCAAAATGCTTGTAATACATTGGCTGATGAATGGGTGGAGATAGAACGTAAAAGTATGAGCGTGTCAAGATTTATGTTAAGTTATTTCTGTAAATTTTACCAAATTTTTTCGCTTTAGGTTAACACACGTAATCATGTAAAGTAACATTTAATAAGTGTATTTAAAGTTTAAACGCGCGGGGATCCAGTAAATGAGCTAGATCGCCGCAATCTACTTGAAACCCACATTGTCGCGGCACCCACCTGTTGCAGGAATTCTTTGTCCGGTACGACTTCGTCCTCCCACACGGTGCGGCCGTCTTGCCGGTGGCAGAACACCACGCGCGTCTCCTTGAGGAAGTTCTTGCCGAGTAGGTAGAGCTCCAGGCCTCCGGTGGCCGGGCACGACACGAGGGATTTGCGACACACCTCCGGCACGCCGGGAGGTTGCGCTGAGGGGAAACATTTTATTGGTACCTCATTGCTACTACATAAGAAGTCCTTAGCATCCCAGACTACGTCTTAAGGATATAGGCCGAAACGCTCGAACGAACGATTACATTTGTTTAAGCTTACCTAATAAGCACGCAAGTTGAAAAGGGGACTCTTGAATTTTGTAGCTTTACTAGCAAGCAATGTAAGGTATCGGAACCAATAATGGAAAATGGCTCTTATTTAATGCCCACTAAGGACTAGTAATTTATTCTGCAACAATAAATTGACAACCTTAAAATTAAAAATGATGTGTCCCTGTCCATTACCGGTGCGTGTCAGCTTAAACTATTCATAACTTGGACCGTTACTTTAAGCATATTTAAACTATTCTTTATCTAGCCAGAAAGTCATTTGTCAAACTATTTTAAGCTAAATCTACTGCAGACACTGGAACTTAGATACTCACTGCATATGATTTGCGTGGAGCAGACCTGTAGCGTCTCAGTCTGGCCTTCCGAATTGATGATCTCAGTACGGAAGACCATGCGACAGCGGGTGGACTTCTTCTTCCCGCGGGAGACGTGCGCCGTCGGCCCTCCCAACTCGCCGAATCGGTGCTCCACGTCCACGTTACGCTCCTGCACAATAACTACTGGTCAGACACGCGAAGGTTACATACAGCTCCAGCTATTGCCTGAGAGGAATAATATTGGTCCTAAGACAGAGCCTTGTGGAACTCCTGACAGTTAACTCTGCTTTAAAATATTTCTACAGCATACTTTTGCTATTTGAAGTTTTTAAATTGTTTAGAGGACTTATAGTTAAAATGTTACATTAATGATTAACCTATAATATTTCAAAATACTGAATTTTTGCTGAGCACGTTGTGTAAGAAGCTTGCCTCTAGTCTTTAGATGCTTAAAATGAAAAGTGATAAAAATTCCTCCTTTTTCTTGTACTGTCAGCAATACACTCTTGATTTCTCAACATTAAGGCTGTGTGTATATATTTCGACTCTTTGACGATGTCGATATCTTTATTGCTAACTTTAATAGTTATTGTAATCTTTAAGAGCCTACTGGCAGTTTAGTTAATGGGCAAAATATGAAATAGTAAATAATAATACGTAGGTAGCCAACTATATCGTCATAACTTAAAACAAATGATTAAAAGACGTATGTAATTTGGCGATGCTTTATCAAGCCAACCTTAACCTCGATTTGGCTTCGGGTGATAAGCTCAGATGGACAATAATCTACATAAGACAGACCGAATAGTAACTGGTTTTAACTTCATTTTAAGTTGAGCATATGTTATGAAGTTATGAATAAAACTACAGTATATATGTGTGCATTTATAAAGACGTTAGTATCAATGAATGCAATGTACCTAGGTAGCAGGTAGAAGTTGTAAGCAGTTTTGGGCAGGGGCCCAAAATACTCAAAATGTTAACTACCACACGCACGCTTATCGACTGAGTCTGTGAATCTCTTTTGTTGTAGGATTCATAAAACAAAATTGCGATTTACATTCCATAAACGTTCGATTGAGAGGAGAGATACAAAGCGTAAACGACTATCTATGTCGTGAAAGAAATGATGATCTAAACGATCTCGTTTCTATCTAGAAAGAATGTATTAAAGGATTGGACGAACATATTATTAGAAGAAGTTGGGAAGTTTTGGAAACTGCAGTTGAACTTAGATCATGATAAGCCAGTTGTTACCATGTCCTATAGGTGCTCAACTTCGAAGACCCTTCTGGTCAAAAAAAATCTTAGTAGACCTTCAATTTCTGATATTATTTAATCTGCACTCTGTTGCTAAGAGAATCTGCGTCAGTCCAGACTATAGTATCGACTACTGTCAAATTGTTATTAAAACAATCAAAGTTACCACGTGATAAGGCGTCAGCAGACGCGTGAAGATTGACGCAGGTTTACAATTATGCAATGTTTTGACGATATCTTAGAGGCCGAGCAGTGGCAAATGTTATCAGGCATCATTTGTAAAAATCTATTTTAGCTGCCTACCGACGAGATCATGTGATCAGCTGGCCGGTTAAAAATAATGCAAGTGAATTGTGAAAATGCAAATGATATAACCCACTGACCCACAAGACAATATGTATAGGAAAGTGTATAAAACAAGGTTTAGATGCACACGTCATCTGACAAGCGACGCGAACAGGACTATTGATAAAAGTGCAGGCAAAACAGAGACAACAATCAATGTCTCCATCAACTATATTGTCTGGAAAAGTCCATGGACGCCGCAGGGCAAAGAGACTTGGAATGTAGTCACTGATTATAAAATGGACTGTGTTTTCAAAACATTCCTATAGCAAAAAACATTTAAAACTAGTCTCAGACCATCCGCTAAATCGATGTCACTATCACCTCATAACTCAAGTAGTGCTATCTGATTGACCTGCAAGTTGTAATGAGCCTTATTAGGGTAAATATTTGGGCGTTCGAACCGCTGTCATTATTCTCAACACTTTTTTTTATCAGATTCTTTAAGAAATGAGTACATAATAGTCTAGTGTGTAGCTATCTATAAGGCACAGACACTATATAACACATTTATTGTACCAATTTCTTAAGAAATCTGATAAAAAAAGTGTTGAGAATAATGACAGCGGTTCAAACGCCCGAATATTTACCCATTACATCAAAGAACAATATTCATTCTACACGAGCACTGGCTGTATCATCTCTGTGATTGTAGACTCCCTTAACGACTAATTGATTTCCTTTGTCTTGCGTCTGTCCATCAGTCTGTCAGGGAGCACGACGACCCCTGATAGCTGGAGCCCTAAACTATACTGTTTGACCCAACAACTCGATACAATCGGTGATTTATAGCGGAATTTCATAGCTGATACCGGAATTTAATTGTTGACAATTATGTCTATACTCATTTCATCGGAAGAGACTAGCAAACGTGAAACAGTTGTGGTTTTGTCTAAGCAATGTTCGTGTGTTCTGCTTGCCCCATTTATGTATGGATATGGTAACTTTGTCTAAAGTCAGTAAACTCGGCACGTTCTTAAATGGCAGATCATAGGCGTGGCGGCGAAAATGGTAAAACTTTATGCATCAACTTACTAGCCCAAAAACTCATTGAACAAGACAAGAAGTTGGGAAGCAACTATTTGAGAAACGCGAAACATAGGTCATACCTATCATAACTGGCTATCAAAACAGCTGCAAATCTTTGTTAAAATTTCTAAAAAACCTTAAAATGACGACATGACATCAGTTAAGCTCTTAAAGTTGCTTCGGATTAGCTCCTAAGTCACCACTCACCTTGAGTATCCCGACACAGTCGCAAGTGACCTGCCAGTTCTTGGTGGGCTCGAGGTCGATCTCGATGACGACGGTGCCGTCGTCCTTGCGCTCCTTGCAGGTGGTGGAGTTCTTGCCGGAGACGCGGCACGCCTGGTAGAACATGTGCGGCGCCACGCGCCCTGTGTCCGTGCCGATGAACACCTGCGGGCAACGGGAGTTACCAATGATCGTGATATCAGACGTAGAAAGTCCACCATTGGACACAGGGCTCTATCGACGGAAGAAATCTTCATGCTTCCGTCCTCCAATACCGCCTCTGTAACCTACTAACGGGTTCCTATTAGATCCTAGATTTGAAACCCATTAAACATCCTAAGCAAGGGAAATTCCTGATGAAGCTGTAGGTGTAATGTAACCCACTGGTTCAGTAATACCTAACTCATTTCTACTTCATGGGGAAAAAAGACTTGGAGAAAATACCTGCTGATTTAGACTCTTTGAACGATCTAATTTAACACAAAAATTAGAGCACGTCCTCGAAGAAACTCACCTGTAAGATGGCAGGTTTGTCGTAACCGGCCAATTTGACTATTGGGAACCCGTTTCCTGAGTTGTCTTTCACCGCCCCCCGACTGCCTTCAGTCTGATATCTGAAAACAAATAAATTCTTTTAAGAGAGTTATAATTAGGTACTTGGTAACGTGGATTGGATACGCAAGTGTAACTATAGATAAAAATGGTTGTGACACACGGAAAAACATGATGAATTAATAAGGGTTTAGTTTTTGGATATTTTGGCTGCACTGTCCTAAAAAGTCTGTCTACAATGTGACTTGGCAACTACAAACATTCTATAATCCTTCATCTAGTCGAAAGTAGAAGAATCACTGACCTGGCTCTGTGCTGCGACTCGGGCTGGCAGAGTATCTGCAGCTCCACCGTGCCGTCCCGCGAGCGGCCGGTGAGCGGTGCCGCGAGCCCGGGCGTCCCGGTCTGCGACATCGCCACCAGGGCTCTTCTCCTCGCCAGCGCCTGCGCCAGCTTCCCCCCATACTTCCCCCCCAGTTTCCCTCCCAGTTTCCCGGAGAGTTTCCCCCCCGCACCGGCCAATTTCCCTCCCCCCGCGTATTTGCCCCCGCTCCCAAGCTTGCCACACGACCGATATGTCTCTGGGTACGCGAGCCGAGATTGCTCAGTGCTTGGACTAGATAAACTGCAACTTGCTCGTAATCTGAAACAGGAGATTGAGATCGTCAGAGTACTAAATGGTTTGAAAGAAAATACAGATGTATAAATCGTTCTTGTAACCGGGTTGGAGCACCAGGTCAAAAAACAAATGAATGTTATCGATTCTTAAAATGAGTTTAATGAGCTAGTTTTTATGTTTTGTTTTTAAGTTCGGATCACAAATTCAATGCATTGTAACCTAATACACATTACGTTCATAACTAAGAATAACATGAAAGGACGACACCGCTTCTCCTGCCAACTCAGCATTAACGCTCATGTATTATGTTTGAAACAAAAAAAAACATTTAAAATTGGCCCTCTATATATAGAATAGTCGAATATTTAATCATCTGAAGCTAATTTCCCGTGCGCAAAAATTAATTACGAATCTTGTAGGTAGGTATATCATCGGTGAAGTATGCTCAAGCCCAGACATTGTTATCACAGTGACTCGACAGCAGATTAGTTATGGCGCCAAGTACACAGCAAGCACAATAGCGTACTGTTTGAATTTCAGTGAGTGCCTACTGATATGTTATTGCAGTTCTACATAACATCAAACATCAAATGCATGTGGGAAATGGACTGATTGATAGCGGTGGCACTGTCGACAACTGTGTTGATGAACGAGAAAACATAGTTAATGATACTACAAACGAATGGATGGTTAAAGCTGTTGTTATTTGTAAACAAATCTTCTTATTGCATGTCTATCTGCTTCCTGTGGTACTTCCAATTCAGTCAATCGTAGTTGGAATACTTAGTACTTCAAAAAGTTTATTTAATTTGCTTTTAGGCCCTGAATTTGAAGTATATCTTGAGCTATGCAGTTGACGATTCTTAAGGATTGTAAAATTATGATTGCAAATCTAGAGACTGTGACGTCGCCAGAGCATGCAGCGAGCATGCACTCAATGTGATGATAACGATAATCAGTAATAACATTATTTATTATGATGTTATTTATACTGCGAATGCACACGGAAGCGACGCAGCCTTGATCTACGCCAGTATGCGTCTCGGTGACTAGGACTGCTGTGACTATTTCGTACCGGTAACTTTAAAGTGCCTTAACACTGAGTGCCACTAGCAGCTCTGCCTTAAATCACGATTTAGTATTACTAAGATTTACTGCAAGTGGGCGTACGTAAATGATGTAAAGGATCTCTAATAGAGAACTATAAAAATATGGAAGAATACAAATACACAATCGTTGCCTTGGCACTCAAGAATATGGCAAATTTCGATACAAGTTTAAGGCAATGCTGCAAATGACGTGCCTATTCCACTTCCAAAAATTACTACGCGTCAACAATGGCGTCAGCATTTTTAGGAATCAGAAGATTTAATTGCGTCTCGATTGTGACCTAAACACGAACACCATCAAAGTTTAAGATAACTTACAAGTGAATAGGACCTTAGGAGAGCTGACGTCACGGACTTGAAGATTTATGACTTTGCGTGCACCGTCTCATGGGGCATTGTGACCTCGTAAACATGAATGGGGTCGGAGTCTGTTTCATCCCACTCTAAAGGTTAAAAGGACACGTCGTACATTGATACCTTCGCCTATTTTGAGGCGCAATACGATCTCAGATGATGATTCGAGGATATTTCTGCATGGAATCTGGTCTATGGGAGTGTTTTAGTTACTATTGCATGTTTTTGATATTACCTACGAGGTTTAGCTGTCTAAACTCTAAAACAACGGTGGGGTAGAAAGGTACCATAGAACCGTATCGATATTACGGACAGTTACAGATGAGTTGCCATCATAAACCTCATTGACGTTATAGTGGTCATGGTCAACAATTAACTTCGCCGTATCTTAAGTGGTAGGGGTAAGTTCGCGCATCGTTTTTTCTAGGTAAAGGCAATGCGCGAACTTACCTCCATCACTTAAAATCTGGCTATTGCCGACCTCTATGCTTCGAATAATTCGCGATTCAACTTGTCGATGGCATTTGTTTTATTGGTGACTTGTAGTGGAACTGGATCAAAGGGGAGGGGGAAATTCATACTTAGCGTAAAGCAACCTACGCAGGGAGGGTCAGGGCAGGCGCGGGCGCAGGCGGCGGGCAGGGGTACGCGTCGTTCGCGTCGTCGCACTCTACCTTTACCGCCATCTCGCGGCGGCGCTTGCAACCGTGTTGGTCCCACTCCTCGCTCTCTAATCTGCAGACACGATGGGATTGCTTAGTTGCCTGTTCAAGAGTGGGTATAAAGCCAAAGAATTTTGGAAATCTTGTGCACCAAATTAATTGGCTACATCCAGATGGAGGTCGGCCCAAGTGTAAAGTATCATGATCACGCCTGCTTTCTTATAAGCATTGTTATGGATATAGCATTTGTGCCTGCTTGTCTGTTTGTCTTCACTCCTAGGCTGGATTTGTCGCGAAAAGTCACTGATATGTTTTATGAATTTCATGATGACTGATTTATGGAGTTGATGGTACTAAGATTGGTCTGTCTAATTAAGGCAACTGACTCTGGCAACATTATTCCTATGACATTTTGATATTGACAACCAAGTCTTTGAGGCAAATTTCTACGAGCGCTAAATACTTAGAAGTTTTTTAGAAATCTATTGCTGAAACATAGGTATAACAATCTAAAGTGATTCACCGCAATGAACAAAGTAGGAAAGTCCTACATTAGTACAGTCCCCGGAATCTAACTTGGCAAGATTTTAAGTAGATGCGAGAACTTACCCCCACTACTCAAAATCCTCACAGATGTTTAATCGTACAATGATTGGTAATACAACATGGTTTTTTTTACCGTTTTTTGCAGTTTCAGCTTTCATTACACAGCCTCTAAAAATAATGATTAAATAGGCTTACAGAAGCTCATTTCAGACCAAAATTTCGGAGAACGATCTATTTTAATTTCATAAATTACTTTAAAGCTCCAAAGGCAAAGACAGCGGAAGCGGGGTAAGACAACGGTCGGGACTGTGCGTCCTCTTTCATATGATATGGAACGTTACAACTGATATCTTCTGCTGTCACTGCTTTTGGAGCTTAAACGACCAACAGAGACAGACGCGTCTTATGTGCATATTTACGTTAAGTTGATGTAAGTACATACTTATAAATATACGTCACCCAAAACCAATGTTCTATGTAATCCAAATCCAAAACCCAAGACAACTAACAAAATTGAATTTGTGTTCATATGATAGAAATGTGTCAAATTGGATAAATAGAAAAGCGAAGTTCTCCAAGCATGTGTATAGAGCACTAGATAAGAAGTAGAAACCTATAGTAGAAATAAACATAGGTACTTAATGTATTGACATATTATTAATTGAAGTCATTGCTTTTCACTATTTTTGAGTCTAAAACGTCATTTACCTTATTTAGGCTATTTTTATTCCAGAAAAAATCATAGTTTCCGAGGGATAGCGAAGAGAGAATTCTACGCAGACGGAGACGCTGGCAACAGCTAGTTTAAGTAAAAGTGGTAGGTACTAGAAGAACGCATCTTACGTGCGCATGTTCCATTGCGAATACCACGCTAAAGCTAGTCTGAAGATTCAACTTCCGTGCCTCGAACAAACTACTTAAAACACGTGCGACCCAATCAAGTACCGAGATGTAAAAATACACACTTGGTATACTCGTTTAGATAAAATAAATTAAAATGATCATTAAGCGCCAAGCTGACCGCGGCTGTGGCCGGCTGACGCAGCACTGACGTCAGTCGTCAACATACTTCGAGTAACTCTAAACTAGTTTGAAATGGGGGTCACTTGAGATCGTGAAGTGGGGATCGCTTCGTACACGGAACCATGGAGTATGGGGTTCCAAAGATGGGCGGATATAGTCGGGTGTTTTGTGAAACAGATTTTGATGTATACCCTCGAGGGGTGAAAGAAGACAAATGAAGACTTTCGAGTGGTCAAGGCAGTCACAAAATGTGGGTTTGATTTCCATATTTATGCTTATAATCTTTGTGGCCTATATTATCCAAAGAATGCTCATTTTTTTTCTTGTTGGCATCTGAAAAACCAAATGGGTTCTAGATGCGTAGCCGATACGTAGACAATAAATACCTAATGTACCCATTATGTCATTCTGTCAATTCAATATTGTTTAAGTTGTATGACAAGAAATCCTGCAGTATTTTTTTTTTTTCAGAAAAAGGCCTGTAGGTATAAGTTCCAGGGTTACTTTTAGATGGTATAGTAACGGTAAAAAAGTAAATTTAGCCAGTAAACTTTGTTAATGACTAGGGACAAATCACAAAACAGAAAAAAAAACAGATACGTGCAGTAACATTTGTTTTATGTTAGACATGAGAAGATATTTTAAATAGTAAATAACGAATATGTATTAACGTATACTAGGACGACCGTGTATTAGAAAATTACCGTGAAAATTATGTAGCTTTCCTAGTACGGAACCCTGACTTCAGTGAGCTTTAATAAAATGCAAAACGGTGCTTTTTGCCACGTGATTTTAGACTCTTTCGCGAGAAACAAGTTTTGTGACAAAAAATATATCGAATTACCAACCGAGCTAATGGTGGCGTTCCCAAAAATAATAATGAATAGTTTTATTAATGGGTGTTATTAATAAAACGACCATTTGGCGCCGTCTACGTAATAATGGTAAAAAAATCTAGTCCTAATAGTAGAATCTTAAAACATTTGCATAGATTTTTATTAATATTCATATACTTACATGTTATTTACATCAAATATTAAAAAAACTACCAAGAACATACTATAAATAGAATGACTTTTATTTTATGCATAACATGTTTGCTAAAGGCATTGCATTTTTCATTTTAGTACCTATATTTGAATGATCTATTCGTGAATTGAGATATTGAGAACACCTTTCATTGTTAATATAATCTGGCGGTCAAATAATAGCAAAGAAATACAACAAAAGTACCCATGTAGCTAATTTTATTACGGTCCGTAAATGTTAAGGTAATTTTAACGCAGCCAATACTACACACACATACATGTAAAGAAGCTTGATATTGATACCTAGTTGCTGGTTAAATCTTGTCACTACAACGATAAATTTATAAAGTTTAAAGCCAGAAGTGACCAAAGTAGTGTTTTATAACTTTAATTGAGTACGTGACGTTGCTACAGATTGTAATAGCTGTGATTCTTCCGAAAACATGTATAACTTCCTCGTAGTACGTAATTATAACACAGGTATAAGTACCGCCGTAGAGGAATAAAAGCGTGAGTAGGTTAGGTTACAGTTATAAGGATACTAAGTAGTAGAAGTAATATTTACTTGCACATTAATGTAATTTTGCAACTTGCACATTGGTAATATTTACTTGGACACTCATCCGATAGAACAATGACATAACCGCAAAAATAAGCTTTCGATCAATGTACAATTTGTTCTAGGTAAGAAGAGTACCTTCTTAGTATGTACGATTGTGATCATTTTGATAAATGTCGGATAGTTCGAATCCGAATCCGAAATCTTTGGCAGAAGCAACACTTTGTATAACATCTCCGTATTATTTCCTCCGAGTAAGCACGAAGCCGGTAGACAACATACTCGTAGATGAAGCGATAGTACTGAGTCACAGCATGAAGGAACGTGCCAAAAATACAAATTAGCGCGGCAAGTTGCGCCCGAGTCTGGTGCGTAGTAAACTTTGTATTATATCTTATAGCGCGGGCAATAAAGTTGTATTTTTAGCGCGATCACTCAATGAACCTATGCGATAGCCTCGACAATGATATATCTCGGTGATATTATTTTTATGCATATTAGGTGCTTTACGAGATTGATTAAGAAATATCACCTTGGTGTTCGCTGGTGTGCCTACCTACTGGCGTTCCAAAATCTTTTGAAATGTTTGAATAAGAAGATGAATGCTTTTTTGAGTCTGTTTGCAAACAGTGAGTATTAAACAAACGTTTGTCACAGAAATAAAAAAATAGATACTTAGTCGACTGTTCATTTTATTCATATTCGTCGCTTACTGTTTACTATTTTTGACGTCACATCGCGGCCGGCAGCGGTTTGGCATTAAGTACTGTATAATAAAATAAATAATGGCCGATTATTATTTTTAGAAAAAAAAATTTACTTCGTGCTAATTTCTTGCGGCGCATTCTTCTTGGCAATCATGGTCTTAACGAAGCATTGGTGCAAAAACAAGTCTCTTACGGTCTACTTGATTAAATACCGATTTTTTTATTTTGAGTTAGCAACATTCACATCCAGAATAATATGGATACCTTTTAGCTCGACATGTAACCCAAAGCAGCGCCGCTGTTGCCAAACGCGCATTGCTGTTCCCACGAACAGAGCTAAACTCTTTTTTCAAGATGTGTGAGTCTCGCGGTAGTTTCATATTCAAAGTTGAAACTTTTACGTTAAGTATATAAATATTAGCAGGACAGACAATGTTTTAATTTTTTAGTGTAGACAGACTTGCGCGACGATAAGCTACTAACATAGTACCTAAATCAATGTTAAGTGACCAATAAGCGCGGGTGGTGTATGCCCACTTAGCCAATCAGGTGCGAGGAAGGAAGCGGCGTGTATATTCGGAGATAAGTGAGCGACCCTCGTTGTATTCAGCAAGTGATTAGGGGTAAGTAGTTCCAATATTGCCCTATGTATACCTAAGCCAAGTGAGTTTATGTTAAACACCCATTTCAGGGTTGGATTCCGTAATATAATTTTACGAACTGTACCATAATTTCGTTATGCGTGGTGGTCAGTCGACCACGCAAAAGGACCATTATTAAAGCTTTAAGTCGATAGTCAACTATAGATAGTGGCTAAAAGGAGCTAAAATTTGACATAAAAAATTGTTCCCGCAGTCGTATATTAATTTCTACTTTTTTTGGGTAAACTATTGATGCCATAAATTTTCTTAGAAACGTAAACTTGTCTCAAATCACCAAATAAACGATAGATGTTATGTTAATTACGTCACTCTTTAGTATTGTATTCCCTGCTGCTTCCAAGGGACGTTGTAAAAGAACTCGGCCGTTTCCAATTTTAGGGTAAATGAATATTAAAGTGTTGAGTATTGTGAAAAATCACCTTTTTAGGGCTAAATCGGACATAATTTTGGAATTTGGAACGTTTGTAAAAGACGCAGTCTTTCTCGGTCTTGGAGACAACCAAACGTAAATAAACCAGTTAGAAACCAAGCGTGGGATGGAGACAAAAAAACGAATAACAAATACCTAGAGACAAATTGTGGACATGCTCTTTTCCTTCAACACTTTTTAATATTACACCATCACCAACATTCTTAATGATAAGGCATTTCGTCTTAATTTGTTTAAAAAATTGCCTAATGATAATGATAAACAAACATAATTAAATTGTTCCAAGCTCTCAATAGTTTCGTTTATAATGGCAAAGCACCATTAAAAACTATATAGAGTATGGGCCGTTACTTCTATCACGGGCACCAACACAACAAGTATTACGTATAGCTAATGGGATAGCGCACCAGAGAAGAGGATAGTATAAAATAGAAACACCGAAAGGAGACCTTTTGGCGCTATTTAACTGAAGGCACAAATCACATGGCTAATCACTTGAACCTGCTGGTTGGGATGCGTCTTTATAACGCAGATGCTCAGCTTGGTAGATTTTGGTTCAACAGATACGCGTGTGTTAAGGAAGCGACGCGCACGCACGTTTATCTAAATTAGATGAAGGTCGCGCGAATTCGCATGGCGCGAAGTGACCGCGCTAGCGTGATTGGGCGAAACTTCAAGACGGTTTAGTTGCAATTTTTGTTGTTGGGGTGGGAAGATTAACCGAGGAACTGTGCCAAATTCCTCGACTACACTGTACGTTATTATACTTCAACGTAGATTACAAATAATTAGCTTCTTCACTCGAGTCCATGCAGCACCCAATGATAATCAAGGAACTAATTTGAAACATGAATAATTGATGGTTGATGATCAGAAATTCACACAACAAGTTTCATAAACGGTTTTTGATGTTTTCTCACCATGCTAACAACCCGTGCAACAACATTTCACCACACCACCGCAAAGAACTAAACTTAATATCAAGCCCAACAACTTATAGAAGCATGCACCAGGGTACCAAGTATCTTTACTAACCTGTTAAGACTGTGCACGTGTCTCTGATCGTGGTCTGGCCCGAGTCCGCTGTCGTTGCTGTTCTCGCACGGCTCAGGCGGCCGGAGCGTGTGTGCGTGTGTGTAGTGCGAAAGCTTCCCGAATTTGCCCATGTGTGAGAGTTTGCCGGGATGCACCATTTTGCCGCTGTGCGCCATTTTGCCGGCGTGTGCCATTTTGCCGGCGTGCGCCATTTTGCCGGGTAGCACGCGCTTATGCGGTGCCCGCATCACCTTTCTGTGTACGCGGGCGCTCATCGTTGCTGATGTTGACATCGTCATTTTCATGCCTGAGAACAAAGAGAGAAGTTCATTTAATTTGCTGTTGGGTTTTGCCTACCGCTCTCAGCTAATGAAATAACACATTTAACAAATATTTATAAGTTTATAACATATCGGCGCATGACAAATGTTTACTAAAGAATAAGATAAATGACGAGTAAATAATGAATACCAAACACATTGACGAGGAATCTTAGTAAGCTGTTATTTTAAATATTAATGACCAGTTTCAAATTCCATATCACGGAACCTATGCTATTACAATTTCGACACTAAATATAAATCTCCATAATAAGGACAGCAAAGATTATCTGCGTCGATCGAATGCCGAACACCATATTGCCGAGGTATCTTAGGTTAATTATCTTTTCACTCGCCTTACCCCAAACACCATACGATAACAATTCGTATCTCCAAAATAATTGGCAGCAGTGCAATCACGTCATCCCATTGTAATTCCGACTGCTGTAGCATTATCCGAGATAGCCATCTCCATTTAATAGTCCGAGAGTCAGTTTATAGTGCGAGTCGTAACACCTCGATCGTAAACGGAGACGCGACTAGGAATACATAAACGGTGACTAAGTTGGGATTTTATATCGAAACACTCTATCTTAAGGCCAGATCTAATGGTTTGGCAATTGTTATTGACTCTCGAGACTCATAGAGTAATTTTAATGCAACTTTTATGAGCTAAGACGCTACTTATGGCGTTACAGCTAAGTTGAATAGGATCCGAATGTATAGGTATGTCCTCGTTGTTCGATATGTTTCTGTAAACAAGGTTCGTAATAATAATTTTTCATAAAGGGTGGATAATAAATTCGAATGTATATTTCCTGATTCGCGTCTATCTCTACACACAGTGTCAGTGCCAAAGTAGTGCACCGTGGGGATTACCCTTGTAAGAAATAATCAATCGGTTTACTGTCGAATGTCATTGGCATTTGTCTGTTAAGTCAAATATTACTAATTGTTGCAAAATTAAAAATAAGCCAGTATGGTTAAATGGACATTCCTTACTTGCATGATAAATGATAAGACAAGAAATACTAGGCTCGGTTTAAAAATCTAATAAAGAGATAAAAGGCCTAAATAATAAACCTTTCATAAAAACGTGAATTTTCGATGGACTTTTGATCATAATCTGAATTTCGTATGCTTGGTAAAATATAGTACTAGGCGACAAAGGGGAACCCATGGAGTCTCCAATCTATCTTCCAAACGTGGTCACTATTAGGGCGGGCAGTTAGCTAAAGTTTGCGTCCACGTCATGTCTTGAATGCAGCCCATCAGACCCGCCATTACCAGTCCAGTCACTCCAGACAATCGATAAGTCTAAAGCCGGGTCGTTGCTCGGGTATCAGCGACCCGGCGGTTATCGCCCATCGAGCACCACCTGATTCCGTCTAGGTTCGTGCATAGGTTATGTTGTCATTTGCACATACTGTGTAAATAACCGAACTAACAAGAAAAACATTTTCGATACTTTTTCGCCGACTCCTCTTTGTCAACTTTTCTTCATTGTCATAAGTTCTGGATTTGTCTATTCAATCGAAACACCTGTTGAACGTTGAAGGGTTCCCCAGAGTTTTGTCTTGTCATCTGGCTTGCACAAATGCACAAAATCTCAACTTAATCAGTAAATGGAAAGTAAGTCTTGAACTTGCAAGATTTAATTACAGACAAACAAATAAACAAACAAAAGTCGGGGTAGTTCAATTACTCTTGATAGGCTTAATTACTGTCCTGTCAAAGTAAAAAACGAATCCGTGTCTGTTTTGGAATAAGTAAGAAAGAATGCTCGATCTTTTCAACCTTACTTTTTTTACAATAGACACCAAAAAAGTCGCATTCATTTCACGCGGCAAGATAAACGTATTCTCAGGACGCAGGGAGCCTATGGTAATCTATAACTTAGATTACATCACAGCGTTATATCACACATGAATCATTTATGTTGTTCATCCATATCCATATCACAATTTCCCTGCTACGAGTATACCTATGTTCTGACGTATGAAAATTCAAACATCTTAAAACAGATGACGATTGAAGGAAAAAGTAATGTTTCAGATTTGGAAATTGCGGTCTTCGGAGCTGGGGGTGCGAGCATGTGACGCTGATGGATAATTTTATTGTTTGTGGCATTTCGTTTTGCGGCGAATATTACTGCGCAACTTCTAGCGTGATCAGTGATCGCATTAAATAAATGGGTTTTATTTTAACTGCATGTTTATTGTAATTTATGTAAGCTATGTTTTTTTTAATCCACTTACATACGTACTCGTATATCTATTTTTAACAGTGTATCAAGATAAGTTATCGAAATTTGTAAAATAAACCATTTTGTAATCTACGATGTTTCCAAACGGTACGTCACAACGATATGTTACATATCCTGTCGAATCAAAATACGGCGAGTAAACATCTCGGCCCGAATAGACGAACAAACACACGATAACAATATCTACGACTATGTCGAAATGCACTGAATGAGGAAAAAATAAATTTATTACGTGTTTTTTCCATTCAGAAGACATACGGGTGATTTTTTGTCATGGCGGATTGATTCAGGTCAATTTTGTATTTAAATTTACGGTCGTGCTGTGAATTAATTACAATATTTAAAGTAGAATTTATTACGGAAAAGAAAAACGTCATGATGGTAGGATTGGGATAAAAAATGATTTTTTTTTTAAGTAGTTTGAATACACAATTAACAACTGACAATGTCACTTGGAATTAACATAAATAAAATATGCGCTGACGGCGGCGCTGAAATACTCATGACATGGTGAAGATCAAAAAAGTTGCGATGGCGGTAAGATACGGTAAGTAGTTACAATTATTAATTATTAACTTTTCCATTGTCAATTGTTCAATTTCACGCAGCTACATACTTAGTACCTGCATGCTTGCATCCTTATTTTTTAGTTTTCAAATAGGGTCTCCTATATTAAGCACAAAATTCTACAGTACTGCTAACTTTTCACAAGACACAATCTATGCCCTAAAGTAGAATTGTACTTTGTTTTCTGCCCAGCTCTTCTGGCACAGCAATGCGCACGAGTCTATGATAGTGACAGACTAAATACTTGTTATTTTCTATATCTTCCAGCTAAACAGTGACTGGTGACAGGTACAGTCTACCTCACCCGTCGTTCATCTCGTCTGTACATACTAAACCTACAGTTAGCCTGGAAGCCGCTGTGGACACAGTCAGCGAACCCATTAGTTTCTGGATGTTGTCACAGGTTGCAATGAAGGGGCAGATAAACATAATCCACCCGTATCATCGTTATCAGGACCTTGCGCTCTCCGTGACACAGTTCTTATGATGTTTGCGTAACGACGAATTGACGCTTCGGATGTTTACCTTTGGCCTATTGTCTTGTAAGACGCCTTTGGAATCGAAAAAGTGTATAAGGCACTTTACTTGTTTTTGTGGTTCGGTCAAGAAAACTTCAGCTGTTATTTGTTTTTGGTCATCATGAAAGCACAAAAGAAAAGATAATTTGAAAGTAACTTTATCAATTTTATTACGAGTTGTTCTTAGTTCTGGTGTTTCTGATGTCAAGTACGGCCTTACATGGTTTTTACGAGATTTGTGAAGAAATGGAGCATCATAGATTGAATAACCTTTATTTTAAAACACAACTAAGTGGACAACTTAAAAAAAAAACAACAAATGTTAACAGACTCCGAAGAGACTTTTTTAATTGGATATACCCACACATTTGTGCTTAAGGGTACTCAGCAAATTTCAATGAAACATTTTTAACAAAACAAAGCCTGTGTCTACTACCCGGGTTTACAAAACGCGCATTGCGAAACTAGATACAGTGAACAAACGGTGCTATATCCGATAGTTGCGGTTTGCAGTCGGCGATATACTAACGAGCTCTATGTAATCAAATCGATAGTGACCACGCGATCGCCGCGTGGGGCGAGTAGACGAAGATACAAATACTTAAGTTTTTCTTTTTAACACCACAATATAATAAGCAGAACATGCCAGGAGATCCTCGTGGTTTATCTCGAGTTGGGGCCTATTCAGGTTTGATTTTGTAATAATGTTTGTATCTACGCAAATAAATCTCTATATATCACATACTGGAAAAGCTAAAGTTACACGCCGCATGGGCTTGTTTGAACTTGATATACTAAGACAAAACAATCGAGAATACTTAGATGACTATGCCTGAAATATTTAAGAGTAAAATTCTAGTAAAAGCTAATTTTGATAAATATTTTAGTTTCTAGTTTATAGAAATATTCTTACTCCTCTTCAATCTTCTTATTTATTTGCCCTCAATATAATGGACAAGTAAGCGTTTGGGGTTAAAGGTTGAATGTTTGTTTATCAATTCAAACACAAATAAAGCGCACAGTCGCATTGAGAACTTCCTCCCTTTTTTCAAGTCGATAAATAAATGCCATCATGTGACTGATGCGGACTATTGCGGGTGCATCATCATGATGTGCATAAATCATGATTAGGGATGTAAGTTAGGGTGGCGGATTTATCGGAGTCGAAATCTTACTTATCGGATTCCGAAGAGCAACTGAGCAAAGCAACATAGATACAATATGACAATACTACTTTTATTATTTTAGTCGAAATCTAACACAGTCAAATAGATTTTATAGTAAAAATAATAAATGATTCTTAAATCTTCTGCAGTGGAGACTTCAATGGAGAGACTTTAAAACTATAGATTGTGTTTTATTATCAAAGACTTGGTCGTCGGAGACCTCTGTTTCAATAATATCAGAATGGATAGATGAATTGGAGGTGTGACATTAATCTGAATTTCGGACTTATCGGAATTGGAGCTCCGTAACATCCCCAACCATGATAGTTGACATAACACGGTGGGTTTAATCTAACAAGTCAATCAGAGCCATCGATAACATAGAGAGATTTGATATGGATAGAATATAAATGTATACTAATTACTCACTGTTTACATCAGGTGAATGACTCGTACAAGAAAAAATTCAGAAGTGACCGGTTCACACAGCTGTCAATACACATGTGCGTCGTGGTTTACATTCAAAAATGACCCAAGCTATTAATTCATTAACTATTTGGGTACTAAATGATTACTAAATCATACGTTAATCGGCGGACAGATTAATCAAAGTGAACCTCACGAACATCACAAAAATTAACTTTACAGTAATGCTATAAGATCCACACGGTGACACGGTACGTGCATCGTTTCTGGCTTGCTACTACCACGTGTTATTGGAACAGGTGTGTCATTAGCCTACAACAATTAGTAAGTGATTTGGGGCTCGTTACAGACAGACAATAAGAGTACTTAATATAATAAGGAGGAAGCTCGCGGCCATCTTGTGTTCATTGACACTATTGACATTTTCTCTTGATGCAGTTGATATTTTTTGTTTTGAAAGTTTCAAATTGAAACAAGGTTTTCACCGGAAGATAAAATCCCTGAAGTGAGTGAGTGAAGATGGTTGTAGAATAGACTCATCATCAAAACTTAGTCCCATACGTAAACTATGCAAAATACAAGCTTGAAATATAAATGATAATGCCTGTCTTTGACAGTTTTACGATTCGAATAAATATGAATCAAGAGAAAATCATATTAATATTATAGTCACGTTAGATTAGTTTGGCACAGTGATTAATATTTTTATAATAATTAGCACAACTGACGGCATCAATCCAACGACCATTATTGTTCGAATACTGTCGATGATATTGATTGAACATACAAATTAAAAATAATAAAAATTGTACATGTAGCGCTGCAGCAATTTGATTTGAACTGCGTACACCAACAACGTGTGCAGACTGTACAACGAGCTCTAGTAATTATGTAATGCATTAACATTATTTTAAATGTTTATGCAAATTTGTACCCCGTGGTTCATGTGTATAGTCTGTTTAACATTTACAAAATATATGATCAGCTGGGTGAGAGGTAATCTTTATACCACAAGTAACAAACTCGACAACGCACTTAATTTTAGATATAATTTAGTTAGTTTTGTTCTATAGTTTTCTCGCGGACTAAACGGAAACGGTAGAAATTTTAACTTTAAAAAATACGTACATAACTTTTATATACAATGTGAACTTGGGTTGAGCCTACGAACGTTAACTTTAGGATCTACAATATTCTACATCCAATCTTTGTTGCTGACCGCGCAAAGGTAGACATAATTTATGTCACACAAACAGCCTACAACATACAACAGCATCTTTAGCGTAAACGTTACTTAAAAGAAACGACAAACCAGTGTCGACACTCACAGCAAAATTAAGACAAGCGCATGGTAAGCTACTAGAAGCAAGTTCTCCATTTTGATACTGGTGTCCTTTTGCATTATTCGATCAGAGGTAAGTCTACAAATTAAAATCCTGCGCACGCCATAGCGCGGCACGATAGATAAGTAGATTGTGAATACAAAACGGTACAATAAGTCAAGCATGTAGCTGTTACCGTGATCGATACACAATAAAACATATTTAACGACGGCCATTCGCAACGAGAGCTCGTTAAATTAACGAGAGAAGCGTTTGTTGCGATTTATGGCTCATGCGAATGACAAGTCAATTAGATAAGTAAGTGCGTTGGAAATGGTCGACAAAGGACTGTTACCGAGAATTGAACTGTGACGAACTGAAGGAATAAGTCAAACTGCTACTAAACCACTGTGTCTCACCCTAGAGCCCAGATAAAGAACAGACTAGCTTTGAGCATGCAAGCGTATGGAAAAGAAAACATATGTCCAGAAAATGAGAGGAATCGAACAACTATATGAATTCTATTCGACTTTCTATAAGAGTGATTAAACGCAAGCTATAAATCATTTCCTAAAGACGAAATAAATATTACTTAAGCACATAATTAATATATCGCTTGAGATTTACTTCAATCTTCGAAATTACCATCGACAATGAAATATGTTATGATATGTAATTACTTATTGAATAAAAATGAAACTCATCAATTAGAGCGTTGGTGAATATGTCCATAGCAAACGTTGCTCTTTAGCCGTTAAATGTGAATTCACGAAGGTTCTATGTACATTGCCGGAAATAAACTCCTGAGAGCACGTGGCTCGATAAGGCTGCGGACAGCTTCGCAACATACCAGTTAGTATATTATCTGTGGCAAGACAACTGTTGGATGTCGCTGTGTTTGCGTAGAACCAACAAAGAACTGGTTTTAACTGGATCGCGTTAACCGCCTTGAGCTTTTACATTATAATTTAAAATGCTTTTTAAGAAATCAAGAAGAGTACGAAGAGGACACGTTTTTTACGCGCTGTGACTGCTCACTGTCAGTAATTTTGGTGATAACGTTAATAAGTTTTAACTTAAATATCTCAAAATTTATCGATATAGTTATTTTTGATGCAAGTGTGGAAAATGAGCTATTAAACACGTCGAAGTATCTATTATGACTGAACTTGAAAGTGACGTAGTAGACACAAGACAAGGGCAAATAACGTTTACTATTATAAAAGTGCAAAAAAATACTTTGCTCGATTTGTAGCCACGGAAAACATCACTTTTTGAGGAACTGTATTAAAAATTACTTATTACTAGAGCGTGATTAAGACCCAATGCAAGGAAAAATGTTCCCGCGTAAAAAACTGATCACCCAAAAAGCTCAATCGTAGGAGGGTTAAAAATGGCACTGAACTGAAATAAGCTTATGTAACGGATACAGTCAGAAATGTAACTTGGTAAAAATTTTAGTAGTGCGAGTAAGTTCGCGCAACGCTTTTTCCACTTCAGTTTCGCGTGTTACTTAGGCGGCATCATGATAGTCACAGTGAAATGGTATTACGACGCTGAATCCCTGAAACAAAGAATGAATGAAGCATTGTTCAACAATAAACAACCCCGTGGTTCCACTTTTTACTTGAGACAACATACCTGGGACCACTGTCAGACATTAGAGAATGGCATATTTTTATTCTTGAATTTAATCTGCACGGGGTTGCGAGCGTAGCTTGCTTACAGCATTCCCTCGGTGCACGGCTATGCTCAGTCCTTGGGGAAAAAAGTCCCGGCCCTGAGGTCTCCATAGACGCTAACAACTTTATCCGTCACCTCGCGAAAAAAAATTTGGTGTCGGATGACCACGGTTTTAAATTTCAAAAAAAAGTACCGCAAATATGTAATCATTTGTTCAACGCATATTTTCGGCGTAGTCAGCAGCAGTCTCTGATTTATTGGCAGAACCTATGGCGTAGGAAGGAGCCGTTCACTGGGATACCTTACTGATAATTTGAAGCTCAATCTCGCTGGTCAGCAATAAAAGATACATAAATACATAAGACGACATAAAACTATACACGCAGAGAACTAGACGCGGGTCTGTTTAGATTACATAACTCGCCGAGTCAATTCTGACCCTTATGCCAAGAGCAAAGCTCGTCCATTGGCTTCTAAAGCAACGGAGTTTCACGCAAGTCCATGATGCAAGCGAATTTGTGCTTTGATGCACGTGTGGAATGCATGTTTCTCGGTGGTTATGCCAACTAGGCTGGCAAGTCGAGATCAGGTGAAAGGAGAACTTCCGATGATAGGAAAACTACTTTATGATGATGATTGATATCTTGGATCTTGACCAGGATAGGTGCGCTCCTCATTATCATAATAGATGTAAATCCCGTTCGCTTTACAGTCGGCCTTTCGTAGATAGAGCCTTCAAATGAAAGACGTTTGTTTACTTGACATGAAAACTCGAAAAACAAACCAAAGAAAAAAAGCAATTTAAACTTTGAAAGAGGAAAAGCGTGCCCGAAAATCATTCAGCTAAAGAAGTCTCTTTTACACACATCTCAGTTCCTCATCCAAAAAACTTAGCTTTTACTAAAACATTCCATAAGCAATTAAACTTAAGCCAACGAAATGTCACATGGGCCAAATCCATAACTGTTTCACGTTTCACTGCCACTTGTAGTACCCTTTTTGGTTTAAAATAGGGGAAAGATGTATTACAGAGACAGGTTGCTAGCCTGTCGCCTAAAACATACCTTAACCTATTTTCTTAGCCACTAACACTACACGAGGGTTGAAAATATTGACAAAGTGCAACGTTATTTCTGAGTGGAAATTATAAACGATCTTGCGAAGTGGATGGAACGCTGGCTAATTAATTAAGATCGGTCTAGCGTAAACATTAGGCTTACGGTCAAGGACTTAAATTATATGAGCCACTATGCAACGTTTTCAAGGGAAATGTCGTTACGATTTTTCTTGTTGAACATAGTATTTTTTTGTGAAATGGTTCCACAGAGGAACATGAATTGAAGTCCTTTGCTGAAATAAGTGTCCACAACGCTAACAAAACGGTGGTTATTTTGGTTAATAGAATAATGGTAAAACTGTCTCTTAAATGAGATGGTTGACAAGCTTTAAAAGGGGTGGGCATTTGAACATAAAATGTATAGAAACGGCTAGATAAAATAGTTTAAAGTACTTATTGTATAATGGACGTTAAAATTATATCACAATATTATGACTAAAGAGTCGATAAGTTCTATCTCAGTCTAGACTTGGTTTTATCAGTCATTTTCTGATAACTTTGGCAAATAATGCAGAGAAGCAAGAGATCTGAGTTTGTTAAGTTTGATAATGCAAATTCAAATCAACAGACAATAATACAACGAGAGGTCCGATTTTTGAGATTAAACTCTCGAAAATATCAGAAGAACATATGTAGTTGCAAATTTCCTGGTCTTACTTAATTTAATTAAGAAGGTAGGTGCTTACTATTTTTTAAGAATCTATGAAATTGGACTCCTGGTCCAAATTGGACCGTCCAATCCTGGCCAGACGATTTACACAACAAAGTATTTAGAATATATGGCCCAAAATCGTTCAAACTATGAATAATTCACCAGCTATTCACTAAACAAGGTTAGATTTTAATATATAGCTTACTAGCTTTCCGCCCGCGGCTCCGCCCGCGTGGAACTCGGTTATATTGCGGTATTAAGCACAACTTTACGAAAACTTCTCGTTTCTAACGACACACAGCGCCATCGATCTATCATCTATCGATCGATCATGGATCGATATCGATCTATCATCGATTGATATCGATCTATCAAGCAAACTATATTTTTGTTTTCCCTCGGGAACATCATTTTTTTCCGGGATAAAAAGTATCCTATTATTTAATCCGGACTTCCATCTTTATGTCTGCAAAATTTCAAAGCAATCGGTTCAGTAGTTACGGCGTGAAAGCGGAACAAACAAACAAACAAACAAACAAACAAACAAACTCACTTTCTGACTTATAATATTAGTAAGGATTGTTATTTGTTGCGAAGACTTCGCCAAACCAGTTGTTAATTTCAAAATGCTATCTTTGTCACATGTTGCGAAATAAAATGCGGCTAATCTAATCAGTACTTACATATTGATAAATATAAAAATTCTATCACTTATCTACAGATCACTTTGGGGGCGTTTTTAGTGCTTCTTGGAATTAAAAAAAAAGTGTTCCTGCTTGTGGTCGGGTTTAGAATAACACCTCTCGACGTAGTAAAGGAAACAGGTTAAGGTAGGTATATTTTAGGCACCAAAATAGCAACCTGTCACTATCATGCCCCCTAACTAAAAACCTACCTATATTTTTGTCATGTACATAGCATCGTGTGCTCTGCCTACCCCATTTGGGAATACAGGCGTGATGTATGTTTGTATGTAATTCTACGAGACGTGTATAATTGGACCATTGCTGAAAATTTTCCGTTTAATTTTCTCATCGTGTAAGCCTTAAAAGCATGGAATATCAAAATGTAATAAATAACCGCAGCTCTCAATGGCGCCCAGTGTCTAGATTTCACTGAATTTTAATAACGGATTAACATAGCTAGGGCATCGACACGACGGTACCGAACAACAGACGCCACTTCGACACGCATAAACATTTATACTATGCAACTACAAATAATAGAATGATATTCAATAAGAGTAAAGAACAAAAATAGGATCAAATCAAGTAAAAGCCACGCTAGGAAAACAAAAAACCTCGCATGTTGCTGAAAAATAATGTTTTTTTTTTTTCAAATTCAAATATCAATTTACTGTTGCTGTTAAACTTTGTCAATGTTTAAAGTGTTGTTTTTTAGGGTTCCGTACCTAAAGGGTGAAAACGGGATCCGTAGCTGTGACAAGTAATTCAAAATTACATTGAAGCAAATTAGATAGGTACCTACATTACATTAACTCGTACATAATATATAACACACTATTATACCTATTTACTTCATCACGCCAGTATTCCCAAGTGGGCTAGGCGAGCAAATGAAACGTTATACACAAACAAAACCATATTACATTGAGAATTAGATAATATTACTTTATAATAACAACCTGTCACTATTATACCACTGAACTTAAACCCTAAAAAATATACTAGAAGCGGCGACGAAACGTAAAATTGACATAATTTTGTCTATGTAGCGTTCAGGTGCTTTGCCTACCCATTTATGTATGTAAATAACATTTTAATAACTACCCAGTTATCGTATTGTTGGTATGTATACAGAATTTTGCAATATGAAACGTAGAATTGCTACCCTTACGACAGAATAGGTTTCTTATTTTCCTGGTCGGTTATTAAGTATATTTATAATGAAAACCGCCCTTCCGTAACGCGAGTGCCGTAGCAACACCTCGGCATCGGCACGAGTAAGGGATTATCGTTTTGCAAGGTCAAACCACGCTTCTCATGTCAGACAAAAAAAAACATGAGTATTTAGTAAAAAACCGGCAAAACGAGAGTCGGACTCGCGCTCAAAGGGTTCCGTACCATAAACACCGGTAAGACCAAACTCATGGTGGTTTCTAGAAACCCGGACTTAAACCCTAGTATATCGGTGGCAGGCAAACAGCTTGAGCGGGTACGACAGTACAAGTATCTCGGTGCTTGGGTAAACGAAACATGGGAGTCCGACCAAGAAATTAAGACCCGGATAGAGGTTGCCCGAGCCTCTTTCAACAAAATGAAGAAAGTTCTGTGCTGTCGTAAACTTCACATAAAGCTCCGAGTCAGATTACTCATGTGCTACATATGGCCTGTCGTCATGTACGGCTGTGAAGCATGGACCCTAAAGGAAGACACCTCACGACGCCTACAGGCATTCGAAATGTGGTGCTATCGGCGTATGCTGCGCATAAGCTGGACCCAAAAGGTTAGGAATGAAACCGTCCTCCAGCGCGTTCAAATGTCTCGGAAACTTTTGCCTACCATAAAAAAGCGAAAAATAGAATATCTCGGCCACGTGCTACGACATGACAGATATGCGCTACTCCAACTTATTATGATGGGCAAGATAGAGGGGAAGAGGCGCGCTGGACGAAAGAGGAAATCGTGGCTACGGAACATTCGGGAGTGGACCGGCATTACTGCCGTCGAACAACTATTCCGACTCGCGGTTGACAAGACCGAGTACAAGAAGCTGACGGCCAACCTTCAGGACTGAAGAGGCACTTGAAGACGAAGAATGTGTGAAAATTTTAACAGTCTATCTAGCAGGGTTCGTGATATACAGCCTGGCGACAGATAGACGTACGGATGGAAATAGGGTCCCGTTTTCACACTTTGGGAGCGGAACCTTAACAATTGTAGGTATTTAGTAAAAACCAGTATGTAACAGAGCCGAACCGAAGAATAAGGTGCTGCTAGGCGAGATTCAAGTTTTACCTCGATTCATTCAAAAGCTGTAAAACGGTTTAGTTCTTGAATCTTCCACGAAGGTTTTACTTTATTGTTGTCCTACTTTTAGCAGTACGAGCTTTACTGGCTGAAACCGCATCTCGAGACGAAGGTGCGTTCGTGGCCTTTCACGGCAAATAAAGTTGTTACTGGGCAAAGTGTTTGCGTAGCCCCCTGCCACCCCCACCTGTTGCCGAGAGCCCATTCCATTCTTGCGCGATATTGAACTCTACAGCCTTGAAATAGTAATGAAAATTTTGATTAATTCGATTCCATTTTCTGAAGCCGGTTAAGCTTCAAAGGCAGGGCAAAATCAAAGTTAACAATTAAGTACTTTGAAGAATATTAATGAAAACCTTACAGATGCTCTGTCAAAAGAACATTTCAGCTAAAACCTCTTTTTAAGTTAAGCTATAACAAATTGAAACGCGTGTACGTTGATACCTTAACAAATGAATTCTAAAATTCTAAATTCATATCTAAGAAAGCAAATTCAAAGTTCGAGTGCTGCACAACAGTGCGCGGCCGTCCGAGCAAAGCTATTCGATGCAAGCTTGTTTATTTAATCGACTCAATAGCGACAAGTGAGTGCATTGAACCGAGTGACGCGCGCGGCCGCGTCACGAGAAATCCCAACAGCAATTAATGTTATTTTTTACGCGGAACTACTCCCACAGGTTTAATTTGTCGCGACGTTTCCCGTGATTAAAGAATCCCGTAAATCGATACGTGGGGTGTACATGGTTAATTTTGCTTCAGTTGATATTATGGGTAGCTAAGAATCACATGGTACGTATTAGGTTTTTATTCCTAATCAATATGTGAAAACACTATGGACATTTTTATGCATAAATAATGCGAGTTTGTTATTGAGATTTGTAGCAAATAACTTTACTAATTAATATGAACTATTCCCCTGTATTTGCTTCTGGATGGTACAGTACCTACATTGTTTAAAGTTCAGAAATAACAAAAAAAAGTGAACATTCTTCTCACGTGTGTTGTGTCCTTACATCGACATTGGCAAAATACTCCTTGCCAATCTAGCAAGGGTGAAAGCCATTAAAAAAAAAGTGACACGTTAAAGTCATAATTAAGTATAATTTCAGCGATAATATTCCGTAATTTCTAGTAATCTGAAATAGTTCAATCTTTAAAATCATTATTGACTTACTAAGTATACTTTCAGTACGTTTTTAGATGTTTTTATTTCAGCCAAGTGCCGTTTCAGCTTTCCGTAGTTGCTTTTTATCCGTATTCTACGCTTTATTTTCGCACTTTGTTGTAAAAATTACTTTATTGAGATACGCGAATTAAAATTTAGCTTTGTCTGCATAAAAATATCCCAATCCTGAATTCTGAATACACGTAGGTGTTTTTTTTTACCACGGAAACACCAACTACAATAAGCCAACTAATTACACTAATAACACCGTGAAATTAAAGTCAGAAGAGCGTTTTGTACAAGATCTTGTTTTCATTGCGCCCGCACTTGCAAAGTGTCCAAACAACTATCTCTACGCTAAATTTGCCAAAATTGTTTCAAAAACCAACCTTGCTTTGTAAAACATAAGGTTTGGCTTCATGTGTGAAATTATCGCTTTATCCGCAACCGCACAGAACTGGTTTGCGAGTATAATTAGGTTTTTTCGTTCCAAAAATAACTGAATCTGATACACGGACATTTGCGCTTCGGCTTTAGCGCGTTGGTGAGAGCTGGCTGCCGGATATTAACTCTTATACATCTGAAGTTACGGACGATGGTTCGCCTAACAAAATCGAATGGCCCATGCATATTAAAGTTTGAATATGTGAAACTAAAAATAGCATAATGGATTTAAAATAACAGTGTACCTTTTTTGCTTGAGATTGGTGTTTTTGTAGACGATTTTGTGCGTCAATCGACGGGTTCAAGGACGCGTTTGTAAACAAAATATTTGATATACTTTAGTGGCACGTGTAGGGCACAGTTCAGGATTAAGATACTAAGTGGACACTACTTTTTTTAATTTTGATCAGTAGCAATTATATCCAGCTGGATAGCCGGTAGCTACCAGTGCTGCATTTCAAAAAAATGATTCTTAGGGCAGTAAATAAGGAAATGTTTAAGTGTATAAATACAAATTTACAGTATTTTAAGGGAGATACAATGACGTACAAACTGAAAATGGCCGGCTAACGGTTGCGTGTTGTATTTGGTTACCATTTTAGTTATTACTAAGAGTAATTAAAAAGTCTCCAGTGTTATAATATTGTATTGTATGACTCTTTATTGTACATAAAACAAATATATAAAACAAAATACAGAATAACAGTTAATATCCATACATACAGTTCTCAACTGCGTCCCAGCCACGGCTCACATTTAATTAAATATTTCAGATGCAACGTTCCAATCTAATCATCTTGACCAAACATTTGCAATAGTTTTTTATAGATTCAATAAAAATACATCTATAGGACAAGGCAAGGCCATTGACAACTATGTATTTTACTTTTAGTATTTATATCACCTACTTTTATTGAACTACGTCACGTACTACACCTCTGTAAATGGACATTTATCAAATATTAAAATGATAATTTATATTATAACATAACATTATGAATAACTTGCATCATAAAATATTCAACAAAACATCACTTACCAGCCTGTAATATCTAAGCGTACTTACAGCTCTGAAACTTTACACTTTATTGCAAATTCAGTAAAATACAATTTCGTATTTCATTGTTTTGACCATGATACATAATGCTATATCACGGACAGGCTAGATTATGTCGTTACTAGCTACTGACACGCAAAGATAGTCTATAATTCTATAGAACACTCTAGAATACGTATAAACACATTGCGATGTAACGTTCACTACTGCGATTAAGCGGCCAATAAAATACTTGTTTTCAGTGATCTGTGCTACGACACGATGAGTCCACACTTTATAAGGGCTAAAATTTGTTGTTCGCCATTCAACGACAGTTTTGTTTCTTTAAGTAATTAATTATGTTTAAAACAAAATTCGTCAGCAGAAGAGAGAACAGAGAGATTCAAAAGTACGTCAAAAGATTATGTTAAGGTTTTTACCATAACGACATTTTCCGTCGAAAAGTTAAAGTATGTACAGTCAGCTGCAGAGAAAGGTAACCCCACGCCCATACAAGGTTTCATTACTAGGGGGTTACTTTTCTCTGCAGCTGTCAGTACATGTAAACAGAACATAAATACTGGAGGAAAACGAGTAAAACCCAGGCGCGTCGCTAGATCAACAAATAAAAACAATAAACGGCATTAATTGCCGGTAAGTAAGAAGAGATCAACCCCGGTATCAGTGACGCACGCGCAGCGCCCCGGTTTACCTTGAGTCGCGGGAAAACCCACTCCAATTTGATACAATTCAAGATTTATATACAAGGACGTTGAGTTCCTTTTACAATGAAAAACGATAGTTAATGCATTAACGGACACAATTAACGATGCGCGATGTCGATCATTGCATTCCTTTACGTTAATGGTTGGGCTTGATAAACATTTTATGTTAGAATTCAGTGTCCCTAAAAGCTATGACATACTACAACATACATGATATAAGCAACATATTTCAACACTCTCGCCGAATTTTGAAACTTGGAGAATGAGTCTAATTTTACTTATATAAATTTTAGATTGAATAAATTCTAACCAGAATCTTCGATAAGTACTACACAGTAGAATGTTATAACTTTTTTTTTTTCAAGTTAAATGTTTGATTTTGTATTCTTCATTATTATTTTTATTTACTTACCTACCTACCTAAAGATAACTCAACTATGACGCTACGGTAATAGATAAATAAATTCTAGCATCGAAGTAGGGATCGTTTTTGGTAATAATATACCCATTTCAAAAGTCTTTACAGTTTTAAGTTAATTTTGTTTTTAAAAAGAGCTATGGAGGAAAAAAAACAATTCAAATTCTGCACAGAATTGTTCTACGTTACATATGAAACAAAATAATCAAAACAGCTTTTATATCTCCAAAGAAAAAACTTCTATCGACTTAAACAGCTCCGTAATCGATATTCAAGCTGCGCTCTCAAACACGGTAAACAACTAACTATATGAATAAAATACAAAACAACAGGTGGTGCCACTGTTACATAACGAAATCCTTGAATAAGCAATTCTTCCCATAACTGAATTATATAAGTACCTGCTTTCGAAATGCTTTATTCATTCTTATGAATATTTATCATTGATTTGTCGTTGCAGTGGTTTTACTTACGGCACTATCTACATTTATCAAATTTAGGGCAATATGTATTGGGTACTGGTCTAACTCAATAGAAAAATAAAACAATTTTGTTCCCATGTTTCACATGACATATAAGTTAAAAATTCTGCGATCGCTGAAAATGGTACCCAAATTGTCACATTGAAGTGTTTAAGGGCTTATTTTATTGAAATAAATTTAATTATAAAGATACTCAACTCACACGACACTGGATCGACGCTTCATTATTTTGAAGCAGTCAGTGGAAGTAAATACTAATTGGGAGTAGGTAGAATTCAAAGCAAAAGCTGTGTTGTGGTTCACTTTGCTGGTCCTAATGAGGTAGCAGTGTCGAGCTCCAGGGAGATCTTACAGTAATTACTCTAACTAATTAAGTTCACTAAAAATAGCCACTTTATTCAGCTTTCTCGTTACATTAGAAGAAGAGTGATAGTAATAGCGCTTATTGGATAAACAAAATATGAGGATTTCATGATTGCCTCGACTTCTTCTATTTTTCTAACACACATTCATGCATAACGCCTTTCCTGCGAGGGAGGTGGAGACAACAGCGTACTTGTCTCGCTTCATTTACATTCATCCCTTTCGTCTCGTCATTTTCGACGGTTTCGGGTACTTCTAATGTGGTATTTTTCTTATAGGGATGTGATCAAACGAAAATTCCTATTATTTCGTTTTTCCACGCTTTTCTTATGAAAAAAAAAATTACTCGCAAGTAGAAAGTTACTTATTTTCGTTTGGTTGAATCGGGCCTTATTTAACAATTGTTTTTACGCCAGTAATATTAAAGTTTTAAATGTATGTAATACCTATAAGACAGTAGGTACCTACCATTGCGGAGTGACAGACAATGCACAACATCCATGAAATTCGAAATCATCACGGGATCGAAAAATCCCAATTAGCGCTTATTTCAAGACAAAGCCAAAATTATAACTTCATGACCAATTTTTAAGTTCTTTTAATGATTCAAAGCTTCACTATCTTTGAATCTGATGAAGGTTTTGTGTAATCTCAGGAATCTTAGTCTCTTATTAGCTTATTACATTATAATCTATCTGATATTTGTATAATATACCTACTAGTAGCCGAAGGCTGCTGTCAATGCCATAATGGATGACCATTCCAAAGAAATGGTTTTGTATTTCATTTACCTATTTTTTTTTTGTTACATGAAAACCATCTATTGAACTTCTTCTGTACCCGGCAAAATAAACGATATTATGACTCTTGTAGGTATTTTAAGATGATTTACTAGCTTTAAAATTAACATTATTACAGATCCCAGTCACACGAGTAAACGGGAAAACCAGCCGTTCACGGAATCAGGGCAAAGTGCGACGTCGGGCTTAGTTTATTATATACTCTATACTAACATTACGTTGTATAAAAATCACTAGCATTTGTCAACTTCCTGTATAAGTAGGTACACTCGAGCATTTACTTAATGTTAGTACAATGTTCTAAGATAGCTTGTTAGTTATCATGACTGCTCCATAATGAAAGGCACATGACGCGCGTGTGGTATAGGAAATCGCCCGATTAGGCGAATTAAAAAAAGTATGAGTGTTTAATACATAATTATCAATCGTGTAACTTTTATTTACATTCATATAATTTTAAAAAATATTCATAGATTACATTTATAACATGTCGGCTAAAATGGCGGCTAAATTCCAAAAACAATTAGCGTCACAGACTCCCGCCAATCGCGAGTTCCAAATTTGAAACAATGTGTTGTCTTCTTTCAATAGTCATCTGTTTTAAACATTACATAATATGTATAACATATCAAATGAAATAACAATTTTTTTGTGCGTCAGTTTCGTAATTCGAAAAAGAACATCGACTTCAAAGTCTCGAAACAGTCGTGATCTTACTTTATATCCATTTTCATGACTCATCAATTTCATAAAGAAAAAAGTTGAGAATTACAGCCCTATGGCTTTTCAGTTACAGCATTAACCAATCAGCGTAATTAGTCCTGTGAATCACTATTTGTTTACCAAGGACCAATTAAATCAATTAACGAGTTAGGTAAGTAAGGCGACTAATAATCGCTTCTAATGGCCGATTGTGAGCAAGAATGAAAAACATTGCTGATTGAAATGTAATGTTTGAACTGGGTCATTCAATAACTTAAGCATTAAATGGTCTCAAACTTGCAATGAAACTGGTATTTACGTTAGGCCGTTTAGTACTGTTTGCCAAATATTTGACGTTAATAAGTTAGAGGCGATACAAATATCTCCAAAACATTTTCGCCCAGGTGAAGATCTAGTTTATCTTCTGAAAATCACTCTGCGTTTCCTTCTAAATGACTAATTAAGACTAACTAAGGAAATATCACACCGTAATATGGTTTTAAGGTATTTTTAATAGGTTCATCAATCGTTTTGAATCAACTTTATACAGCAGCGGTTTGCTTGTTTTAGAGAATAAAACTCAAGTGAAGTGTTAGTTTTGGGCATAAACGAAACAAGTTGGTTTGGCAAGCTTTAACGAGTGGCTGAACTGAATAACTAAAAACTTCTTGTGTCTGGTGTGCCCGCAACATTGCACCTAAGGTCCGAAGACGCTAATACATACATACATACATACATATTCTCACGCCTGCATTCCCAAGAGGGGTAGGCAGAGCAAATGAATTCAAAAATCCAGTGCCACATTTAGCGATTTCAGGGTAACCAGATGGTTAAACGCGATATTGCAGTGACAGACGCTAACTTTGCAGTAAATAGCAAGACAACACTGCAAATCTACATTACAGCAACATACAACCACGACTGTGTACCCAAACGGAGTAGGGACAATCTGCTGCAACAAGCTGCAATCTTAGAAAGAGACTATTATATAGCAGACATTGTTTCTACGGAAATTACAGGACGTAATCTAGCCTAATCATTGGATATATTCATCATGAATCGAAGTGACCACGTTAACTTGTACCGTACCGTACTAAATATTAGTGCAGTCGGGGAAACTGGATGTTTTGCAGGTTGACATACTCTATAATGTTTAGCCACTTGCATGACATAAATACTTCATATAAGACTTCATGGTAAAGTTTGTCGTTATAAAGTGAACTAATTATGAAGATGGTTAAACTGCTAAACATTTAATTTCCTTGACTGTAGGTACACAATAATTTCATCAAGGAAAAAACAAAAGTTTCTTATTCGATACGGCAAAAGAGCGACCATGCGAAAGCCACAACAGCGAATACGTGCATTGCTGGCAACGCATGCGTAAATGGTTTCATAGAACCAACATGTCGTCCACTTACACTCAGTATTCTCACACATTCACGAACGGTTCCATGGGTTACAGTTCCAGAACATACGATAAAAGTCCTCCGTAAAGGCACTGCTTCATCCAGCGTCGCGCACAGACTGAGCGGTCCCGGCTTGAGTAAACAGACATTATATAAATTTAATTGGAAATAATTACGCTAAAACCGCAGTTGTGTGACGTCGGTTTTCCTCGAACGGGCACGGCTGCCATTCATCTCAATTACGACTAAGTAACCAAGTAATGCTATGGACGGTGCGTAACTCACTGGGGTCTGCTACTTCTGATAAGCGTTCAGTAGGATTAGTGACTGACAGTAACTAAAAAGTTTAATCGAAGGATACAGGTTCAAAATTCTCCAAATCAACAACAGCTAGACAAAGCTTAGTCAAACAATTACATACAGGGTGATAATGTAATCCGAAACGAAATTTTACATACCTGTATGTTAATAAAACTTAAAAATA
>BHDV01052429.1:0-22072 GCA_005406045.1 Adoxophyes honmai | reverse complement strand
GTACAGAATTGACCTCTCTACAGTTTTATTATAAGTATAGATTTTATTTCATGACTACCCCACCACGATAAAGCGAGAGAGCAAGCAAGTTGTTTCATTTTGAAATTTGGGTCAATGAACTATTTTATGTCGCTGTTTGCCAATGTCAATATACGTCAGGCGACGTCCCCTGAGCCACCGCGTAAAATTGTAATTTTCATGAATATAATCCGCTGTAAGCTAAGGATTTTTTTAATAGTTATAAG
Organism: Adoxophyes honmai; assembly: GCA_005406045.1. Classification (NCBI taxonomy): domain Eukaryota; kingdom Metazoa; phylum Arthropoda; class Insecta; order Lepidoptera; family Tortricidae; genus Adoxophyes; species Adoxophyes honmai. The sequence goes on along the minus strand of BHDV01052429.1, from coordinate 21,827 downwards.
TATTTCTTTATGGCCCACCTCCTGAGTATAAAACGGGACCTAAATTACAACCTTTTTCTAAGCAACTCTATCAAAGTTGTCCCTAGGACTACGGGACAGAATAACAACACGAAATAGTTGATTGGCCCATTTACTTTACTTCTGACATGTTAAACATTACTTTGTCCTTCCGATACGCTTTGGGATCACAAAGTTTAATGTCCCAAAATAGAGTCTACGAAAATAGAATTCTGCGGTCGTCAACACATTGACGCTTGACAGGTCAAAGGCGGAAACTTACCTCAGTTACATTGGGAATGACTGGGACAAGACTAGTGTTTTAGTGTTTATGTTAGATTGCCTATGCCTTATTGGATTAGTGTGTCTATTTAAGCTGCTCTGTTAAAACAAATGCATGTCTAAAAGAAATTAACGGAACTTACTTTCTTTGCAGTGTGAAACTTCAAAATAATATTTCATTTTTCATTTGTTTATTAGAACACAAACTGTGAACATAGAAATTAGGAAAATAGTTGTAATGCGTTAATTATTGACAAACTAAGTTCACATAAAAAAACATTCTCTGGTGTGGTGCAATGATTATAATGGTTTGGTACAGAGAGCGAGCACGTAACACGGATTGTCAAGTTTTACGGTTAAATTTTGAGTTTAGGCTATTTTTATTTTTTGTTAGGAACTACTGTAACGCTTCGGCTTTTAGGTGGTAGAATGGAACTACTAAAATGATTTTTACAATATTTAATTTAGACTAAGGTTATACAATTTAGAATTAGAAGCCGAACGTTAAGATTAAAGATAGGTAGATTGGTAGGTAGTTAGGTTTTAAGTATTAGGTAAATAAGTAGATATTAGAATAGGAAGTATAGTCAGTAACGACCACGTTACAGAACAAAACTTTTCGAAAAAGTATAGTAAGTTCTTTTACTATGATAGCGTATAGGTTCATGTTTGTTTCTTCATAAATACACATAAATTACACATACCTAATAGATCACACGATAATTGACATAGACAAATCCATCACAATTTTCATGTTACCCGATCTCTCACTTAGTTTCCAGCACTTTACTAAACTAGCACTCGTTTTCTGTCCGTTTAAGACTTTCTAACTATGAATATTATAGTCTTCAAAGTTGGACTTTAGGATACAGAAGTAAGATAACTTTAGTTGTGTCATAATGGCATATGCTCAGAAATTGGAAATATCTTGAAACCTAATCCAATTAGAATAATTAGTTATAAATAGCGTTTCTGATTGATCGTTAACTCGCACATCTACCTTAAAAGGCTCTGTCCATCGGTCACAGCGTTAAACAAGTATGTTATCTGCAAAACATCAACTGCACACACTTGTTTAGAGACTAGTAAAATACTGGCGGGTTTTATTTATTGCTACCGCATTGTATTTTATAGAGGTATGATATATTATGTAATTGCTGTCCATCGCATTGATAGTTTGGCGTCACAATATGTTTAAAAATTTGCATTTAATGCGCTCACATAGAATAGTAAGATAAATGTACCAATGCTCGACGCCTCAACGCCCAGCAGATGACACCCATCTGTCATCTGTCTTACTATGACATAAGGTTGCAAGTGCCATGTATTGGGCCAGTGTCGAGCACAGGGACGTTTACCCTAACTGTTGGAATGATGCTGGTGATATTTAATTTCATGATGTACCTACGTCCATGAAGGGCAACTTACATACACACATTTATACGTAAATCACGCTTGTATTCCCTAGTAGGGTAGGCAGAGCACACAAAACGTTACATATAGACTATTGGCCCATGTTGAAAAAAATAATATGGGTCATCTGAACCACCAGGTGACCTATCTAGAACGATATAAGAGCATAAAATAATAAGATTCAGCACTATGCTGTTACTTGTAAGGGCCGGCGCTGACTGCCGGCATGGCACGGCGTGGCAAAGGATTTCACGGGTTATATTTTTGGATGCTGCGGCACGATTTGCCGTGCCGTCCTCTGCCATGCCGGCAGTGAGCGCCGGCCCTAAGCTGTCCAACAGAGTGCAGGTGAGAATTAAAAAGTACAACCCTCGATTATTTCCCCTTGTTGCATGATTTTTGTACGGCGTTGCGGAATAATGGATTAGAAGAAGTATTGAAATAGTATGAAACTGGTACCGTAAAAAATCAAACGACCAAATTTACCCTGGGAATAGTCGAAAAAGAAAATCCGACTTTGTGGCTCACCATTTTATACGGCACTAGCTGTGCCCACGACTCTGTCCGCGTAGAATAGTGACTAATTTCCCACGTTTTTTCCACATTTTCCAATATTTTCTCGGTCCTATTGGATGCAACGTGATGTTATATAGCCTAAAACCTTCCTCGATAAGTGGTCTATCCAACACAAAAAGAATTTCTCCATTCGGACCAGTTGTTCCTGAGATTAGCACGTTCAAACAAACATACAAACAAACTCTTCAGCTTTATAATATTAATATAGATTAGGCGCTTTTTAACTTTTTAATAAACTAAATGCGTTACTTGAAGTTACTTTACTGAGTTTAAACTATTACCAGGTCAGTGACAGTCAATACACTACACCTCAATTCTTATTTAGTTGCGTTCCCGGAATCGGCGGAGCGCCACGAATCGCCCACGTCAGCTTAAACTTTGCCCTTTAAACTTGTCCATTCGCAAATTAGAACCGAAAAGGCACGTCCCATGTGTCGTAAACTTTCCATTTTGTGAATTTAAATTACGTTTTTAAAAAACGACCGGCGCGGGACAATGTTATAAACAGACTAAGTATTGTATTATATCTTTCAAAATCTAGCTTTGTAATTAGAAAAAGGTAATCTGTTTCAAACAGCCGGTCCTACTATTCTATCTGTCCATAGTGTAGCTTACTAATGATAGGAAAATGACAGGGAATGTTTGTCATTTTGCAATCCCTACTAAACTAAACTGTCCATGGATTATATTGCGAACAAATGAGCATAAGTGTTTTAGGGGACAAGCTAGGAACGTGTTACTATTATCATCTTTAATCTAACTATAAACCTTAAAATAAATTACAAGTGGTTGTAGTTTTACAACTCTTTTTTGCACAAAATATAGCAAAATAGCAAGCACAGAACATTTTAAAAGTACGAGGGCGGTTTGATAAGTAACTTGTTTCGGCTACTAATAGATCGCGTTTGCGGTAACTGTCTATTTATTCTTAAAGTTTGATTCCTAAATATAATTAATATGTGGCACCAAATCATCTTCACCGGTAATTTTAGTTTTGACAGCTGTTAGAAATAAAAGAATCGGAGTAGATCGGTGAAATGAAGAAAATTGGTATTCGTGGTGTGATTCAATTCTTTTTTTGGAAGGTAAAACAGCAAAAGTAATTCATGAAATGATTTTTCCTACGTTGGGCGACTTCTTGTCCTTTATACGAAACAGTTCTACTTTGGGTAAATGAGTTTAAGCGTGGCAGGACAAGCAATGAAGACGCACCTCGACCTGGTGCTCCAAAATCAGCTGTTTTAACAGAAGTCATTGATAAAATCCATGATTTAGTTTTAACTGACATACGATTAAAGTACGAGAGTTAGCTGAAGTCTCAATCATCTCGACTGAGTGGGGGCACTTCATTTTGCACAATGAATTGCACATAAAAAAGCTTTGTGCAAAATTGGTGCCGCAGTTGCTCACTCCAGAACAAAAGCGTTTTCGCACGCAAACATCTGCTGGAAACTTGCTGGTGCTTAATAAAAATCCAGCAGAGTTTCTTGGACTTTTTGTGACCATGGATTAAACTTGGATTCACCACTATATTCCGGAGACAAAACAACAGTCGAGACAATGAATAAGTCATGGTGAGCGGGGTGAGCCGGCTCCAAAGAAGGCGAAGTGCGTCCCATCAGCTGGAAAAGTCATGGCATTGGTGTTTTGGGATGCGACAGATATTATTTTAATTGAATATCTTGAATAGGGAAAAACTATCACAGGGGCATATTATCCTTCACTTTTAGACCAGTTAAAGGTAGCGATAGCTAAAAAAGGTTCAGGGCTGGCCAAGAAAAAGGTGATGTTTCACCATGATAAAGCTCCGGTGCACGAATGTCGGCTTTCGGAACAAAAATTGGCGGATTGGTATGAAATACTTCCTCATCCAGCTTTTTCATCTGATTTGGCTCTTTTAGACTATCACCTAATCCCAAAGCACAAAAAAATTCTGTCGGGGCGAAAATTTCAGTCCAATGAAAAGGTGATACTGGAAGTAAACGCGTATTTCGAAGACCTGGAAGAAGCCCATGTCCGTGAAGGCATCGAGATGTTGCAAAAGAGTTGGGATAAGTGCGTTGAACTTCGAAGGGATGACGTAGAAAAATAAAATATACAAACCACCTATACAAGTTTTTTATCATATCAAACCAAGTTACTTATCAAACCGCCCTCGTACATAGGCAAATATACCTTAAGGCAATATACCTTAAGGGATGTCTTCCTGCTGACCTTTGTGCGATTGACAAAACGCGTGAAATAAGACTAGACACACAATAAAAGTGGTTATGACGTGAAATGGACCTGGTTTTTTCTAAATTACGTTTCTTATAGTTTTCTACTCTGCCTACCCCATTCGTGTATACAGGCGTGATGTATGTATGTGCTAACTTACTAAGCAATTGGTGGGGTGATTGTCTAGAACAGCGGTTCTCAAAATTTTTTGCTGATGGAACCCTTTCGGAAAGCGAAATACTTGATGGAACCCTACAAAAAAACTACAGTCCATCTGTCCGACCGTACGCTGCGCCAAAACGTTTGACCAGAGAGAGGTGTTTTTTTTTCTAAATTCTTGCGGAACCCTTCCAGAGGTGTCGCGGAACCCTGGGGTTCCGCGGAACACACTTTGAGTATGGCTGGTCTAGAACTACGGACGTCCTGTCTCACAATCTACAATAACAGACTTTGAAATATTAGCAAAGTTTGTATCGCCTTTGTCGTTAAACATCCGAGAGGAAGAAAACATTTCTATTATTTAAAGCTGTGCTGATAGTACCGGTTTGTAAAGTTAAATTATTCTCAACCATGCTAGTGAAATAACGAGCATAAAAAGACTAACGTTTTGAGGCACTTTTTTAAGATTCTGTACATTTTAAAGAAAAAAGGAATGTTTGTAGAAGTCCATTGTCTGCCTTCTATCTTAATTATTAGTCTAAAAATCATCATATTAATAATGTTTTAGTATTAGAGCTGTGAGTAGACTTAAATAATAATATTCAGAAGTCTATTGCTGATAATGCCAGAAAACTGAAAGTTTTTACTTAAAGTTTCTAAAATTCTGCAGATTTTTACCTATTGCGTTTCACTAAGTAACAAATAAAAAAGAATCATGTATAATAATGTTACATTCAAGCCCATACCATACCTACCATACGGAAAATCAAGCAATCCCTCCACAGTAAATATTTACTTGAACATAACATGCCAGCAACATGTCACTAAAGAGTACTTTTTATTCAATTAAAAATTAAAAAATATACTAGAATCGATATAGTCGGTTTTGACTATAAAGCGTTTCCTGTGCTCTGCCTACTTTGTTACTACTCTGGTTTCACACCAACAGTCACGGTCTAAGTCTGCTGCCAAAATAATCTCGCGTAATACGTGTGTACTATGTTCCTAAGATTATTATTTTGGCGCCGGCGGAGCCTTGGCTGAAACATTTATACAGATGCATGTCAGGATCTTGCTCACGCAAGTTTTTCATATGCATGAATCGAGCCCACATCAGGGCCTGATTGACAGAACCTAGGCGTCTATAAAAATATAAGCCGACGAGTAACGACGGGCCTTAAATCCGGTTTTTCTACGCACTTGGAGGGAAAACTGCTGAGGATAAGTGAAAGAGTTTTTTGAGCGTTTGAAACGCTCGTCGTCAATAACTGCCACTATTCATAACTATCATCAAATTTGATATGCTCTTGAGAGACTTGGTGAAGTTTTGTATACATTCACACATCACGCTTGCGTTCCTAAAACCATGACTATTTTTCTTCTGTAGCCAAATTTGACATACTTACCTATAGGTCTAAAATAGATGAAAGGCATACAAGAGTGGCAGGTTGTTAGCTTGTTTCCTAAAACGTAAACCTATTTCCTTAGTCGCGTCTTATGACATCCACGGAAGAAGTAGAGAGGTGAGTCTAAACCCGACAACACACAGGTTGAAGTTTTGTATTAAAAAGAAAACCCTTTGGACCACTGACTGGACGTAACACAAAAGTAGGATATAAGTGGAGGTACCTCATGGGAGATAGTTTTTTTTTATTATGCCATCCTATAATATTGTAATGGAGTATTATTTGAAAATTATTTGCAAGTTATTTTATTTCACTGCATTATTTGGCAGGAGCTAACAGATGGAAATAATAGAGTTATTTATAAATTTATAAATATGAGGTCTTAGCTTGTACAATATCACTCTTGTCTGGTTTCGCCATAGTTATACTAAAATTTAAAATTAACTTTCGCATCAACACGTTCTCCAAAAGTTAGCAGATGCTGAGCAAGCCAGAATATTAGCGCGTATCTCAGCAATTTAAAACAAATTAAAGTAAATTGCAAAGTCAGGTTCTCGTTATTAATGCTTATGATTATTACCTAGACTAAGCAATTACGGTTTATTAACTCTTGAAACTTGTTTTTTGACCTAAAACTGCAAGAAGCAAAATAACTATGAGTAAAGTTATTTCAAAAGAAGCCAGACTAGCGTCATCTAGAATGGCGTACTTTTAAGATTAACTTTCTGTGTGAAATTTAATAACATTGTAATCAGGTGTTGTTTATGTGTAAGTATGACTACTTTTATAAGGCACCTAAATAAATTAAGTACTGTTTTGTCTTAACACGAAATTGAGGAAATATTCAACAAAAGATGCAATTCAAAATGCAAAAATCACATGCCAAATTGTATTTATAACAAGATTAAAAATTGATTTATTTCATAAATGGAAACGCCATTTGCTTGTTCTTATGACAGAAGAATTTTTGTCTTGTACAAATTGTATTTAAGTTAGTTTTCACTTGACAGTGACTTTGTAAATGGTTTTAATTTAGGGTTTCGATTAATAGTAATACTCAGTTATAGCAGTATATATAACGACACTGGGAATGTGTAACTTTACCGGAAGCACGCTGTCGCAGTGCGTGGAGCGTGGCTTAATCTAGGCGTCGACAAAGCCCCAGGGGCTAGAGGGAATTTCCTTGAGAAAAAATAAGCTCCCCGAGACCTCCGCGGCTGCTAAAGTGAGTTTAATAGTTCTCCCTTCAACCAATTTTATCTTAAACCGCTGCGTATTTTCCGCCACGCGGAAGAACACATTTTTTGCATCGCGCATTCGATGCCGCCGTAATGCCGCTAAATTCGCGAGCGTGCCCAATTTATCTTCTACATCCGCATCAAGACAAAAGATACGCATCCAAGCATCCGACGCGCGACAAGAAATTAAATTTAATAAAACACGTAATGCACCCCGTTGGGCGACACTCGAGCTATTACAAAATGATTTTCTAAAGAAAAGGAAAACTGTATAAAGGAAGACATCTTTTTCAACACAACGAGGCGTCTGAATAATTTGTTGTGACAAATTGTGCCCCCATTCAGAACAAGCCGGCTGCGGCAGCCCCAGATTTATGTATGTTTTAGGTTTTGGGCGGAGCGACGTGATTTTTGCAATTTGAAAAGCATTTTTTCTGCTTGTATTGGAAAACGGGACAGAATTTAAATGTTGTTTTATGGCTGAAGGGGCTTTAGGGCATTCGGGCCCTTTTATTTTCCGGCGCGTGACGTCGGGATCGCGAGAATGCTTTGAACTATATCTTGGCGGCGGCGGCGCGTGAAAGGAAATTGTTATTTTCCACTAGTTTATTGCGCCGAAACGTATTGTACAATTCCGTCCTCCATTCCGAAGGATAAAAGGGCTGGCCTAAATTGGTTGTTATGGCCTGGTTTCACAGGGAGGCTGTATATTAATTACTAAGTTACAAATTGATAAATATTTATTTGCTAGTGTATTTTTAAAGGTTATTTACTGACACAAACGCCTGTTGCTTGTCGAACGTCATTTTAATTCGAACAGATACATACATACATACCTACATATTCTCACGCCTGTATTCTCAAGAGGGGTAGGCAGAGCACATGAATTCAAAAATCCAGTGCCACTTTTAGCAATTTCAGGGTAACCTGAAGGTTAAACGTGAATTCGAATAGATAATATTGTATAATCATCGTATAGTGATTCAATAGACTGTAAACTAGTCGCAGTTATTCACAGGAGCTTGTTTTATTTACCTTTATCAATTTTATTATTCAAGGGAAACTGCGATAAAAATATTTTTTTTGCTTTGTTGTGTCATCACTCTGCATGGAAAATGGATGTGCGTGATGCGATGAAGCCTGTAAATAACAAAGGGCGTTCCACAATTACTGTGAAGAATCAAATTTAGATTTACTTTCTGAATCTACTTCCTTTACTTACCTACAGAAAAACGTACTACCGTTAAATAGGGGAACCGGGGTGTAACTGTCATACAAGCCTTGATAAAAATATTTTAACATTTTGTGCTCATTTCATATAAAACATGTTCCGTAAGTTTGTATTTTGTTCGTTTAGTATGATTTCAGGTAATCCCATTTCATAACTATAAAAATAAACACGGAATAGTAAGACCCACCTCACACCGATTGATGTAGCGACACTTTTGGATTACGATTTTTACTATAGCTCTATTTGTGATATTGTTTAAGTAGCTGTAATACCCCTACTTACTCTTCCCATTCATAACCGAACTACCGTCATGATCCCTACGCACCTCATTTAACGGTACTGCGCAAGTTTGTCACCTGTGTCCCTGCATTCACAGTTATTTATAAATTTGTGTTAAAAATCGTAAAAACATTCATAGAAAATGCATCGAAAATAACAAACACGAGGTGTTAGAATAATCAATAAAAATGTCATAGTTCAAAAATCGTTTCACAAAGCCGTATGAATTTCCCAATCGTACCGCTGTCATATGAACGAAGCCCGTGTCGATTTCGAATCCATAATACATTGTACCATTTCAGGAAGACCTTCCTCGTGTCCTTATTCGACCCAGAACCTGGTACATTTGGTTGGTTTCAACGGGGCAGGTGAGGCCAATTTAGTTTGGTGACATGAAACTTGTTGAATATTCACGACTTAAAAATGTGTCCGCAATTTCGACAACTCTTCATTCGGAAGTAAATCGACAGCACTGCGCTATTTAGATTTACAGGACGACTGTAAATAGCAGATGTGTGAATAACTTTAGTTTTTCTGTTAGATAAGCAAAACTATGGGTAACATACATAACTACCGTCAAATTGATAAACGTGGCACTGGATTTTTGAATTCATGTGCTCTGCCTACCCCTCTTGGGAATAGAGGCATGAGAATATGTATACATATAATATGTATGTATACAATTATGTACATACCGTCACGCTTCTTTCCCACTGGGGTAGACAGAGCCCACTTTGTTTCACTTGCTACGATCCTGACATACCTCTTCTTTTGCTGCATCTACATTCATTAATCTCTTCATAAAATGCTCGTCGTTTTCGGGTTAAAAAAATAGTTCCCAATCGTTCTCTTTTAGTCGAGGATTAAAAAAAAACACTAATGATCTGAGGCACTTCTGTTTGCAAATTGCAAGTTCTAACTAGTTTTAATTAATCAGTCTTGATTCTAATTAGGTATAACTCTAACGGTGAGTTCAACGGAAAACTGTAAGTTGGTAATCCGCTTACGAAGCAAAGTTGTTACGTGAAATAAATCTATTCCAGAGTTTGAGGCAACTTTACGGGAACAATTTTGCTCTAAAAGGTTCAAACTTAAAGGCTTTTGTATGATGACGGGATAGTTTGTACCGTACAAGTGTTAAGTGATCTTTGAGATCTTTGTTTGTTATTTGGGCCGTTTTATAAGAAGTTGTTCATTTCGTTCATTTTCGAGAGAAGTTCTTATTAAAAAAATTTAATCACTACTCAAATGAATGAATGCGGATGTGTTTGTAGTCATTATAATGCCGACTTCATGGCTCGCTAACGTCTTGTGCATAGGAAACGTCCGATACTTAGTTATAAATAAACATCCAATGCTTCTCAATACAAAAAAAAACTGACTCGTTAAAAAGAAATTACTGTTGCTTTCGTGGCTGTACATTGTATGATAATTTGTAATTTTGTAAAAAAAAAGATTGTACTGAAAGTGCTCATGAATTAAAATAACACCTAACTAATGTTTTTTATTTCTGTTCAGTTAATGGTATTTCTAAAATGAACGATATGAAATAATAATGAGTAGTTACATCACGATATGGAAATAAATCTACTGTAAGCAAACAAAAGCGCGGGAATATTCGAATTCGTTAATAATATATAAAGTTCCATGATTTATCGCGGCAACTGGCTTGGCGGGAAACGGATGTATATTATTGTGTAGTATTTTATTTGTCATTTATTGAAAAATGAGTAAGCGTAAAAATGGATAGGTAAGAGTATCAAATTTAGATATGTTAGTTTAAAATTTGTACTCCTAAATTATTATGGATAAAATTTCTTTGTTCATCCGCTAAATATAAATACCTCTAGTGAAATGGATTTTGCGATGGAGCATAGGATTTTGCTTCGCCTACAGAACGATGCTTGAAGGGCAAAATGTGTGTGCCACTCTTTTAGAATAATCAATTAACAAATTTCGTCGCATCAGCAAAATTTGTCGATTTCTACAATGTTTTCAACTCGATATTCTAAAAAATGTCGCCTATCCCATTGCGCCTTTCAAGTGTCATGTTCTTTTTTTAAATTCCACAATTAAAGTACGCTTTAGGCGACAGGCCAGTAGCCTATTACTATTGTACCACTTTTAGGCCTAACTTTGAATCCAAAATTGTGGTGACTGCTTAACGTGACATTGGCCTATTCTATGTAACGTTTCCGTAATCCCTTTTAGAAATACAGGTGCGTTTGTATTTACCCTAAATGATGGACTAAAGAGTAAGTTTTGATGTTATCTTGCCCTTTATTACAATGATGTGGTAAGAATCTCATATTAGTGCATAAAGTCGCATCGCGGACTTCACCAAGAACCCACAGTTTGATGACCTCTCTCTGCATTTGCATTCGCCGCAGACTCCCCAGGGTCCCACTGATAGATTAACAGATAGTCGTGCTCCTCTCTCAGGAGTTGTAAGATTATAAATGGATCATTAGGCATGTATAAACGAGAAATGCAAAATTCATAGGTGAAAATGTAAGTGGAGGAATGTAGTTCGTTTTCTGTGTTTCATTTTCTCTTATGCTTTAGGCGACAGGCTAGCAACCACTGCAACCAGTCACTGTTATGCTACCTCTTGCAAATTGCATCTATTCTGTTTTAAAACCTGGAATTATGTTAGAAGGGGCTGCGAAGCGTGAAATAGATATAATCCTGGTTTTGTCTATGTCATTTTTAAATGGGTTTAGGTGTTCTTTAGGCGACAGGCTAGCAACCTGTCACTATTATACTACCTCTTACATCTGCTTTCAAACTCAAAATGATGCTAGAAGTGGCTGCAAAGCGAGAAATAGTCAAAATCATGGTTATGTCTATTTCACATTTCGTGCGCTCTGCCTACCCCATTTGGGATTTTAGGCGTGATTATATGTATGTATGTATTTTTCGTGTGCTCTGGCTACCCATTTGGGAACATAGGCGTGATTATGTATGTAGGTATGGAAGTATTTTCTCTTAGGAGTGCGTCCTATTCGTATACATACACGGTGTAGAAGACGCCCGTGTGATAATAAAAAAAAAGTGTTTTTATTTTATTTTTCGTCAAAAACTAACTTAACTTTTATTATGTAAGATTGTGATGCTTTTTTATCCTAGGTAAAAAAATAAAGATATTACATGATTCGCGCCAGCTTACCGATGGTTCGTGGTGTGCGTTTAGCAACAGCCACAGCAGCATTAATTGTGTTTCTAGGAGAAGGGACACTTGTCGAACTTGATCAAAGACGTGAGTTATCCGTTTCTTTCACTGCGAATGTGTTTCTCAATTTCTTTTTCTTTTTCTGAAAACATTACCACACTAAATCTCAATATTAAATTAATTGTAACGTTTTATCGAATTCATCAACGGCGTTAATAAATTGCCACCACTCGTAACAAATTAATAAGCAATTTGGAGTTTGCACCTAACCGACTTAAAACAACAATTAAACAATATTCAAGACGTATTGAACGGTTATGAAAGTATAGTTAGAAAGACCTCCAAACTTCGCTTAATTTAGGTAAAACCTACCTACTAAAATGTGGAATTTAGTGTATTATGTAGATAAACAGGTGATGACGATGAACGATGACATTTATTAGTGTCTCTGCGTGCGTGCGTGCGTGCGTGTGTGCATGCGTGTGCGTGTGCGTGTGTGTGCGTGTGTCTCTCTCTCTCTCTCTCTCTCTCTCTCTCTCTCTGTGTGTGTATGTGTGTTTACATGCGTGCGCGCGTGGATGTGTATGTGTGCCCGTGCGTGCGTGCGTGCGTGCGTGAGTGTGTGAATGCGTGTAATACAGAGCATAGTTTCGGCTACTTAAGGTTAAAGAAAGAAAAAAATAGGTTAGATTTATTTTTAGACGAAAATAATGCAATGAACTTATTATAGCGCTGGCAAAGACTTAAAATTTCCCAGTTAATGAAGTATGAAGGAACTTCATCACTTAAAACACGTATAACTTGCATTCCATCTAATATTTATTTTTGTGTCTGCTGTTTAATGAAAGATATCAAAAGAATTATAATATACGAGTATATTTGATTAAATAAGCCCGAAGGACGAATTTCATAAAGAATTTTTAGTATTTTTCATACATACATATAGGTAGCTCCAGGACGTTCATAGTTCAACAGGTCTCCTTTGGCATTCAGCGGGGTAACGCTGCTGGTGGTATTATGGAGACTTATAAGCTAAATATGGATACGTAATAAGGGGGAGAGTTTTATTTATTATACCTCTTATATTTAATTTACAACCTAAACAATATGGTAAAAGTGGCTACAATCCGTGAAATACTAATACTAAATCCGGTTTATGTAAGGTTTCTTTGGCTTTGCCTATCCCGTTTAAGGATACCGGCCTAATTTAAGAATGTTTGTGCGTAAATTATAAATTATGTTAGTGAACAGAAATGGGGCATAATATTTACGTCAACTTCTCTCATTAAAGCTAACCGGGTTAGCAAATACGTCACAAACATTATCGCAATTGAATGATAATATTATTATGAGAAACATAATTCTCAAGCAAACAAGGTCAACCCGCTATTCACTTTAATTCGGCAACCCAAATAACTTTGATTGCTGGTAATCCACGTATCTAATAATTCAATCTGGGTTTATATTACGTAACGTCATTACAATCGCTATGTTTATGTTTGGGCTTGTGAAACGTAATGCAAGGAAATGAGTGAAAGAGATGTGCATGGCAAAGTGAGAACGTCGGCTAGGTGATTGATGTTAACTCTGTTATGGTGATGTGAGGAAGAATTATAAAACAGTAGTATTTGTTGTAAGAGTCTACTCATTTGATATCCTCTTTATGTCTAAGACAAACACAGGATTCACCCGCGATCTGTAGCCTCTTTTACTATAATTTTTTGCATACATACATTCGATAAACGAGCGAATGAAAATTATGTACTACCGTCTTACCCGTATCTAATCCTGCCGCAAAGCAGCAACGGTCGTAATGTTGTAATCAGCGCGGAGCGTCAGACTGCCGGTTTCATTGATGTCACATGAGGCATTACATTGAAAGTAATTGTAGGGACACCTAGCGCCAAAGCGCCATCTATCATCGAGAGGTCGATCTTCTACTGTCAAGAAAAAAGGAAGCCTATATCCCGATATCGAAGTTTCGACGATCGGTTGCATAAATTTCCAACTTCCTCTCTATGGACTTCGGTCCCCAGGCATAACATCTGCTTGGAGAGAGATCTCTCTATTGGAGTCTTTCCCAAATAATAATGTAGATGTTCTAATTATATACTTCGTCAAATACATCTGTTATGCTTGGCCAATTAGATGTCATTTGATTTTAAACATTAATTGTTATGTTTTTAAACATTAACTGTTAGTGTAACAGACACCTCTGGTGATAACTCTGTTTCTATGGAATCTATACATAGTGTTTTTAAAAAAATTTCGTCGTAATAAAACTTAACCTATTTGTTTGAACTCTAAATGTTACGCTAGACACAGGACACTTTAGATTTAAATGAACTTTGTTTATGCGGATGTAGTGGGCCTTTTTTGCATTTTTTCCAATAACCTCCAGCATCTATATTTTGGTATTTAAGTTGTAATTTAATGATATATTTTTTACTATGTAACTACTTATCCTTACTAATATTATAAGTCAGAAAGTGGGTTTGTTTGTTTGTTTGTTACGCTTTCACACCATAACTACTGAACCGATTGCTTTGAAATTTTGCAGACATAAAGATAGAAGTCCGGATTAAATAAAAGGGTACTTTTTATCTCGGAAAAAATTGATGTTCCCGAGGGAAAACAAAAATATAGTTTGCTTGATAGATCGATATCGATCGATAGATGATAGATCGATGGCGCTGTGTGTCGTTTGAAACGAGAAGTTTTCTTATAATTGTGCTTTATACCCCAATATTTATTTATTTATTTATTTATTTATTACAACAAAACTTAAATCTACCATTACAGGTTATTTACCTAATGCGATAGACAAGTGAAAAATAAATATTCAGGGATTTTTCTTAAACGTATTCGTCGCTACCCTAAAACGACGGAAGACCACACCCTCTGGCCAGAAGTCAACCGCCAGAATATAACCGAGTTCCACGCGGGCGAAACCGCGGGCGGAAAGCTAGTAGTTTCTATAACTGCTTAAATTGATATCCTGATGTATTATATGAACTGTGATATAATGATTATAAAATATAACTTAAACATTTCTTATTTACAATAGCAGCAAGACACAAAACATATTATACAAATTAAGCACTAAGTATTATGTACAGAAATATACTAAACTATATTAATTATAACTAAGTCTAAACTAAAACTATAAATTAAAAATCTCCCCCAAATCGCCGTCGCTACTCATCGTGCCCAGAAGGCTGGCAGCGTTTCCTCGCTGGACAGCAAGACTAATCCGCTGTCCAAAATAGCTGCCAGCCCGCTGGTCACCGGAAGCATCGATAAGGCGCGCGGAAATCTCTTTTGTAATTTCACGCGCGCTTGGACCCCACGGACCGAGAGTTTCAACACCAAACGGTGCAAATATGTAGCCCTCACCAAGGGCTGCATATTTGCGACGTTTATGATCCTCCGCAATTCTTGCCGCCGCACCGGCCGCTTTGCTGGTAGCTGAGACGTGAGACATGGCGAGAGTATCCACACACGTGGCGTCCCAGACTAGTGTCCTGCCTTGCTTCCACGGAACGAGTGTCATGCCATCAGGCCGCTTGCCATCGTCACGTGCGATACCATTCGGCTCTAAAATAGCCGGCACGTTGACGGAAGCAAGGGCCCTTCGGATGACGTCGTTCAAGGAAGCATGGCGGGACAGACGGCCGGCGCTCCTTTGGCAAGAGAGGCCGTGGTGACCTAAGATGTCGACCGTAGAGCCACAGCGACAGCGATGTATCTCATTCGTCTTTACGCCTAGTCGCAGGCTAATACACAGGGAAAGAGTGGTATTATCTAAAAGAGTTCCTACATTTTTTGATGGGCGAGCATGTAGCCAAAGTCCTGATTCTGTCTGAGATGCAGCTAAGAGACGAGCACTTTCTGCAGTGTTTTGAGCAGTGTTGAGAAGTTCTTTGAAAACCACTGTGCAGTGTGGCTCGTCCCAAAGTTTTTGTAATTTTAAAGCAGATGGAAACTGAGTATTGGGTGGGCAGGATGACATCCAGGCATTTTTAGCCTCATCCAAGCACGCAATGGCCAAGTTATCAGCCGGTTGACTAATGATTTTGTTAACTAAGGCTTGCGTGCTATGGATCGAAGATAAAAAAGCTGGAAGTGCGACACTAGATATTTGACGTGTACGTGTGTAACGCTACAGGCGTTGAAAGAGTCTGAATTTTTAATAAATAGTTCACATTTCTTAAAATTTAGATCCAAACCAATCGTTTTGAAAGAATTTATAAGATTACTTAAATCATTTAAAACTGTAATCGCTTCTCCTCCCAAAGTGCCGTCGTCAAGGTACCAACAATTGAATTTTGAATTTAAAGAAGAAATTATCGGATGAATTGCTAGGGAAAAAATGGCTGGTCCAAGAGGATCTCCCTGTTGACAACCTACTGCAGATGACAGAGTATGACTTTTAAATTTCAGGTATGAAGGTTGATGATAACATTGCCAGAGGTAATTATAAATTTCTGGAGTAACTGATTTAATTTGAGTCAAAAGAGCTCCTCTGTCTACGGCATTGAATGCATTTTTTACATCCACCTTAAGCAGCACCTCACAGGAGTCTCCCTCAAGGAAAGTACGCACTGCGTGAACTGCTGCTTCACAACCACCTTTACTCCCAAAACCTAGTTGATAAGGTTGAAATTTTGAAGTTAGCCGAGAAAGAACATGTTTACAGGATAATTTTGAAGCTAAACGTCTAAAGGTTAGGCCTACAGCAATTGGCCTTATTCCGCCATCTTTTTTTTTAAGAGCGCATAAATTAGCTCCGTAAAGAATACCAACGATTTCATTACAAATTTTGCCAGACAACATTAGATTTATTAGCTCGGTAATGCTTTTCAACAATGTCACACCTATGTCACCTGTAGTACTGCTGAGTAAATCCTTTAAGTGTTGCGGAGATAGCCCATCGAGTCCACCAGCAGAACCATTTTTAAAAGACATTACCGCAGCTAATACGTCTTTTGGGTCGACTGTGAGGTGCGGGTCGTCTGAGAGAGGCGGGTCAGGAAGATGCAGTGTTGCCGCAGAAGGTGGATGTTTGCTCTGTAACGCGGATAAAGTTTCAGGCGTGTCAGGCGCGATGACGTCGCTGGAGAAAAGCAAACGGGCTGCACCGTTATAAATATTATAAATATTATACACAATTATTATGAACACTAACTTGTGTTTGATAGAAACATGGTAATTGAGATGTCGATAGCGAGTACGTTAGACAATGTGGCCCACCACACATGGGCAGCAGAGTTATGGCAGGTTTAAAATATACGACCCTCAAAACAAAAGAAATGCCACAGATAAGCCAGATCTAATTTACCTTGCACGTAAAATAAAAAAACCATAAATCTCACGAGAGATTTTAAAACACCGGGCAAGCTCAAATTATGAGGCTAGTTTTTTTTATCCTAGTGGAATTAAGGCTGAATGTATTCCGCTGCTGCCATCTGCTTAGAGCACGGATTATAGTCTTTTTGTGGCAACATTGTATTTTACTGCACTTACAGTCGTAGTCAGGAAAGCGCGCCATTGTTTTCTTTTTAACCGACTTCAAAAAAAGGAGGAGGTTCTCAATTCGTCGGGATATTTTTTTATCATTATTATTTTTTTTATTTTTTTTTTTTATGTGTGTTCGCTGATTACTCGAAGACGCCTGGACCGATTTGGAAAATTTTTTTTTTGTTTGAAAGGGTATAGTTTCCAGGTGGTCCCATTGCCAGCATATCTTGATCTGGTGATGGAATATGAGGGAAATCGAGGGCAACCCTCAAATTTTATTGGCACAGGTAATGTTTTTAGTACATTTTTCAAAGCTACACCAGTATTTACGTCTGGCAGTAAAAAAAATATGACTGAGCTGATGATGGAAGGTCAACTCCTTAATGCTTAGGAGTTAAAGGATAATTCTTTCAATACTGAATGCACCTGCAGACTGGAAAATATAATTTCAGTAATTAGTGAGGCCTGCTGGTGATGGAAGGTCACCCTCATTATTAGACAAATGCTTTCAGTATAGCCCAAATTTGAAGTCGGTTTTTTTTTGTTTAAAATTATTTATCACTTAGTGTGTTGGTTTTCGTGCCAGTGTTATTGCATTGTGAGTGTCTGCAGCAAATACCTGTAATTTTGCCGTTTTAGTTTTATTAAATTAAGGTAAATGTACCAATGCCCGACGCCTCATCGCCCAGTACATGACATCCATCTGTCACCTGTCTTACTATGACATGAGGTTGCAAGTGCCATGTATTGGGTCAGTGTCGAGCACAGGGACGTTTACCTTACATTAAAAAAATGTAAGCGTGTGGTAGAGTTCAAATGAATAAATATAAATTTGAGCAATCAGTTTAAATTTCATTCCAATTGTGTTCCAGTGGAGAAAAGGTGATTACATTTTGAAAGTTTGTACTTTTTTATTTGATTTTGCTCGTTTCCGTGTGGTGGGTGTATGGTGAAAGAGATTACTGAGGAAAATAGATTAATGTATGTTTTAGGCAACACCTGTCTCTATTATATTTGTATTATCAACAGTAAAGCCTAAAAATATTCAAAAGTGGCCACAAATCGTGGAGTCGTCCTGGTATTGTCAATGTAACGATTGTGTACTCTGTTTTCCTATTCGGGAATACAGACATGATGATTATAAATGTATTGTGTCATTCTGCCAAAAACGAGTTCAAACAAACCCCTCCGAAGCAATTACGCCGAAATGGACAATCATAACGAAATGATTTCGATCCCAACCGCATAGCAGCAGACACATTGCTATCTAACTGTGCTATAAAGTCGTATTCAATGTTAAAGATACGATGTAGACGTCACTTTGGCCAACCGCAAAAGGCGTTGGTGCATAGTGTACTCCAATTGTTGAATTGCCGCATCGACTGGCAATTACATTCATGACACTTACTCTTACATGTTGTCGGGAGGCATATCATGAAACTTCTTGATAATAAAGATTGTATTGTGTGGATTAAAAAGATACCGCAGTAGCGAGTCGAGATCGAAATCATTATATTACTTGTAAAAAACGGTACTCTCTCTTGATTCCGTGTGGTGCTGGGTTAGAATAGCACCTCCCCCTTTCATCCCGTGAGTGTCGTAAGAGGTCGACTCTGGGAACAGTGTATTGTGGGCGATGGGCTAGCGACCTGTCACTGCAATATCACGTTTAACCATCTGGTTACCCTGAAATTGATAAACGTGGCGCTGGATTTTGAATTCACGTGCTCTGCTTACCCCTCTTGGGAATACAGGCGAGAGAATATGTATTTGTGTGTGTGTAAACGGAACTCTTTATTGAACATCACGAAACAGAAAAATTCAGATTGCTGATACAACCAAGTATTAATCAAATACTTCGGTGTTACGGTCTGTGAAATTCGAGCACATTTGCTAATGTACTGGAATATTACAAAGTCACGGTGACGGCTTCTGAGATTTTCATATAAAATTTAATATTTAACGGTAAAACACTGTAGTGATTGGATTGAAGTAACGGGTCCAATTAGCTAATGGCCCCACGGAACACCTTGCGACAGCCAAATGGCGCATACGCCCACGTAGGTTAGGGTCGAACTGCAATTGTTCTCACGTCATTTGTTTTTTAAGCGCTACGCGAAGAGAGGTGTGTAAGTAGCGAAACTAGTGGCAAATGTGACGTGAGTCACGTGACTATGCTTTACATCGTGCTGACGGAGTTTTGTTAGTCAGACGCATGTACATTCCGTAATTAGGTAGGCAAAGATTTTAATATAAACAGAAATTCTAATTCATAGCTCGACGCTATAAGAGTGAGTTTCAAAAAAATTGTACATAGTTAAGGGCTTTAATAAAAACAAAAGTTAATTGATTCTTTTGTGTAACGACAATTACCCATACATTTTGTACAGGTAATTTTCGTTACACAAAAGACGCGATCGTGATTTTGTTTTTATTAACCCTTAATTTATGTACAATTTTTTTGAAACTCACTCATAAATGAAAATCGGGAACATTTCGCACCAATAAAGATGCAAGAAAGGCGTTTAAGAGACTATAAGTATTCAAGTTTAAAATTGAGGCGCTGGAACTTTTTAACTCTTTTGAATTGGTTGCTATCGACCTATTTTTGGCCGTTAAAACAAATTATTAATGAGTCGTTAAACTATTAATAGATTGTGTTATGCTGACGATAATATGAACAAATTTTATTTTTTACACTTAATTCGTAAAATATATGGAACCGGCTGCGAAACGTAAAATTGTAATGGATTTGTCTATGTAGCGTTTCGCGTGCTCTGCCTACCTTATTTTTATACCATTTTAAACCGAAATGAGTGATTTAATTTCACAGGTTCATTCCTTCTTTTGCATTTGAAACTTACAAAACCCAATAATTATTTCTCTTCTTGCGTGCTTACACAAGCTACAACAAAGCCACGGCCCGCTCCGGTACTACGATAAGTGATGAAGGTACTGTATACGGTACTAAGTACAGTCTAGACAGTAAGTTACGAGTGTGTTTTATAAACTCAAAACACGGAAGTCCGTCAGGGAGCGGCAATAGCAGCACTTGTGTGTAAATATGTACGAATACGAATTTATAGGGCAAACAATTTGTCGAGTAGCTCTGGTACTTATTTGGAAATTGAAATCGTTATACCTCTTTCATCTTTTTTATACCATGAATTGTGCTATATGTTGAAACATGTACTAGTCTTGGTTTTGTCTATGTAAGATTTGGTATGCTCTGCCTACTCCAATATAGAATACAGTCATGAAGTCATTTCAAACCTTAACATCGCAGATTTTGTTAAGGTTTTGCTATTAAATTTAAAATTGATCTAAATCGGTGTGCTACGGTCGAGAAACACTCATACATACGAAACGATCAAACATCCTTTTCTGCATAGGGATAGAAAAAATCCTAATACGTTTTACTGTCATTTGTCAATATTCGTTGTACTGTATTTCACCATGTTATTGTATCCTCTCTTTTTGTCGGTGTCAATAATTAAGTTTCCTCCATGCCTCTCAAAGGTTGGCTGTAAGAGATCCCTTAAGGGATAAGTCCGCCTTTGTACTTCGCCATTTCATTTGTGTATAATTTTGTTTTTTGTATTTTGTGTTTTTTTTCCTTTTGTACAATAAAGGGTTTACTTACTTACTTACTTACTGTCTATCTTTGAACTATTTCATTGGCAGGTACCGTTCCGTTATCAGAACTTTAGCGGTGAAGAAGTCATAAACGGAATGAGTTGCTTTCCCGTTCATGGTAAAGTATAAAATGGATATTCAGGCTTCGTGCTTGCCAAAACCCGTTAAGATTGATTCAGCGGTTTCGGTGCGAATAGATGAACGGACAAACTTTCTTATTCGTAATACTGAGTATGATTTGGAATCGATCCAAAGCAGAGTAAGACTTGAGTAGCTTTTTATACAAAATGCTCAAGGTAATCAGTTGTGAAATATTAGGGGCCGCGTCACTTCTGTACAGGTTAAAATTTATGGGTTTATAGCTGGTAATTGTAGTAGGAAAAATAAAACGTATTTAGTACGCTTCCCCAGTTACTAGCCTGTTCAAACAAATCATAAGATTGAGCTTTGTAAGTCATGAATTTTAGGTACAGGTACCTTTTTGATGTAGGTATAAGTGGCCTCTCGTTGATTTTATTTTTGAAGGTCCAAGATTTGTATTAGTTATCTATCATACGTTTCTCAAAAGGTACAAGTAATAAATATGGCCTTGGCTAGCGAACGTTAAACTAAACGAGACTTGAATAAGGTGTTATAAACTTTCTATCAAGCAGAAGTCCCGACATGGTTATGTCGGACATTCCCTGCTCATCTGGGGATGA
>BHDV01052396.1:14081-25224 GCA_005406045.1 Adoxophyes honmai | reverse complement strand
AAAACACGAAAAAATGGGTCACGTAGTTTGGGTATGTTCCCTAACTCATTCGTTCAATTTGGTTTAAATGTCAAAATTGTGGTCAAATGATGTAAGGTACGTGATACCAAATGTTTCAATTCCAAAGCGAGACTTGGTTTCAATTGTCACATTGAAACCGATGTAGATTTTTAGTGCGTTAGACAATAGCCCTGCTGATTACATACAGCGGGCTCGTGGGGCTATTGCACCATGGAGCAGCGGATCTTAGGGCCTTCGCTAGCTGACGCGTATCACCCGGAACGGACGCCCGTCTAATAAGAAATTGTATGAACACCATTTTGTATACCACCAAAGTAGTTTTAGGTTTTATCTCGTTTACTTCTCTTTTTTGTTTGTATGTCTACTCGTTCAAGCTATCCTGTCAATGCCCTCGGGGATAAGTTCGCCTTTGTACATAAGGCTGTTCAGTGTTTTTCTGTGTTACTGTTTCATGTAATTGTTTTATGTCCAATAAAGAGTCATAAAATATAAAACAATACACCATTAACTGGTGCGGG
This sequence comes from Adoxophyes honmai, assembly GCA_005406045.1. Lineage (NCBI taxonomy): Eukaryota > Metazoa > Arthropoda > Insecta > Lepidoptera > Tortricidae > Adoxophyes > Adoxophyes honmai. The sequence continues at coordinate 24,685 of BHDV01052396.1, read as the reverse complement.
AGCGTGCGACGGACTTTAATCCGCGCGGCGGGCGTCCGCGGCGTACACGTTCTCACGGACTATTCACTATACTGGTAGCGCTAACGCCTGGTTTGGACTAGGCTAGTATTTTAATAGTTGTAGCCTGTAGGTGTTTTAGTAACTCGTGTATACGCTTGTCGCGGACTCCGCGGGGGTCCGGAGAGGGACCCAAGAGCGTATGCACGCGGCGGGCGTCCGCGTCAGCTAACGTAGGCTTAGACTTTTTGGCTGGCGACCAGGGGCGTAGCTACCAAGGGGCTAGGCGGGGCAGTGCCCCGGGGCCCTCGAGCTCAGGGGGCCCCCGAACCGTTTCTATCGAATTCTAGGGGGGGGGGGTGCCACCCATGCTAGCTACGCCACAATCAATGATCAGTTTACATAGATGTGGGGCCCCATTTTTTTATTTGCCCCAGGGCCCTTGGTTACCTAGCTACGCCACTGCTGGCGACCCTCATTACAAAAATATTTGAAGCCCGCGACCCTAATAAGAAACACATTTTCCAATGCGACTCTTTAGCATCGCTGGGTAATCTCTAAATACTGCAACACAATTTTGCCACTGTAATTGGTGTTTCTAAATAAATTGATAACCAATGATTGCGGTGTATGTTTTTCAAAGAGCCCCATGGGTCCTCGACCCATCTCTATGTGGAGGCACCGCCGCCGCCGCCTCGAGCACCCTTGTTGTGGGCGACTGTTTTGTTTTGCTTGCAAGGAACTTGGAACTGGTATTGGAACAAAATCACATGATGTTACAAATTCAATGTGCTATCATCTATCAATCTTGTATAGTTTTTTAACTATTACAGCCATCCCAACCTTTTTATATTTACATCACATCAGCAATTGTAATTTTTTTATTATTCTTTCATATTCATATTTATTTTGTCTTATTTGACAAAAAGAGAAGGAATTCAGCATATGTTTGTGAATATCTCAGACTACAAAAGCTTATTTGTTCACATGTTTAATATTATACTTGATGTACAGCTACATATCAGTCATACATAAGAAGACAGGTAGTGTTTTAAGGTTTGGTACACACACCATTGCAGTAACTGTGCCAACAGCTCGATAGCTAAACATTAAATAGGTTACTCACAAGGCACAAACATTAATTTGTAATCCACATAAATCCTATTAATTGGAAATGTTTGATAAAGGAAATCATTAATTTGTTTATTTTAATAACACCTCAATCACACAGTGCAACAGGGACCAATTGGTTTGGTTTGATCATATTATGCCTTTATTAAAATTTGTACTTAAAACCAAAAATACATTAGGAGACAAATGTGCCGATGTCGCACTACATGGCTCGACATGTCGCACATGTACACATGTATATACGCGGATATAAGTCGCGCGACATGTCGAGCGATGTCCGGCGATGTCGTGCTACTTCGTCGCGGCACATTTGTCCCCTAATGTATCCATGGCTTGAAGTTAAGAAAAAATGCAAATAATATGTTAAGTACCAATTCTGATTTCAATTTATATTTGCAGTTTGACATATAGTTGAAAATACTTATTCTCATATTTTATACACTTCATACTTTACTATAGTCCTCCATATCAAACTTGGCAAGATATTCTCGGACTACAGAAAATCTTGCTTCCGTTAACTATACATGATAATTTTTAGTTAGAAACTATAAAAAAGCAAAGTTCAATTAAATGTGTTAGAACCTGAAATGGGCAGACACATGGTGAGATGATTCACAAAAGCCCAATTATTATGGTTGTTTAGTTCAGTACTGTTGTTACTTATAAATAAAAGCTGAAAAATCTAAATTTCAAATAAGAGGACACATCTAATGGGAAACTGGATACAACAACCAGTTTTAAACATGGACATATAACCACACAACAGAAAGCAACACCATTAGTATTTGTTACTAAACAACATAAATAATGGTTATTTATATGTGTACCTTTTTCTTCCAATCAGGTCTCATGTCGGTGTTTGTTTGCACAGCCAAAAATTTACATAATTAATATTGCAACTACAAGTCAAAGAGCAATGGACCGTCTTCCAATAGATAACAACACCCTTAAAGAACTTATGGGAGGCCGAAGACTGTGTGATGTGCATCTTATAATAAGACCTTGAAACAGTAAATTTATAAAGTAATATTATGCCATCAAAAACATAAATTTCCTTATTCAAAAATATGTCTAAATAAGGGTGGGGTAGTGGACTCGAATACATCAAAGACAAATGATTGAAAGCCATGCTTGGAATCAGCTTAGCTAGTTAACAAGTGGAGGCTGAAATACTTACAATGTATGGTGCATCCCTGGTGTCTATGAGGACCTGGTAGAAGGTGTGCGTGCGGCCCTTGACCTCCTTGCCGACGTTGGAGAGCGAGTCGCCCGCGGCGTCCCCGGCGCCCGCGGCCTCGGGGCTCTCCTTCTTATTGGACGCATCCCTGTCGTACACCCGTGCCAGCCAAGGAAACAATATCACTCCTCTGTACCCGAACACTTTGTGTAAAATCAACTGGCCAGTGTCATATTTGCCAGCGGTTTTCGGAGCTTCGAGTTTCCCAACTTCTGCCAATCTAAAATTTAAATTAAGAGGTTATGTACGTAATCTTCTGATACAAGGATACAAGATCGTTTTTAAGCCTTACCTAGTATAATGAGCTACATGACTAATAAGGATCCTAGATGCGGTTAATCTTAACGGATTTGTTGGGACAAATCTCAATAATATCTCCATTTTATCATTTTAATTTGTTATTTTTTTCGTGTTATCGAGATGTTTTTGTTTGACAATTAACTGACAGATTTTCGTCAGTGCTGCCATTTGTATTTGTAACAGATTTACAAAATTATTCGCTACACAGTGCAGTACCCTCAGGCAGTACCAAATCTCGATTTAACAATTAAAAAATCGAGATTTAAAACAACGCTCCCAGCAGGAGGTACAGTACAGTTATTTTATTTATTTTCTGTTTATTAGTAAGGTTTGAAATAAAAAAGATTTATTACAAATATCAAAATTAAAATTACAATTAGTTTGATTTATAGTTTTAGCCTGTGACTTTCTTTTTCCACCGGACAATCGGACATCGTTTTTCGGAAATATCAGGTTAGGTCCGGTCATGGTCCGGCAATCCGGTATTTCTTTTAATGTTTTGTTCGTTTTCAGTTTTAAATGTGCTCTATTTTAAAGACGATAAGTTCTAATCTTATGAATGCCTTTCGAAGATTATGTGACTAACTTCTTCAATAAATTGACACTATTGACAGTGACAGACGACAAACAACAGAACAAATTTAATTTGGTCCGTAGGTGACGATTTGGAAGAGTTCAAAGTACTTTTTATCATTGTTTTGTTTTTCATATTTCTTTTATTTGTTAATTAATTTCCTCAATATGTTAAGCGTTCTTACAAAAACTATCCAGGCAGTGGGTAAGTATTATAACACGGTTATTGTGTTAAAATTTAGCATTTATTATTAATTCGCTAGAAAAACTGAGAAATATTATCACGTATATTCTAATTGAATAACATATTTTGGTTTCATTTTTCAGCCCCTGTACGGCATTCGCGATGCATAGCTTCACTGTCTGCTCTATCCGACACATACCAAATGCTATACAAGACGTGCCGTGACTTTGCCGAAGGAGAGCTGAAACCCCACGCAGCAAAATTCGATCGCGAACACTTGTACCCGGGAGACGCCATCAAGAAAATGGGGGAACTGGGTCTCATGGCCATCGCGACGCCCGAAGAACTCGGAGGCGCGGGTTTGGACTATCTGGCGTATGCGATAGCGCTAGAAGAAATATCTCGAGGCTGCGCGTCGGCTGGCGTCATCATGTCGGTCAACAACTCTCTGTACCTGGGCCCTGTCTTGCATTGGGGCAATGATAAACAGAAACAGGAATTTATTACTCCCTTCTGCTCAGGTATCTTTCATTCTGAGGTACCAAAGGCCTTCAGTAGGTTGAAGATTGTCCTGTTTACCTAGCAAGTTAGATGGGAGGGTTTTTGTAATTACTTGGAAAAAGTGATGGCCAACTTACCATTACTAAAAAAAAACTTGCCATCTAACTTATGGGGGACTATATGTATAGCATAGCATGGCACAGGTTTATTCCAGTCACCCATGAGAGGGCTAAACCTGTCACTGCCTATCTAGAAAAGTCACAAAATATCAGTCTTATCTCACACATGACATGACTTGTGCATCCATGCTATCTGGACTGGATGCAGTTATGATAATTACAGTTCTATTTGTGTTAGATATCAGTATCAAATTATTTTAATTTGTTGATGCTCTGATGCATAAATAATATGGTTATTAAACTTGACAACAAAATTAAAAGTAAGTTACTTTCTAGGAAACATTGTTGGCTGTTTTGCTTTATCAGAACCCGGCAATGGGTCCGATGCTGGTGCAGCCTCTACAACAGCCAAAGACGGTGGTGACAAATGGATTATAAATGGAACTAAATGTTGGATAACAAATGGGTATGAAAGCAAAGCTTCAGTTCTGTTTGCTACGACTGACAAGAGCATGAAACATAAAGGGATCTCAGCATTTATTGTGCCAAAGCCTATTAAAGGTTTAGACTTAGGGAAGAAGGAAGATAAGCTAGGTATTAGAGGATCTTCTACATGCTCTCTAATATTTGAAGACTGTGAGATCCCAAAGGAGAATATCTTGGGGCAGCCAGGACTTGGGTTCAAGATAGCCATGATGACACTTGACGCTGGCAGGATTGGCATTGCTTCTCAAGCATTAGGAATTGCACAGGTACAGTTAATACAACTAATTTACATGTGGTGCATGTATCCTTGCCTATCTCCTGCTGGGTTCATGAATGCTCTATGTTAGGAGATGTTCAGCTGTCATATGATTACTTTCTATCGCTACCTATCACTTTCTCTGCAACTTGAGTGTTACTGTTCAGTAGTCTACAGCAACCAGCTTTTTAAGTTCCCAAGTTACAATGTCGCATTTGCTTTCAAAAAGGAACACCAAAAGCGTCAAAAGAGCTGTAGGCAATATACTTGCGCAGCGATCAAAATGCCGACCGAATTGGCTGTGAGCGGTGGGACACGCGCGAAGGCCGAAGAAGCAAAGGCCAGCGCGCCGTGCTATTGGTTTTTTGACTATAACCAGATGAGCAAACATGTGTGTTGACTTGTAATGGAATATTTAGTGCCTATTTGCATTGTAAACTAGTTTATTTAAGCAAATAACATTTTTTTATGTAATTTGTTTAAAAAAATATCACTTTTAATTTTGAAAATAGTTTTTTTTATTTCACTATCTTTTTTTTATTATTTCAGGCATCTTTGGATGTTGCCATGGAGTATGCCTCCAAGCGAATGGCGTTTGGCAAGCCCATAATCAAACTGCAAGCTATCCAGAGCAAGCTGTCTGAGATGGCGCTCCGGCTGGAGTCCGCGCGGCTGCTGACCTGGCGCGCGGCCTGGCTCAAGGACAACAAGCAGCCCTACACCAAGGAGGCGGCCATGGGCAAGCTGGCGGCGTCTGAGGCTGCTACATACCTGTCCCATCAGTGTATACAGGTAGGAACAAGAGTAATCTTTATTGCTGTTCGTTAATCTCGCTAAAAGTTGAAAACAGCTGGGCAGATTTAGCAGATTTTGGTTTGGAAATGTTTATCATAACATAAGCTATGTCCAAACCAGTGCGCTTTCGCGTTCACCTAGAGTCTTCCTCTGACGCATGCCCGTGCAACCACCAACAACAGCGCATGCCGCCAGCGCGTCGTCATCGAGGACAGATCTAGTTTCAGCGCATGTGCTGTGTTTGCACGGGCATGCGTCAGGAGAAGACGCAAGTTGAACGTGAAAGCGCACTGGTGTGGACTTAGCTAATGTCCAGGAGAGTATTTAAACGGTGAAAATTTGGAAAAATAAAAAATCTTGCTAAAGTGGAAAGTTCGCCAAGCCAGCTAGTTTGCAATAATAATTACCAGGGAAAGTAAAAGTAAATTGTCAGGGAAGCTTTTTTTAATACGTACATAAATCGCGTCTATGTTCCTAAACGGGGTAGACAGAGTACACGAAATATGACATAGACAAAACATGACTATTTTAAAGAACGCAAACCACTTCTAAGAAAATTTTTGTGTAAAAACAGATGAAAAAGTTATTAATTTAATAGTGACAGGTTGCTACCCTGTCGCCAAAAGCACACCTAAACCTACTTATACTTTAGACCGATAGGTACTTAAAAGATGGTAAACAATCTTGACATGTCTTTTTATTGAAATACACACTCTAAAAATGAAAATCGTTACACTATACAATTCAATTACGAAAGTAAATGTTTTTTTCATACCTAAATTGTAAAATGTAAAGATTTTGATTTATAAAGTGTATGTTTAAATAAAAAGACACGTCAAGATTGTTTACCATCTTTTAAGTACCTATCGGTCTATAGTATAGTCGCCTCTAACGACATCCAAGAGAGAATTGAAAAATTGAAAACCTGACACCACTAATTGTTCTCTTCCATAATGTAAAAAATATCAGAAATGTTTCAGATCCTCGGAGGCATGGGCTATGTGTCGGATATGCCGGCAGAAAGGCACTACCGGGACGCGCGGATCACCGAGATATATGAAGGCACGTCGGAGATACAGCGGCTCGTTATTGCCGGCCAGCTCATCAAAGAATATGGCCTTTGAGAATCCTCGGCTTCTACTTCTATAATAAATTCCTCGTATCTGTCCTCGGAATAAACAGCTGGGGGGCATCAATGATAGATTGGATTGCAATGTACAAACTACAACATATTTAACTGGTGCTGTTTTGTGGATATGTCCAATCTTGTAACTGATTGGTAAGGTAAATAGCCATGCGGTAATGTTTAGTATGACAATTGTGGAAAAATATTAATCACTACCCATTAGGTTGATTAGATTATAAAAAAAAGATTCCTAAACTTCATAGCACAAAATACATATGCTACGCCTGTATTCCCGAGTGGGCCAGGTAGACAGAGCACATAATATGTTGTGTAATCATTAATCAAAACTATGCCTATTTCACGTTTTGTAGCCCCAGTTTTAGCATATTGTTAGGATTGAACATATACAAAAGAAGTACAATAGTGACAGTTTGCAAGCCTGTCCCCTAAAGCATATCTTAACCTATTTCCTTAACATATTATACTGTTAACAAAATAATGTAATGAATTGGTGAAAAAATGCTATTTAATTAAGATCTACAAATTGTGTCAATTTTAAGAAGTAATTTGATCATCTGAAGTGTTCATACTCATAAGTAATTTGTGTCTCTTTAGTCTTTATATTAGTAATCTGTGTATATAGTTAAATAAATGTAGACAATCAGCTATGTTAGAACAAGAAAGTATTTTTATACATTGACTATACATAATCATTGATCATGAATATGTAGTCAAAAATGTGCCCAATTTAGCCATTTTTATAAACATTTTTAATAACTTCCAAGACAGTTTAAGGTTCAAATGAAAGCAGCTCAACTTTTTACAGTATTTTTATTCCTATAATACTTTATTGCAGAAAATATAAAATTGTTTATTTATAAATTAAGTTGTTTTGATTTTCTGGGGAAAAAGAAATGTGTACAAGTCATGATAAATTTAAAAATAAATGCATATGATACAAGTGCATACTGGCTTTAAGTTTTACTGGCCAGGGCCTGAGAGAGACTTGTCCATGAATTTCCTTTTCGCAAAGCACAACCACCACTTGCTTGGCTTGCCGTCTTCTGTAGCAAATACCTGAAACAATATTGATTTATTTTACAGGCAGTCACTGTCAATTTGATGTTTTAAATGTGATGTTTAGTACTGAAGATCACTTATTTTACTTTACTTAATGGAAGATAAATAATTCCATAACATGAATAATATCTTGTTTATGCCAATATTTTAGTACTAGCACAAACCTTTCACATCCATAATTGTTTTTTATTGCTATTAGGCTCTCTGTAAACAAACAAAGGTATTCAAATGATTCCTCATAAAAACAACAAACATACCTTTTCACATACTCTGGCACCAGTCTCATGTCTCAATTGTTGTAAGTACTGTCTCATCAAATCTGTGAACAGATAAACAAAACAATAAGTAGCTTAAATATGTTTAGTTATACAAAACTGTACTTAGCCCACAAGTTAAGGATACAGGATGTTGAATTGAAAAATAACTGAATACATTTTCCTGATCTCCATAAACAATTAAATCACACATTTGATGTAATGTTTACTTACCACCTTCCTGAGGGCTGGAAGGCTTTGCATAAACAGCATTGAGAGGGAACCCAGCCTCCCCAGGTATATCAAACTTGGATATGGCCAGCATATACATCTCCTGCTGACCCTGATTCTTATTAGAACACTTCTGCAGACGCTTCAGACATTCAGATACGTACAGGGTAAGGTATATGAGGACTCTGTCGGCATCAGACTGTAACGAAAGTTACACTTTACTTACTTAGCGTGTGTCGCATTATTATTTATGTTTATGACCGAAACAAAACTAACCTTGATTTCGTAGAATCTGAAGAACACATTAGCTTTAAAGTAATTAAGTGCTTCATCAATAATATCTAGTTCCAATTTTGGGTTGTTAGGAGCAGGGCCTCGAGAGTTTGTTCGGAGCGGCAAGAGTGCCAAGTTACCGATTGACTGGGTGTTGTCCGTCAACGTTGAGTGGTAAGCCTGCGAATTAAATACACAATCTCGTCAATCCTACTGCACGTACACCAAAAATCGTCGAACCATAATTCCACTGAACTTACAGGCATTTTTAGTCGCTCGAAAAAGATTTTCCCGTTAACTCAATGTGATAAGCCTCTTGGGACAATTATTTCACTTTCTACCGCTTTCCAAGTGGAGAAAATACGAGTCTTAGAGATCGTAATTAGTAAACGTATTTTATCAATTTCCTATTGCAGTCTATTGATATGACAGAAAAATGAATCATTTGTGACTTTTGGGTCGGACCCAAACGAACAAAACGAAAAAACCCAATAGGTTCGTAGCGAAAGCGTTTCGTTCGTTCACGAAATGAGACTAGCACAACCCTTCACTTAAAAACATTTAGACGTTTATAACAGTAGCCTGAACTTGTTCGCAAGTACATTGACGTTGACATTGACATTGATCGTTGACGTACTTGACGTTGACGTTGACGTTTTGCTGCGCTGAAAGCTGAAAGTGCGCTGCATGGTTTTGCATTCCCAAGTTTATTTTCCCACGTGTATTTACTTTCGGACTTAATTTTAATAACTATCAACCGTGTAATATATTTTGTTAAAATGGATGAAGCGGTAGAAGATTCTGTGCAGTCGATAGTAGCTAACATCAAGAAAGCTCAGGATAAAGACAGTTCAATATCGCAAGAAACAAAAGTTGCAAAATCAACTAAGTCTGTTAAAAAGGAAAAAACAGAATCAATCAGAGGACAGCCTAAGTCAGGAAGGTTTTGGAAATCCAAGAAAGAAAGGTGATACATTACATAATAAAGTTAAAAAACTATTTATCTCACTGTGATATTTTGTGATGGTATCATGATTTTATCACTCACCTGTATCATGTTACTATCGAACCAACTGATTCCTGACCCACCACAGAACGTTGTCACATTAAACGTCATAAACATTTCCTTTGTCAAGCAATGCAATATCACTATGACGTTCACTGTAAATAGGTTCTATGTTGGGTCAGGAATCAATTGGTTCGATGGTACATTACATATTTATTTTCAGGTTTGCCACGGTAAACAAGACTAAAGGACTGACGCAAGATTTTCAAAAGAAGACTGCCTTGCGCTTGGAGCTAAAAAGAACTAAAGAATTATCCAGACAAGTTGCAGAAGAGCTAAAACAAAAGGAATTGGCCAGGAAGGAACGGAGGCGTGAAAACATAAAGCGCTCTGCTGAGAACAAAGCTAAGGCAGAGGTGGTGCAAGTGATCACCAACACAGCCAAGCTCAAGAGGATGAGGAAGAAACAACTGAGGTTCATCCAAAAAAGAGATACCAATAAGGAGATTGAGGCCAATAAATAAATTATTAAATTAATTATGTTTATTTCATTGACTACTTTTAAGAAGTTTGCAACTTATTGATCTATAAAATATAATCTTGATTTATAAATACATATTGTCGCGCCTGTATTCCCGTATTCCCAAAACGGGTAGGCAGAGTACATAAAAATAAAAACTCCATTGCCACATTTAGCAATTTTGGGGTAAAATGTGGTTAAATGTGGTACTGCAGTGACTGGTTGCTAGCACATCGCACACAGACACTAACCCTTTCTCAGAGTTAACCTTTTATGACAAGCATGGGAATGTGGTCAGGGGGTACTCATCCCAAGTGTCTGTCCGGCATTTGGAGTTTAGTATACGGGTATGCGACCCCGGCCTCCCCTAGCTACTACAGCTTTTTCATCAGCCTTCCATTGCTGTAGTATCCTCTCAAACCCTGTCCTACCCCAACTCTATATCCCTCTCCACAGTTTTCTTCCTACCTGGCCTCCTTTTCCTTGTCCATTTCCGCCAATCTAAGGTCTGCCGTGCCGAGAGATGCGTGACTAG
>BHDV01052374.1:85461-104497 GCA_005406045.1 Adoxophyes honmai | reverse complement strand
AATGGACATGTTTTTTTAGGGTTATGACAATGACCCATTTGTACTGTATCTTTTTCAAATACACAGGGTAGGGCGCCGTGACAAAATTCTAAACTTGTAGGTGCGCAGCAGGCTGAAAAATTTTGGGAACCCCTGCTATAATCATTATTGTAACTAATATAGGGCTATTGCCACTAAGCTCGAGTGCACTACTGGGGATCAGATGGCAGGCTCGTACTTTGCCCAGAGGAATGTTGCCAGTATTCTGGGCGACCTGGCAGCAATTTCGGAGAACTCTTTTAATTAAATTTTTTTTTTTTTTTTTATATTTCGTTATAATTATCCTAGTTATCTTTCTTCTCTTGGATGTCGTAAGAGGTCGAATTTGGGAAAGGGTTAGTGTATTGTGGGCGATGGGCTAGCAACCTGTCACTGCAATATCACGTTTAACCATCGTACCCTGAAATTGCTAAACGTGGCACTGGATTTTTTGAATTCATGTGCTCTGCTTGTTCGTTTTGGGAGTACAGGCGTGAGAATATGTGTGTGTGCGTGTTTTAATTACAATAAATGATAATTACTACACGATTAACTCTCTAATAATGAACAACGTAAGTTAGGGATATTCCTTCCCCCATTTTACCTTTAGCTCACTTACCATCCTGATTGTCTTCTAAGTAATCTTCCTTATTAATTACGCTCACTGGATTCGTCATAATCACGTGCTTATGACACGTTGTAATGAATAGCTGGCCTTATTACGCGTTTAAGGCTGCGGCTACACTGAAGCGGAGATGAGCGAAGAGGAGCGGAGGCGAGCGAAGCTGGGGGTAGCAGAGCTGTCAAAAGAGGACAGTGATTACATACATACATACACTCACACCTATGTTCCCAAAAGGGGTAGGCAGAGCACACGTGACATAGACGAAACCATGTTTATGACTATTTCACGCTTCGCAGCCACTTCTAGTTTAATTTCCTTTTAATGTATTTTTCCACTTAATTTAATTTTGATCCGAAGAGAAGATTACCATAATATTAGTTTCCTCTAATTGATACAGAGAACCTTGGGACCACTAAACTATGGGAAAGAGTTCAATAAAGAAGTCTCTCTCCAGGCAGATGTTATGCCTGGAAACCGTAATCTACAGAGGGAAAGTTGAAACTTGTATATTTGCAACTGATCTTCGAAACTTCGATACGATGTGGGATACCATTTTGATAGTATAAGAAGTTCTACTACTCGACGATAGCCCTACAAACCAATAAAATGTGGTATGACTACAAGTGAATGATTATTTGCGTTTGTCAGTTTCTATCTGAGATTAAAAATCACAATAATGTCAAACTAACGTGGCCTTATTCGACCCGAGTACCTTATTACACACGCACTCACGAACTAGTCAAGTTCCATTTAAAATTCAACAATCTTTCCCACGTCCCCTTTTTCCAACTCTGAACATTTCATTTTAGTATGAAAATATTCCCATTACCTTTTTCTATGCATTTTCCGCTGAATGCGTTAAGCGTGAATGCATTAAGACTGCATGAAATTGAATTTTTGAATGGAGCTGGTTTTTAAAATAGTTTTAAGCGCGGTGCTAGTGGTTTGGTTATTTGTTAAGGAAATAACTGACACAGTTTAAAATTTAAAGCTCATTTTCGTGTTTAGAATAGCCATTTCACGCGGATATCGTAAAGGCGACTAAGGCAATAGGTTAAGGTATGCTTCAGGCGACAGGCTAGCAACGTAGCAACCTGTCACTATTGTACCTGCCACCTTAAAATAAAAAACATACATAATGCTAGAAGTGGCCACGAAACGTGACACAGTCATCGTTTTGTCTATGTAGCGTTTTGTGTGCTCTGCCTACCCCTATTAATACAGGCGTGATGTATGTATGTAATAGAACGGATCGTCAAACAGTTCGACTTAGATCGTTAGACTACACCTAATTGCGTTCTATCTCTAACGTAATAAGTATACTATAATATACATTACATAACATTATGTTCGTTTATCGTACCTAATAATATTTAATACCGCATATTAAACGATAGAGGCTCAAGAGACCTTCTGAGAAAATTATAAGCTCCCTTACAAAGCGTATTTTGAATATTATATTATTACACATAATAATAGTATACAGAAGACTGGATAACAGGGTTATACCTTTATTTCGCTGAAAACACGGATTTACATGAATTTCCCTGAAAATTAGGACACGTGTGACCCTTTGTCTGACACTGTAAAAATGTCGCGAGTTACAGACAGAAACAAGTATGGTAAATGTACCAATGATCGACGCCTCAACGCCCAGTAGATGACACCCATCTGTCATTTGTCTTACTATGACATAAGGTTGCAAGACTTGCAAGTGTCATGTATTGGGCCAGTGTCGAGCACACACTTATGGGCTTGTACACAAAACCACGATGCCAGACCATTTACCCAGGGCCGTCTTGTGGCTCCTCTACATGATGGGCCAGCGCTTGTCCAGCAAAATGGCCATGCGATGGATGAAAAGGATCTACACAATGGCGATGTTCAATTGTTCTGGCCCACTACCTTTGATGTGTGGGTGAAAACCGACACCGCGGCCATTCCGCCGCCATCGTACGCACCACAAGCCAGCCTACGCCACTACGCCTTCTATATGGTGGCCCACTACGATGGACCATCATGATGGGCCATCATGTAGAGGAGCCATTATACATGTCGCGGCCCCTAGGCAATGCTCGTCTCGCTCCCCCCTAAATCTAATCTAAATTGCGAACAGTGCCAAGTGGCTCAACAATCCCGGTTCACCACTGTACAACCACGCCTGTATTCCCAATTGAGGCAGGCAGAGCACACGATACGTCACATAGGCAAACCCTGACCATTTGTCGCTCCGTGGCCATTTTCAGCATAATTTTTCAGCTGTTAAAAAAAGTGAGCTAGGCCTTTAGCCGAATTAAACCGAAAGTGTGATGAAACGTGTCATGTCAAATGGTACTTTATCTGGGTAACAAATGATGCGTTTTTGCTCTGACATAAATCAAACGGGATGAGAGGAAGGGTTTATACAGTGTCTAAATATATTTTGGAGGCTCTCTTATTATTGGGGTTCTGTAGGTCTACAGAAAAGTAAAAACCACACAATACATACATACATACATAACGTCACGCCTCTTTCCCACATGGGTAGGCAGAGACTACTTTGTTCCACTCGCTACGATTCTGACAATCATGACTTCATTACGAGTACCATCGCGAACAGTGATTGTTGAGCCACTTACCTATGTTTGTAACTTGGTCGTGTAATACTAATCCAATAGCTGACATCTAGTCGGTCGCATCGGTCATTGATTACACGTCTAAATTGCGGACAGAGGCTACTGGCTCAACAATCCCGCTTCGCGATGGTACCTACCAGAGACCTTGTCACTGGGCGTTCAAAATAAATTCTTACAATTATGCAAGATGTCCTGTAAATAGCACGACAATATTGACCCTTGGAGAGGCATTCCACCGTTTCCCGGCTCGTCCGTAATTGACAACCCCCCAGCTCCCGGCATTAAGTGTATCATAATGATACTTGATAAAGGCTAGCAATCATCCTTACTAATATTATAGATCGGAAAGTGAGTTTGTTTGTTCCGCTTTCACGCCGTAACTACTGAACCGATTGCTTTGAAATTTTGCAGACGTAAAGATAGAAGTCCGGATTAAATAACAGGGTACTTTTTATCCCGGAAAAAATTATGCTCCCGAGGGAATTTTCGCTTTATACCGCAATCCCAACGAACCGAATCCCACGCAGGCGAAGAAGCGGGCGGAAAGCTGGTTGACACATAATTATAATTAGTGCAATAACATTTCTAACTGTTTATTCCAATGATTTCATTACAAACAATATCAGCATTTGCGGCGATACCTTGTGTTTATTTAAAAATGCGTGAGGTTTTGACAGTTAGAATTCATATCTTAAAATAAATGGAGTAAAAATACTTAATTAAGCTGAATCCAACCATACATTGTTCTAATACATTATAAAATATGCTTTTTGTCGGAAAGTTTGTTTGATACTCTGGCTACGGAACCCTAATGGCGGGTCGTATTCGCACTTACCACCTTTTTATACGCTTTTCAAAGCCAAGGCTTTACGAATGGAGGCTTTTATTAAAATTTAGTTGAATTCGTTTGTCAAGGTTCTAACTAAGGCCAGTCTGCCATTAAAAAAAAAAAAAAAAAAATGGGCACTTCACGATATTGAATTACTTCGTCGCTGTGTGGAGGTTTGCTCACTATGTTTTCCTTCACCATTGCATGTAAATAACGAAACAACTAAAACGTATTTCAACGTAAAGGTAAGATTTTTGAATCTGAAAATTGACTAATATTAGGCCATTAAGTATATTTTTAATAATGGCGCGACTACAATCTACTACCATGTGGTGTCAGATTTAGAATAACACCTCACTATTTCTTCCGTGGATGTCGAAAACAGCGACTAAAGAAACAGGTTAAAGTATAAAGGCGACAGGCTAGCAACCTGTCACTTTTCAAGTCATTGAAATAATTTAACTTAGATTATATTTCAGAGTGTCTCTACTACATTTAATCTCATTGATTACTTTTATGAATAAAAGCTCAGTGCAATCGATTCACGGAGCCAAAACCTGAGGTAAATTGTCCCTGAACAAATATTTGTTCACCAAGATTCATAGCAATATTTTCTTTTGGCCGCTATTTGCTTTCGCCCTCATTTTTGCAAGCCCTCTGTGCAAATAAGTTTAAAGAATCATGTTTTGCCAGCTACTCGTACGGGCTGGGAGAGTGAGGTAAAACACAATTTATTTTTTACAAAAATTTAAGTCGTGAGTGCAGGAGTGTTTACTTAAATTAAAAAAAAAAGTTAGGAATCGCGAAAGTTGGCTTGCCGACTTAATATTTAAGGTAAACGTCCCTGAGGCTCGACACTGACCCAATACACGGCACTTGCAACCTTATGTCATAGTAAGACAGGTGACAGATGGGTGTCATCTACTGGGCATTGAGGCGACGAGCAATGGTACATTTACCTTATACGATCGTACGTAGGTATCTCGTTATTATAGTTTTTATAATTTTCCACCATACGACCACAGATTTAAAACGAAAATCTCATCAAAAGCTTACTCATCTTTAATGTTGCGCTCATTTACCCGATTGTCGCCTAATTTTTACCCCATTTTTAGCATAATGGGAGCGTAATAGGGTAAACAACCCCCCATTCGTCTACTGGACGTGTACGCTATAACTCAGTAACGACACCTATCGGTGTGAGAATCGGCACTTGATTTATTTGAAACATTTAACTTTGCCAACAGATGTGGTGCGAGCGATTTATGTGTTTACGCGGAATGGCGGCGTACAGGGCTATGGAGGACATGCATACATTCATACATCATGTATATATTCCCAAATGGGAAAGGCAGAGGATAGGAAACTCTACATAGACACAACCATGATTATTTTACGCTTCTCTGCCACTTCACGCACTATTCGCGAATAATAATTGTCATCTTGAACATTACGGATAACGGATTTAAATCGAGTTTAGCTCGACATGTGATTAGTGAGTCTCACGGTAGTTAAATGGTAAATAAATAATAATGTCATTCCGTAATTACTTAGGGTTCTAGGATTTACATACATACATACATAACGTCCCGCAATTACCCGTGTGGTGCCGGGTTAGAATAGCACCTCCCCTTTTCTTCCTGTGGGTGTCGTAAGAGTCGACTCTGGGAAAGGGTTGGTGTATTGTGGGCGATGGGCTAGCAACCTGTCACCACAATATCACGTTTAACCATCTAGTTACCCTCAATTTGCTAAACGTGGTACTGGGTTTTTTAATTCATGTGCTCTGCCTACCCCTCATGGGAATACAGGCGTGAGAATATGTTTGTATGTTCATACATAACGTCACGCCTCTTTCCCACAGGGGTAGGCAGAAACTACTTTGTTCCACTAGCTACGATCCTGACATACCTCTTTTGCTTCATCGACATTCATCAATCTCCTCATACATGCTCGTCGGTTTCGGGTACTCTTGACCCTCTAGGATTTACATTGTCAAAAAATTTAACAGCAAAGGGATAAAACATTTAAGTTTATTTCACCGCAATAGTTAGATACAAGTTCTGCAAAGAATAAGGAGTCAAGGTACAGAACCCGTCTAACATAGAGTTAGCAAACACTAAGTATATTAAAATTGTGTTGTCGCGCAGTTTGGTTCCGCAGTATAAAACAAGTAGGTTATCTACACAGTTTGTTGACCAACACCATGGTAGAAAAACAGCGAGTGATTGTAGAAAATAACACACACAGCTGGAGGGTAATTATAACTCATGTTGGTTAAGGCTCAAGTTTTTGAAGTGTTATTAGAGAGATATTACAGTGACAGATTTCCAGCCTGTTCATTAAAACGTGCCTTTTTTTCCTTAATCGCCTCGTATGATGTCTACTACAGAAGAAATGAAGAGGCGTTAATACGCCTTAAATTTGAGCAAAACTTTTGTCATGTATTTTTTTCTGTCTGTCTAATGAACATTGAGTTTAGAAATCAGGCTCGCAGATCACTTACTGTTTTTAAACTATCTCTCTTCTTAATAACAGAGTGGGTGGCGAATAAAATCCTATTGATAAATGCAAATGAGAGATTCAGCCTGATATTAACTTCTGCTTTCTGCTTTAATTATAGTTCCTTTTACCCACATCAACTCCTACACAGAATTCTGTATTCACAATAAAATTATGATACGGCGTCGCCGTTGCCGAGGCGTCCGAATTCGTAAGAAAAGTGGCTCCTATAGGAGTCTTGGGGCCATAAGGGGATGTATTCATGATTATGATACGCAATAAAAGTGGTACTAAGCTTAATTAATCCTTGCTTAGTATCATGGAGGTGGTAGGATATTTTCCCGCAACTGCAAAGCAGCAGAGCCGTCGTGTTGTGTTCCATGATACGTTTTCGGTTTCACGAGTAAGCAGAGCATACGAAACGCTAGACAAGACCATAATTATTTTGCGTTTCGTGGTCACTTCTAGAATATTTTTTAGGTTTTGATTTAGTAGGTATAATAGTTACAGGTTGCCAACCTGTTACCTAAAATAAACCTTATTAGCCCTTAATTTCGCAGTGTACGGTATGCCGTACATACCCACGAGACTATCTTTTTCTATTTTTAGGGTTCCGTACCTCAAAAGGAAAAAACGGAACCCTTATAGGATCACTTTGTTGTCCGTCTGTCCGTCCGTCCGTCCGTCCGTCCGTCCGTCTGTCAAGACCCTTTTTCTCAGGAACGCGTGGAGGTATGAAGCTGGAATTTATATCAATTACTCAGGTCTACTGTCCCTTGAAGCTGTGAAAAAATCAAACTTCTAAGCCAACCCAATCAAAAGATACAGCCGTTTATGCCGCAAATTTTCGACACTTGCAAGGGAATCAAAACCTACAGGGTGCTTCCCGTGAACTCAGAATCTTGAAATTTGGTACGAAGCAATGTCTTATAGCATAGATAAAGGAAAAATTACGAAAACCATAAATTTTTAGTTACATCGCATAATATTTTTTTTTAATAATTTTAAACTTACTACCCATTTCCTCATAAACGCGTAGAGGTAATAAATTGAAATTCATACCAAATACTCAGGTCTATAATACCTTTAAGCTGTAACAAAATCAAACTTCTATGTCAACGCAATCAAAAGAAACAGCAATTTAAGCTGCATATTTTGAAACTCGCAAGTACTCGCAAGGGAATCAAAACCTAAAGGGTACTTCCAGTCGACCTAGAATCTTGAAATTTGGCATGAAGCAACGTTTTATAGCACACATAAAGGAAAAATTCCGAAAACCTTAAATTTTTAGTAACCTGATCCCATTTCACCTTAAAACGTAATTTTAAGTTCAATAACACATTTAAAGCCCTTTAAATTCCAGCCGTTACGAAATGTAACAAATTTCCTTTGACTGTTGATCGACATGGCCCGATAAGAGTGATTCTGTTTTAATAGGAGCCACAAAGCAGTTAAGTAGAAGTTGTCTTTAATATAATATTTAAGCTTTTATCCGTCACTATCAAGCCAAGGATACACTAGGGGACAAATGTCCCACGACAAGTGTCCCCAGCAACGTCGGGTGAAGTGGCGCGACGTTGCCGAACTTCGCTCGATATGTCGCCAGATATTATTATGTCAGACGAAATTGGCCGACTTCGCTTGACATGTCGCCGACACAATGTCCCCTAGTTGTCTTTGGCTTCACAACACACAATAAAGTCGCTTTCGTCTCTCTGAATGTATGCTTAGAATCTTCAAGACTACGCAACCAATACTGATGCGGAATGCGTGTATTATTTCTGTATTTATCTATTTATTCTTGGATATATTTATTTTTTATAATATTATTGAGTTGTTTATAGTAAAATATGTATTTTTACTTCTTCCTTTTGTGTAATATAACTTTGTGAATATTTGGTTATATACTGTACCACACCATGTTTCTTGTAGCCTCTCTGTTTGTCGATCTTAATAATTAAGTTTCCATTCTGCCTTGAAGGGTTTTGTGTATTTTCCTTTCATACAATAAAGTGTTGGAATTCACAGCCAATCAATCGATTATAAAGTACTAGCTTTCCGCCCGCGGCTTCCCCCGGAATTCGGTTATATTGCGGTATAAAGAGATCATTCCCTCGGGAACATCAATTTTTTCCGGGATCAAAAGTACCCTATTATTTAATCCGGACTTCTAACTTTACGCCTGCAAAATTTCAAAACAATCGGTTCAGTACTTACGGTGTGAAAGCGGAACAAACAAACAAACAAACAAACTCACTTTCCGATTTATAATATTAGTAAGGATACGAATTAATAATACTACTTAGTTGGGAAGTATGGTCAGACGTTAACAACTCCTGTCATTACTGTTCTTCGCCGCCGGGTACTGAGTAAGATTTTATTACAGACGTTTGCGGTTCAATTTGTTTAACAAAGTATTTACGGCACGCCATTGTGTTGCGTTCCGCCGCTTAAATGCAAAAGTGCTATAAATCAAAACAAATCGCCCTGAGAATGTTAAGTAGCGGTGCTCAAACTGTTGTAAAGAGAAGTTGAGGTTAACTCAAAATTAAAAATGTAATGTAAAGTGACTTCATATTAGCAATATCCTGAAAGCAAATATCTGCTATGTACAGCTTTGTAGAATGTTAAAAATTTATGTACATAACTAGATCATTAATATCAATTAATTATCACCAAATTGAAAGAAAACAACTTTACATCAGACTATACAAATTAATAAAAAAAAGATGATTCTGATGAAGTATTTCAAAATCATGTTCGACCCGAATCTTCAACATGTGGAAAATACGCTACTTACTTTCAAACGTATTAGAGATGTAATGTCTCCTGCAATAGTAATTATACCTGATGTTTTACCGTCCTTTCCGGAACATTAAGTGCATGCACTGCTGCTTTGCGGCTGGAGTAGCGGATAAGACAGTGACATTGATCCCGACGTACCCTGCACGAGCTCCTACCACCGGGATTTTACCCTCAATGCCGGAACAATTATCTTAGAAGTTCACACGTAGAGATGCGTAGTGAATTTACCTACGATTAGGTTACTTAATTTGTGGTTTGCAGACACAAAAAATAAAAACACATGTTTAAACTCCTAAAAGAACTGGAATTACAAAAAGTCAGTTCCAGTTTGTTGGATTTTACAACACTTTTAGTTTTGGTAGTCTGTGTGGTTCGTTGGCTCCGACACAAAGCCACAGATTGGGCACCTCTGTCCTAAATTAAGCATAACCGTTTCATTTAGAATTATTTGCACTGTAATATTGTATTTGAAGGGTAGTTTGTTTTACATAATCACTTGATTTCTTTGACCTTTAGCTTAAGGGATGAAAAAACATGTGCCTTTTTGTGGATTTTGCTAGCTATTTTAAGCCTCGTGATATTTTGTTGAAAATTTTTTCGGATAACTCACGTTATATCGAGTTTAGCTCGACATGTTTCGAGATGAGTCGCGCGAAGAGAGCGGAGGCGCGCAGTACGCGTTCAGCAGCAGCAGCCGCAGCGGCTCCTAGATGAAGGGCTACGAATTAGCCCAAAACATGTCGAGCTAAACTCGATTTATTAAACGTAAGTTATCAAAAAAAAATTCAACATGAGTGAGTCTCACGGTAGTTTAATGTACAATGCCTCGTTATTGTTGTATGTATAATAATAAGTTGGTATACCAGTTACTTGATAGAAAGCTGCTACTGCTACTGTTTGTAATAAGTAGTTGCTTGAATCGAACAAAAAATAACAAATATTTTTTTTTATATACATTACGCCATTTACGCCTGTAGTTCGAAATAGGATAGGCAGAGCACACGAAACACTATAAAGACCAAACCATGAGTGTTTCTCGTTTCGGGGCCTTATTTCGGGGTAGCTTATTTTTGAAGATTAAGTTGGCACGTGTAATCGTGCCCGTGTGGTGCCGGGTTAGAATAGCACCTCCCCCTTTCTTCCCGTGGGTGTCGTAAGAGTCGACTCTGGGAAAGGGTTGGTGTATTGTGGGCGATGGGCTAGCAACCTGCAATCACTGCAATATCACGTTTAACCATCTGGTTACCCTGAAATGGGTTCGGCACGGGCTATCCGTTTCCCAAAACATCCGTTCCCAAAACACCCGTTCCCATAACCACCTTTTCCCAAATAATCCGTTTCGCAATATAAGTGCTTCCCAAAATATGCTTCTCCCAAAATATAAGATTTAGCTTGATATCCGTTTCCCAAAAACACCTATTCCCAAAATGACCGTTCCCTTTACTACAGTTTCCTAAATAATCCGTTTCCCAAAACACCCGTTCCCAAAACACCATGTTAAGTTAGAATATTTAATGTTGTCTACGGAAGCTTCAATACATAATTTTTGAGGAGCTTGATTTGAAGCTGTAAAATGTAAAATGATGATGAGTTACAAATTTTGTGGCCGAGTTAGTAAATTTGGTGGCAATGTATAACTCAGAAGTCTTGACATTTTTAGTGGGCGTTAGTGGGCGTTTTTTAGAGGCTATATCATTTTCCCGATGCTTAATAGGGAATGGATGATTTTTTTAGATACGCTTGATTATTTTTCTAATGATAGGAATAACCTTCCTTAATCACGGGACAAAGTATTAGATTTTTCCGATGCGCGATGTATTTTATAAAAATAAAAACATTTTACCCGGTCGCGTTTTGGGCTACTCACGCCTGATAAGATATATTTCACAAGTCCGGTTCTTTAAAAAAAAAAAACAGCTATTTGTATCTGTGGTACACCTACAATGTCATTAGAAACGACATTGACAGATATGAAAATCGTGTTTTCGTGCTTGTGTTTCTTTGTATTTCGCGACTGTTTTATTCACCTGGATCTATTATTACGCTTGCCGACCACAACTACGATCTCTGCTTTTCAACCACGGATCTCATCGTGCTAGCTCATACGACAACTGAAATTTTAAATCGGTTACCGTGGACCGTAACCGTGGACCGTACTTTTGCGAGAGCAAACTCATCAAATTTGCCTAGAATGGACGCATATTTGCATTTGGAGTTTATGAAGAAAAGTTGTTATTGTTATTCTAAGCATCTTGATAAAATAAAACACCATAACATAATTAAAAGTCTTTTACTAGTGACTAACTCGTCCAGATATTTCATGAGTTTATTGTTTATTACTGAAAAGGGTTTCAACACTTTCAACATTTGGCACTACCTCACTCTTCTTACATGCCCGACATGTATCTGTAAACTTGCTATGACTTCTCTCTTTATGATCTCCGTTTCGCAGTTTCATTAAGGCCAGTCTTGGAACACGTTGGTACAAAATACGACTTGGGTTTTCTATATCGTTGAATGCCTGAGTATGTAAATATACCCGTCAATGTCAGTTTCAAATGACATTGTGGGTGTACCACAGATACAAATAGCAGTTTTTTTTTTAAAGAACCGGACTTGTGAAATATATCTTATCAGGCGTGAGTAGCCCAAAACGCGACCGGGTAAAATGTTTTTATTTTTATAAAATACATCGCGCATCGGAAAAATCTAATACTTTGTCCCGTGATTAAGGAAGGTTATTCCTATCATTAGAAAAATAATCAAGCATATCTAAAAAAATCATCCATTCCCTATTATTAAATTAGAAGTTTGAGTATGCGGCCAAAAAGAAAAACTGCGGCCAGATATATATTATTTGCCTTTCAGATACGGGTGTCATGAATCATGAGCGACTAATCTTTTGGCATCTGGTTGATAATTATTATGAATACCGGGTGTTTCGACATAGTGGTGTCATGAGAAACGGATATTTTGGGATTACGGGTGTCATGAAAGACGTATCTTTTGGCATCTGGTTGATATGAACACCGGGTGTTTCGACATAGTGGTGTCGTGAGAAACGGATCTTTTGGCATACTTTCATTTGAAGAAACTGATATTTTGAACCGGGTGTTTTGGGAACGGATGTTTTGGGAAACGGATAGCCCGTGCCGAAACCCCTGAAATAGCTAAACGTGGCACTGGATTTTTGAATTCATGTGCTCTGCCTACCCTTCTTGGGAATACAGGCGTGAGAATATTATGTATGTATGTATGTATGTGTCGGAGACGGGTCAGGATCGGCTCTCTCGTCAGACATCACGTGGGCGTTCGTTGGGAGATCGAGTAATGAGACAACCGTTACAGTAGGTAGATACGATTCGTTATAATTCAAATTAAGTAACCGTTACAAAAGAAATCACAGTGAGTCAGGTAGCGTGGACAGTTTCCCGGTGCGACCAGTCGCTGTCGAGACCCGAAGAGAAGTGTGTCCAGCTCTGGTCGTCTCGAGACTCTGTCCTAGCGCACGGAGTGAAGTTCGCTGACGTGACGTCAGCAATGACGTTGGCCCCATATCAGCCAATCACAGCCTCTCGCGCGCTTCGCTACCATTTAGTGTCCGTACTCATGAACATCCGTTTCCGACATATGTATTTATAATCGTGATAGGTTGCTTATCTGTCACCTAAAATTACCTATTTATATTACTTAAATATCGGAAAGAACGGAGTCACTGGTAGCCGCTAGTTAACAAATAAGCTACGGCAATTTGCTGAAATAACTCAAATACTCGGAATGTGGCGAAAAGTCTGGTTGAAAAGTTTCATTATACGCTGAACAAAGCAATTCCACTTCAGCAAATAAATCGCTTGAAAGCCGCAGCTCACGCGTGCGCGTTGTCCGTGTTCAACGATGCAGGTGCGCTTGTTCAAATTGCAATAAGTGGGCATCACACAGACTGTGCAGTATGATAACAGATAACCAGGGCCCGTAACTTTCATGCCGTTGACGTAAAAATGACGTCACGCTCCTTAAAGGGTGATCCCAAATAGTTTGATTGTAAATTGTCAATCATTAGTCGTCAATCATTTTATTCATGTACAAATTAATGGAATAAATAATACCTACTTGATGCGTGAAACGTAATTAAAACTATTTGAGTTGTTTATACATACATTTTATTAAATGGTATTGTTCCCACATTTCAGTAATTACGTAGAAAACAGAGTTCCTCTCTAACGTAAAGCCCGCAATCCTTCTTGCATTAATTCCCATGCAAGGAAAATCTGTCATCTTCGCGTTCATTACGTAATGCATTATTCATAAAAATCCTTTTGTTTTGTAATCGTATTTTTATTTATATCACAAAAATACGATTACAAAAACAAAAACATTTGTTTGTTTTTGTTTTAAGCAAAAATCTTCTTTCAAGCAAGAAAGACTTCTTTCTAATCCATACTTTTGAATGGAACAGTCACCCACATTCATATTATATATTATGAAATATTAATAAGCTAACCTAACCTAAGTTAACCCTACAATGCATGAAGTTTTTGTTTTTAAAAAGAAAAATATATGTGGTTGTAATGGATAATTAGATGACGGGAAAAATAAGGAAAAAAATAAAAATGGCTATTTTCATTATTAAAAAAAAATATTTAATGGCTGTGACACATAAGGGACATTATGAATTTACTTAAAAAAATAAGTTAATGGTTGTGACTCATAAGGGAACTTATGCATTTACTTGTAGCTTACGGCTTACTCTAAAACGAAGCTCGACTTTGCATTTATAACAAAATATCAAAGACTTAAGTATTAGGCAGAGGTTACGGTGAGTCATACTTTGCACTAGAATTATAGGTGCGTGGATTTCTTTCAAATCACTAAAATCTGCACAGATTTTATTTTTTCTTTGATTTCCGCGATTGTCACTTTTTTACATAGAATATTTCAATAGATTACGGCACCAATATTATTTGATTTTGAGTTTATGTGCTTTATTGTTAGTATGATTACACTGAACATGAATGCATAATGTGCCATGTAAGGAACGTTAGGAAGAAATTTCAAGTAATATAAGTGCATAGTGTGACTTATTAGGAACATCTAAAGACGTTTACGTGTTTGTATCAAGTTACTATGCAAATATCAGAAATTGCGTACGGTTCGTATATTTTCAGCTTGCCACATATGCAAAGTTTTTTTAGCAATCATCTCCACTACGTATATATTTTTTTTACACATGCCATAGCAATTACAAACTTGGTATTCTCGAAAACAACTAAGTTTTGACTAGCTCACGCGGTTATTGGCCCTAGATCGACATCTAACGGAAACTGGCCAAACTACGTCGTTTTAAAAGTCTTTACTATTACATTGACCAACAACAGGTGGCGTTGTTTGCCATTATATTTTTAGTACAGGCTATTAAATTGGTTGTGACTTATTAGGCACTGAATGCACTGTAGGGTTAATTTATTTCAGTATCTTCTGTGTACTGTTCCTCTGCTTAACAGGACAATGCTCTTGACAAATGGATAGGAGTTTTATTCTCTACACGAATTTAGTGTTTTTTTTTTTAAGTTTTCTGATGTCTTTTGTCATTATCATTAGGTACAAGCTTTTTTCAAAAATATATTTTTGGAGTGTTATCTATTCCGATGTGTTTATTAAATTAGGTCAACATCCTATTACTATTATATCAGCTAGCTTAAAACCTAAATATACGGTGTAAGTGGCCATGAGAAGTGAAATGAAATGAAAATAGTACTGTCTAAGTAGCGTTTCGTGTGCTCTGCCTACCCCATTTAGGAATACAGAGGTGATGTATCGTAGTTTACTGACTGAACTGACAGACATAATTATAATTACGCTGATACTCCCAAATGGGGTAGGCAGGGCACATGAATAATTACATAGTCAAAACTATGACTACTTTACGCTTCATAGCCACTTTTTGCATAATCTTAGGATGAATTAATGATGAAAGTAGTATAATAGAGACTGGTTACTAGCATACTTTAACCTATATCCTTAACGCCTCTTACGACATCCACGGAAGAAAAAGAGAGGTGTTCAGCTGAAAAATTGGATGATGAAAAATATGAATCACTCACGTCCTAAATCGAGTTTAGCTCGGCATGGTTCAGGTCCGTAGCTCTTCCCCCCCGACTGTGTCGCCACCTTGTCGTGGTGGGGGGGCTTGCGTGCCCAAATGATCCCCGGGGCTATACCGGACCGGGTCATCCATACCGGGTTGGCTCGGGGTGATGGGCCAGACCAAGAGCGACACCCCCGCCGAAAGCCGTGAGGTTAGGCCAGGCGGGGTAGGGGAAGCGCCCTTTTCAGGGCGCACTGGGGTGGGAATGCGCCCTATTCAGGGCGCATCATTCCGTGAGGGCACGAGGAGAGGCTGCCTCCTCGTTATCAAACAAACAGCTTTTATGCTCGCGACTCCTTCTTAGTCAAGAAGGAGCGTTGAGGAGGGGATCACACCCCTTCAAAAAAGGACATAGGGATGGAGAGCACACTCCTTAAAAGCAGCGAGGGGCCAGCAATGGCTAACCGGCGGGTGTCGCGGTAGCATGCCTATGGCGATCCCGTTGAAATGCATTTCCCAGCCCCTAAAAAAAAAAGGTCCATAGATAGCTCTTCGTCAAGTCACCACACAGTTAAAAAAATAATTCCACTGTATTCTGTATTTATTTGACACCGACTATGCCTTAACCAATTTCTTCGATAGTTCGCTAATCCTTAAGGAAACATATGAACGACCCCAAATGTATCGTGTGGAGGTCATCGCCCTCCATATAGTTAATTGTATTGCCAGCGGATTATAGTGTACTTACGAGCTGAGTACGAGGTAAGTCTTAGACTTAGTGTTGCCCGTTGGAAAGAGAAAAGAAAGAATAATATTGTTTCTTAGAGAATTAATGTTATAAAACCTAGTCCATGTTGTGGACTGTGAAAACTAGTAGGTATTCATAGTATCTTACTAAGATTACTCTTTCAATATCTTTGTACTAGCTGGTAAGAATAGTAAGGCGCAGCGCAGACGACAGACTTTTTGTGTGATCGAGTCTGCGGCGCACAAAAAGTCCGCGTATTTTGTATACATTGTGCGCCGGACTTTTTTCGCGTCGTGTGCGTTACTGCATTATAATTCCATAGGTTCTATTTTCACAGACTAAAAAGTCCGTCGCGGATAGTCTGTCGTCTGCGCAGGGCCTAAGAAAAAAATCGAAAGTCATAATCATAACATTACGCTATGTTTAATTATAAAGTTCATTTGTTTTCTTCCAGTGTTAGTGTAATAAAGTGTACTATGTGGAAACAAAATGTTTCTGTTTATGACTTACGTTTCACCTTGCAGTTGCTGCTAGCGGTCGGCTGTGAATTTGACCCTAAATAATTACATCTACTTATACTAGAGACCTTTAGGTACTTAAAAGATGGTAAACAATCTTGACGTGTCTTTTTATTTAAACATGCACTTTATAAATCAAAATCTTTACATTTCACAATTTAGGTATGAAAAAATCATTTACTTTCATAATTGAATTGTATAGTGTAACGATTTTCATTTTTAGACTGTGTATTTCAATAAAAAGACATGTCAAGATTGTTTACCATCTTTTAAGTACCTAAAGGTCTAAAGTATACCTACTTTTAATTAAAAAAGTGTTTTCTAGAAAACGTGGCGTTTTAATAAGCATTGTATAAATCTACCCAGTTAGAGCAAATAAAACTAAATCTCCACTAAAACTGTAACTAAGTGTTAAAATAAATATTAAAGGCAACTTTTATTAAATTCCAGTACCGACACTATTTAATGAAAGTTTCGAAAGGAAAGCAATAAAATGGCTTCAGAGCGGTAAAAACGTGATTCAAAATGAAATACAAAAACCGGCCAATTGCGAGTCGGACTCGCGCACGAAGGGTTCTGTACCAAAAACAGCAAAAAGCACGTTTTTTCTATGGGAGCCCCCCTTAATTATTACTTTGATTTTAGTATTTTGTTATAGCGGCAACAGAAATACATCATCTGTGAAAATTTCAACTCTCTAGCTGTCACGGTTCGTGAGATAAGTATGTACAGCCTGGTGACAGACGAACAGACAGACAGACAGCGAAGTCTCAGTAATAGGGTCCCGTTTTTACCCTTTGGGTACGGAACCCTAATAACGTTTCACGGCAAAGTCAGCTAGTGAAAGCTTGTGTTGTGAGGTGTAACACTTTTATAGATTTTTTGTTTCATTTTATTCCAACCTGCTAATTTTTACGTATTTTCCAGTAACAGATATGAGTTAAATTTTGATATTATGATTTGATTCAGCAAAGTTACAGATTATATTTTAATCCCCTGCGATCTTGGGTTTCGGACGGCGTCTTTCTATTTCTTCAGTGGATGTCGGAAGAGGCGACTGGAAACTGGAAAAGGTACGCTGTGGACAAGCGAGCAACCTGTCACTATTGACTCTTTTTTTTTAAGTTAAAACCTAAAATTGTGCCAAAATTCATATACGAGTATTTAATGCGTACGAGTTTCGTGTGGTATTGAATTTAGAATAACACCTCTCCATTTCTTCCGTGAATGTCGTAAGAGGCGAAAAAGAAATAGGTTAAGTTAAGGTAGGTATATTTTAGGCGACAGGCCAGCAGCCTGTCACTATTATACCAGCCAACTCCTAACCTAAAAATAAAATGTTAAAGTGGCCACGAAACATGAAAAAGTCATGGTTTTGTCTATGTAGCGTTTTGTGTGCTCTGCCTACCTCATTTGGGAATACGCTTCTATGTATATATGTATTTATTTATTGTGAGTATTTATACCTGTTACCGCGTGGTTTTAGCCGCATAAAGCCAACGAAACTAAATACGGAAACTATTCTGGCATCGGAATCGGGATGGGCTTGACGTTGGAAAGCGATGGCGATAACGAGTATCTTTATAAAATGCTTTCGTGTTACAAAGTATGTAAAGTGCCTTGTGGTGTTATATTCGGAATAACAGCTATCCATTTCTTCCGCTGGTGCCGGGAGAGGCGACTAAGGATAAATAGGTTAGGGTATGCTTTCGGCGACATACTGATATTCTGTTGTACCTTTCAATTTAAAACTTGATAGTAATTATGCTAGAAGTGGTTTTGACGTTTTTATGCTCTGCCTACTGCATTTGGGAATACAAGCTTGTAGCGTTAGACGGCCGGATAGCCCAGCGGTTAGGGAACCTGACTGTGAAGCTTAAGGTCCCGGGTTCGATCCACGGTCGGGGCAGATGTCTGTGTGATGAATACGAATGTTCGCTCTCGAGTCTTGGATGTTTATCTATATATAAGTAAGTTTATCCGTTGTCTAGTACCCATAACACAGGAATTAAATTGCCTAATTTGGGACTAGGTGATTGCTGTGAATATTGTCCAATGATATTTATTTATTTATTTAAGCGTGATTTGTGTGTCTGTGTTACAAACCAATCTGTAACCTGTAACTATCATTTCGCTTACACGGAATGAATTTTTGCTAAATCACTCGTTCAATTGACTTCAAAGGTGCCTGTCATGACGTTACACGACATCGATGGCCGCACCGAATAAACGTGTACGTGCTATTACACAAAAAAATTTTTTTTCGTTATTTACGTTCCATGAGCCATAAT
>BHDV01052374.1:50218-71463 GCA_005406045.1 Adoxophyes honmai | reverse complement strand
CTATGCATTAAGGACATCGCAACTTGAAATACAATGTTATTCATTTAAAATATTGGACTATTTATATTTCGACCATATTGTATTTTAAGTTACAATGTTTTTATTCTAAGCTTGGAACATTTTATTTAATATGTCATATTGTAATTAAAGATACGATGTAGACATCGAAGTGAAATTTTTAGTTCTTGTATTATTACATTGTAACTATGTAACTATTAATGGGATCGAACTTAATCGTGCCCATTTAATGGGATCATTTCAACATTTGAAAGTTTTTTTCGGTGAATATTATTGTGTCTTATTTTAGAACTAGCTGTGCCCGTGACTCCATCCGCGTGGACTTCGATTTAACTCTGGCTGGTAATAACTCTGATTCTCGGACACTGTCTGTTCATTTGTACGAATAAATAATTTGTAGAGTGACTAAGACAGTGAACATGAACGCTTCAGAGCAAAATCCATAAAACAGAAAATACACAAACTTATTTGATGCGTTTTTTGAAATACGGAACGTGTAAAACCATTGGTTACTTTTTGGGTGTTTTGCACTGACATTTTGCTCCGCAGGAAATAGTTTACTTTGAGTATAATAAAGCTTCTCCGTACCCGATGTTCCACGTGGAGCCGTCGGGAATGAAAGCGTCTTAGAGTTTTCTAGGGTGGGGACCTCTTTAGCGTGCTACTTCATACTGAGGTTCCTGTCAATGGTGACGCCCAGATATTTCACCGAGTTGAATCACGGCATCTCTTGGCCGTGTAGTCGAAGCGGCGGCTTTGGGCGCTTCAGTCCCAGGGCAATAGCCTGTGTTTTGCGACAGTCTCCATCGGGAGAGCCAACCGGGAAGAGCAGCTTCATTCTGGAGCTTCATTATATTTTATTGATGATGCAAAGTAGACTACGTCGTCGGCGAAAAGCTCCAGATGGATGTCGCCGATCACCGGGATGTCGTCGGTGAAGAGAGCATAAATTGTCGGTGACACTCAGATTTCCTGTTGGACGCCCGCTAGGATGCGGCGCTCCGTTGAGGTAGCGTCTTCCACCACCACGACGAATCTTCTGTGGTTTGGGAAGGAGGTAAGGACGCGGATGTTTCTTCTTGGAGCTGGTATCGCTGACAGTTTGAATAGTAGCCCCTCATTGTCATACCCTATCGAACGCCTTTTCCACATACAGTAATACAGCCGCTGCTTGTTCCTTCCTGTTTTTGGTCTCAATCAGGAAGTTAAGGACTCTCGTTAGCTGCAAAGTCGTGGAGCGAGCTCTGCGGAAGCCAAATTGCTCGGTTCGCGGTACTATGTGTGGTTGCAGATGTTTTAGTACCAGCCATTCGAACACCTTGAAGGTAGTGCTGAAAAGCGCGATCGGTCGATGACTCTTCGGCTTCTATAGATTTTAACTGAGCTTTGGTATCACGCTCATGATTACCCGACCGAGTTTCCAGGCCATCGGGAAATGACCGGTGCGCATGATTTCGTTTAAGGTTATGGTCATCGCCGCGATGGTGCGTCGCGGTAGATGTCTCAGAGCCATGTTCGGGATCGTTTCGACGCCAGGTGCTGTTGTCGGATCCATCTCTTTAGCGCCTTTTCCATTACGCTAGGCGAGAAGATAACCGGGTCGTCATTCGACTCGATGGGTGGGTGAAATATCCTCTAGGTTTTCGCTGACTGTTGCTGTGTGTTCAGCATCGCCTGATGGGTTCGGCTGGAACTGTCTCTTCAGGCATTCGGTTAAGATCTCCATTCTGTCTTCCGCTTTGTACCTCAATTGGCCATCCCGATCTCGCAATGGTCTCATTGGCGTTGGAATTGCGCTCAATTGTTTGCATATCTGGTCGATTGAGAAAACATCCGTCGATCGACGCGATATAGCTCTACCAGGTCTCTGTAGCATACAACTTTAGTTTTTCCTCTCAGCCTTTTTTAACAGGGCGTTCAGCTGCGTCTTTAGGGAAATTCAACTAGTCAGCTGTCACTGCCGCCTCAGTTGGCGCTTTCACTGTATGACATCCTGGATCCGGGTTGGAAGTAGGTTTTTCCTCTCTCTTTACGGAACATGGTGCGTAGTTCAAATAAGCGCCTCCTGGATGTTGGCGGTCATTGTAATGACGTCCTCGGCGGTTGTCATCGGTCTGATCTGGGATTTTTCCTCCAGATCTGATGATAACGCTTTACAGTTGATGCGTCTTCCCGGCCTCTTTCTTATTGTGGTTGCCGTGCACTTCAGCGTTCGTAGGACAAGTCTGTGGTCGGATGGCAAGTCAGGGAGTGCCTCGGCAGTCACTATCTTAATATTTGCGAAGTCTATGACCTGCTCCGACGATTCAAATTCTGCTTGTAATAATGCAAATGCGAATTCTGATTCTGATTTTGAATAAAGTTAATTAAAATATACTAATAGAGTAGTAAATATATTATTAAAATATATTATTAGAGTTTTTTTTTTAATTTCTCCCCTGACACTTACGATGTTTTTTCATCCAAATGTAAATTTGATACCACTTGTAATTTGACTTACAATAATTTAACACCAAATAGTTACTTTTGCCACTATAATTCGTAATTGTAAAATAAGATACAATAATATTCACCGAAAAATACTTTCAAATGTTTGAATGATCCCATTGTTACATTAGTTACAATGTTTTTCATATGACGAATGCCCCAATTCTGTACATTGTAACTAAGTAAAAATCATACTTGCAAAAGCTTTATCACAATCACATAAACACACTTTGAAAGAGCAATTAAAATTGGTATAATTGAACTCACAAGTGCACAGAATAACTTAATACAACAGCTTAAAATAAATAATAAACTTTGCAAAATACTTAAAATGGCTGTCCTGAAAACCACGTCAAATCGAGTTACGATGTTATTCATATTGGGTGTCATATTGGGTTCTTAAAAAAACAGAGAGGCACATAATATATTATTATAGTGATACTGTTTGTATTGAGAACAAATAGCAAACAGTATTGTAAGTGCTATTACAATAATGATTTTCAGTTTTACTCTTGTATTCCGGAGAAAATTTCAAACTGTGTCTGTTAAGTCCATCTCAAACGAAACCGAGTACAGTTTACATATACTGGCATTGACGTCATACTCAACAAATCCCAAGTTACGTAGGGAGAAAAATAACTTCGACTTTCGATGTGACACGCATTGAAGAAACATCAAAATAAGCATCAAAACTTTGATACCTGCCGATAATTATTCGCGATTCACATATCGCGCGGATAAAAGTTCGGGAATGATCCAAAACACGAAGTTTTCCTAATTTGTTTGTCGATAGAAAAGGTGTGCGCTTCGTTTGGATTATTCCCGATTCGGTTGATTCGTTTAGTTGATAAATGTGTATGGTGGAGACGGATGGTCATGAGCGCGGATCGGAATAAAGAAGGTTGGATAGGCAAAAGTCACACCTTTGTTTGAAAACCAGGGCCACCTGTCTCCCACCAAAAATCTCCACTATATCAACAATAATAATAAATACATAAATCAGGCGCACTAATACACGAAGAATACAGAGCTGCAATTGGTTCGCATGCTGCATCGAAAGTGTGTACGTACAACGAATTAAGCAGAATGGGGGTTAAATGAGCCATCATAAACAATTAAATTATTAAAAAACCGGCCAAGTGCGAGTCGGACTCCCGCACTGAGGGTTCCGTACAAACCGATTACAACGCCATCTAGTGACAGATTTTCGAACTAATGATAAATTTTAATTTTATTTATTAAAAAAAAACTACTTAGTAGATATTGTTCAAACCAATTTTCGTTGATAGTTTTTATGGTAATGTACATTATATATTTTTTTTAGATTTATCACTCTTATATTTTAGAAGTTAGAGGGGGGGGGACACAACTTTTTCAACTTTGGAAGCGTCTGTCGCGTAAACTATTCACTTTAGAAAAGTATGATGTTAAAAACCTCAATATCATTTTTGAAGAGCTATCCATAGATACCCCGCACGTATGGGTTTGATGAAAAATTTTTTTTTGAGTTTCAGTTCCATGTATGGGGAACCCTAAAAAATTATTGCTATTTTTTAAATTTTATGTCACAATCTTAATGCGGTTTACAAAACACATCTACTCACCAAGTTTTATTAGTATAGTCCTTATAGTTTCGGAAAAAAGTGGCTGTGACATACGGACGGACGGACGGACGGACGGACGGACAGACAGACAGACAGACAGACAGACAGACAGACATGACGAATCTATAAGGGTTCCGTTTTTTTGCCATTTGGCTACGGAACCCTAAAAAAGGCCAATAATCCCTCTTATTAAGTTTGCATATTGTGTTTTGTACGAAAAATTTAAGATCCGTCAAAGAATGCACTTAAATAATCTATGATAACTTCAGTTTTATTGTGTCAGCATACTAGGGTTTCCAATATTTTTCGCTTTAATGATTTACATTTTTTACCCGGTATTTGTTAACATGTGGTAGAGGTAGTTATGCGGTGAAACACTGAAAGTTACGCGTAACGACGCCGTGACCCGAACTTGACACGTCACAAGATTACCGCGTCAATCGGGACATTGACACACGGGGATAAAGGCCCAAACTTCAACGAATGGTCCTGACATTTCAATTTTCCCTTTTGATAGGGCGTAATAAGATATTGTCTGTTATTTTTGTTTACTTTGTGATATGGCGTCATAATAGCGTTTTTCTGACTTTTATAATACCCGACGGGTGATATTGCGTTGATTATAATGACACTTATCTAACCAACATAATCTCATTTTTGATACAAGTTTTTTTTGCTGATTGTACTTTTTTCCAACTCCACCTGATTTCAAGTCAATCAGACCAACCGTTGAAGAGTTCCCTCCATCGGAGACAGCCCCGCATGGACCACTAGAAGTCCACTAT
This sequence comes from Adoxophyes honmai, assembly GCA_005406045.1. Lineage (NCBI taxonomy): Eukaryota > Metazoa > Arthropoda > Insecta > Lepidoptera > Tortricidae > Adoxophyes > Adoxophyes honmai. The sequence continues at coordinate 66,569 of BHDV01052374.1, read as the reverse complement.
CGGAATATTGTATTGCCATCCACGTTACGTAGGTATACCAAGTTTCAGCTCATTCGATCTGTTGGAAGTGGTTCAAATCTTCCTTGCGATATTTGTAAACGTACAAATTAGAAGTAACCGAAACCGTCGAGCGTGTATGACGAGATTGATGAATGTAAAGCGAGAGAACCATGCCGGAATAGGAGCGAATGGCACTCAGTTGTTTCTGCCTACTTCGCTGGGAATGGGGTGTGTCGAGTATAAGTATGTAATTGCGGGTAAGTCACGTTTTAAATCGAGATTAGCTTGACATGTTTTGCGCTAGCCCGTAGCCCTTCTCATCTCCTGTTTTTCCAAATGAATTAGGCACAGGTCAGGTCGGTTAGCAATGGCTGCGGGTGACGTAGAAGTATGCACACGCGTTCCTGCGTCACCCACAAAAGCGGCCAAGAGGGCGGTTGAGTTTTAGTGGGTATTCCTCCCCACTCGGGGGAGGTGAGTCCCACACTCCCCCTGGGTTGTCGCCGCGGTGACGCGGAAAGGACTCAGGGGGGCCAGTGCGTAAATGCATTTCCCAGCCTCAAAAAAAAAAAGGTCGTTTAGCAACCTGTCATTATACTATCTCTTTATTTAAAATCTAAAAGTGAGCTAGAAGTTGTTAAGCGTCAAAATATTATTGTCGTATTATATTACACTTGTCTATGTACTGTTATGTGTGCTCTGTCTTACTCCATTTGGAAATACAAGCACCGAAAAGTACAGCTTTTTACTGCCTGTCCCATTTGGGAATACAGATGTATATGTATGTTTGTCTACATCTAGGAGTCCAGGAAACTTCCTTCGTATTGTGAAACATACAACAGAAGGCAACAGAAAATTCTACAAATTCATCAGTCTTAACCTATCCAATACAGCAAAGAGGATAATGCTTTTAATTAACAAGCAAGAAGTTGGCTATCCGACGAATCCAATTTGTTATTAAGCCTCTTTGGAGAAACCGTTAATTTGTCTTAATTTCGACGAAACCTCAATATCTGTGGAGAGGTTATTAATTGTTTTGCGCTAATTATGTTTCCACGTCTTGGATATTAAAAGGCGTAAGGTTTTCAAAAGATAAGATAAGGAAGATTAGGTATGCACGCATACAAAGACGAACGCATAACGTGCAAACGCACGAACGCACGCACGCAAGATCGCACTAACACCCACATGCGCACGTACAAATGCACGTACGCACAATGGTACGCACGCATACACAGACGAACGCATGACGTGCAAACGCACGAACGCACGCACGCAAGATCGCACTAACACATGCACACGTCGAAATGCACGCACGTACAATAGTACGCACGCATACACAGACGAACCCATAACGTGCAAACGCACGAACGCACGCACGCAAGATCGCACTAACACCCACATGCACACGTACAAATGCACGTACGCACCTTGGTACGCACGCTTACACAGACAAACCCATAACGTGCAAACGCACGAACGCACGCACGCAAGATCGCACTAACACCCACATGCACACGTACAAATGCACGTACGCACCATCGTACGCACGCATGCACAGACGAACGTATAACGTGCAAACGCACGAACGCACGCACGCAAGATCGCACTAACACATGCACACGTCCAAATGCACGCACGTACAATGGTACGCACGCATACACAGACGAACGCATGGCTTGCAAACGCACGAACCCACGCACGCAAGATCGCACTAACACCCACATGCACACGTACAAATGCACGTACGCACCGTGGTACGCACGCATACACAGACGAACGCATAACGTGCAAACGCACGAACGCACGCACGCAAGATCGCACTAACACATGCACACGTACAAATGCACGTACGCACAATGGTACGCACGCATACACGCACAAACGCACGCACGCACTCACTCCGTATCTCTGAATCCCTCCGATATTGTGGTTCAATTACGTAAAGACATTCCGAGCCTCTCCATTGCTTTGAGATGAGGCCGATAGTGAAAGACCACATTTCGGTACCGTAACGTAAGTCATCACTGGTAACACACATTGATAGGCTTTCGTTTTGAGGCACTGAGGTATATCGGGCGAACAGAGATCGCGTAGTTTCTCTAAGGCTCAATTCACACCAGAAGAGCAGCGCAGCGCGGCGTAGCGCAGCGACCCGCTCCGTGGAGAATGCGCGAGGATTCCTGCGATTGCTCGAGAAGCCGCTGGAATGCGTATGAAGTCGCTGGAATTTACATAATTATTGACATATTGTCATATGTATTGACAGCGGCCGTCGCGACTGCTCGAGCATCCTCGGGCATTCCATTTGTTTATGGAATGCGCTGGAATTCCCGCGGATCCGTGAGCATCCGCGCGCATCGTTAGAGTCTCTCATGCGATAATAAGTCTTATTGTAATGAAAATAAAGTTGAAATTCTCATGACGCTGAAACTGCGCTCCGCTACGCCGCGCTGCGCTGCTCTTCTGGTGTGAATTGAGCCTTACGCTGCCCAACCGAATTGAATTCAACAGCTGACTTCTGTCTCGAAGTTGGATCTACCTAATTGGGCCACTTGTCCTAGGTAGATGTTTGAGTTAATAACTTCAAGCGACTAGTCGACAGTGCGTGAAGCCGGGTACAGACTGCTGTAACGTAACATGCAATGTAACACGCAAAAAAAGAGTTTCCCGTCCACATTGTCGCATTGTATCATGCATATAATATTCTCACGCCTGAATTCCCAGGAGGGGCAGGCAGAGCACATGGATTCAAAAATTGAGTGCCACGTTTACCAATTTCAGGGTAACTAGATGGTTAAACGTGATGTTGCAGAACAGGTTGCTAGCCCATCGCCCACAATACACTTACCCTTCCCAGAGTCGACTCTTACGACAATCACGGTAAGAAATGGGGATTGTATCATGCAATGTAACAGAATTCCCATTGTGTGGACGGCTTGTGCGCACGACGAGCACGAATCGTGCACACTACGCGCGAACGCGTGTTACATTGCATGTTACGTTACAGCAGTCTGTACTCTGCTTAAATGGCTCTTATGGTCGTCCACAACATAATTTATTAAATTACTTTACCTCAGCATCCGGAAAAACCCTTCAAATGGTTACTCTTTGAGATACGTCGATTATTTTACCCTCTACAAAAATTCAAGCATTGTTGAGAGAGTATTCGTTGAAAAAATGCCGCCATATATTCTGGATGGGCTTGTTATATTTTTCTCGAGATGTTAAGGTTTCTGCTCGATACAAATGAACGTATTTAACATTATACGTGAAGGTGAAGAGTTTTGTTATGTTAGTTGTTTCAGGGCCTTTTACCATTTGAGTAGAAAAACTTTGATTGATCTAGTGGCTTTATTAATGTACAACGAAATAGGAGGACAAAGCTTATATAAAATACTTGAACTGTATGTTTTATAAACTTTACTTTGCTTTGTTACTTATTTCTTCCTTGCTACATCGAATTTTGATTCCATCTTGGTAATAATATACTCACAGTTGAATAAAACGATACACTCACGTCTTTTCATCAAGTTTCAGGCCAATTGACACATAATCAGGAGCAACGCGTTACGATGATTCCAGTAAAGTTAGGTTAGGTTAGGTAAAAGAGGCATAATTGTGACAGGTTGCTAGCATGTCGCCTAAAATATTAAAAAGAAAGAAATATATTTTTTTATTTTTAGGTCCCCAAACCCATGCAAAGATAACAAACATATTAAAACTATTACCGTACGTATTGGTGACACAAAAGAACTAAAAAATAGGTCTTCGCTCAGCATGTGTCGCTGCATCAGTAAAGGCGGCGACTGACTTGTAACATTTCGGCGTAATGTAACATGATACAACACGAGCATTACAACAGTCAGTGCAGCGAGCCGAGCCGCTCGACGCGAGCACCGCGTGCTCCCCTCGGCTGTCGGTTGTACACGAATCCCTTTGAGCGTTCGCCGCCGCCGCGCCGTGTAACTGTAATGTAACACGTTCGCCGCGAACGATACATTACAAGCAAATGTTACAAGTCAGTCGCCGCCTTAAGGTGCAACGCTGGTTTTCAGCGAAGCCCTCAAAGCCACCTTAACCTATTTCCTTAGTGGCTTCTTACGACAACCACGGAAGAAACGGAGAGAACTTTTTCTTTCCGACACCACACGGACTTACGAAGAACATCTATATGCCACTCCTCTTTTTTTTCTAAGGGTCGTAACATACATACATACATATTCTCACGCCTGTATTCCAGGCAGAGCACATGAATTTAAAAATCCAGTGCCACGTTTTGCAATTTCAGGGTAACCAGATGGTTAAACGTGATATTGCAGTGACAGGCTGCTAGCCCCACAATACACTAACCCTTTCCCAGAGCCGACTCTTACGACACCCACGGGAAGAAAGGGGGAGGTGCTAATCTAACCCGCACCACACGGGGCATAAGGGTTGTAAGTACCAGAGAAAGACGTCCAAAGCCAGCTACAAAAGATAAATTTCGTCACGACAGTCCTTTTCTCATTACGGGGGCCAGGTCACTAACCTATGATCTATGTTCCAGCAAATCCTTAGAAATGATTACATCTACGCCTGGATTTCCCAAGGGGCCTGTGTGTTTGTTAGTCTCATCCAAATTGTGCGAACACCACACACATAATTGGATGGAGTATTTTCGTTGATTATAGTTTGGCTGCTTTTATTATACCTTTATATCTTAGAGTTTTCTAGTAGTTATTCAAAACTGCTGAGTATTAAAATGCATTAATAATTAGTGTATAGGCTTAGGTATGCTTTAGGCGACAGGCTAGCTACCTGTCACTATGCTACCTCTTCCATGGTTCCAAACCAAAAACAATGCAAGTGGCTGTGAAGCATTATAATAGTCAAAATAATGTTTTTTTTTTATGTTACGTTTCGTGTGTTCTGCTACCCCATTTAGGAACACAGGCGTGATTGTATCTTCTTCTTAATGTGCCACTTCACTACTGAAGGTTGGCAGTCAGCTCTTTAAATTGGACCCTGTCCATGGCTAGTCTGAACAACTCCTCCACGGTCCTGAAGTCCTGATGCGTGATTGTATGTATGTCACCATCATCATCCAGCCTATATACGTCCCACTGCAGGGCACAGGCCTCCTCTCAGTATGAGAGGGCTTGGGCTATAGTTCCCACGCGGGCCCAGTGCGGATTGGGAACTTCACACACAACATTGAATTGCTTCGTTGCTGTGTGCAGGTTTCCTCACGATGTTTTCCTTCACCGTAGCTCGTGGTAAATATCAAATTCGATATCGCACATAAATTCCGAAAAATTCAGAGGTGCGAGCCTGGGGTTTGAACCCACGACCCTCTGCTTGAGAGGCCACAGGTCGAACCGCTGGGCTACCACGGCTTTTTTTTGTGCATGTATGTAAATTAGTGTTATTTATGAAATTGGCCATTTAGGCTCATTCCACGAGTATTTAAAGTAGTCGCATAACTTGACTATATCTCGTATGTCTCCAACTTTACATTTAACCAAAGTAAGCGGAAGTTTACCTTTTTAAAATTCAGATTGACACCAGTTCCTCTTGCGTAACACCTTAGCAAAATACAAAGCAATTTGCACCCTCGATTTGAGTGCAAATGCTCTCAAAACGTATACCTACTGTAACAAATGACTGTAAATATTGTGAGAGAAAAGTGAGTTTGCTTTACATTGTCTCTTGTTTTTTTCATGGAGTTGACGGGTGTAGAATATCACCTTTTAATTTTTGTTGATATGGTACTTACTTCCCGATAACTATTACTTTACATTATTTATTTTTTAATTTGAACTTCAACGGATGAAATTTGAAATTTTCACTGAAATCCAAAGGTAAAACTGAAAATGATTATTAAAATAATACTTACTACTCTGTTTGTTATAATGTTTTCATAGCAACAGTACCATCATTTGTGGCGATGCCTTGGCATCACTTACAAAAATAATGTGAGGTTTTGATCGTTGAAATTCACAATTCAGTAAACACTATTCTAAAAAGAGACAAAAGTAGGTAAACATAAGAAAAGATGGTAAAGTGAAGACGCTATAAGCTATAACACAGTAATGTATCGCGTCGCTCGCGCGTCTCTCCTCGCAAAACTCAAAAGTATACAGCAAAATTTCGTCTAGATACAAGCCTGAATAAAACATAAGGCTGTTAATCCATTAACGCCCCTCGGTACAAGTAATTAGGACGGGCTTTAATAGGGATTAAGCAAAGAATGAGATTTATCAGTCTTCAGTGGCAGTTAAAAATAAGTGGAGTGGTGAGGCGCCATTTTTAAAATGTCGCTTTATAGCCAGGGTAATCTGAGCTGGAGTATATACCTAACAGTGTTCAATCGTCGACCGCACCGATGTGCACCAAAACATAGTTGTATCGTGAATGACGTATACCCAAAAATCGGCTCAGGATGACTTCGGCCACAGTTTCATTTCGTCACCTTCTTAAATCGTCCACAGTGCCATGTCGTCAGCCTATAACTCCTAAATCGTCATCTTCCTAACTCGTCCACTTTCTGATGTCGTCAATACCCCATTTTGTCTACATTCCTATTTTGACCACAGTGCCAACTCGTCCACTTTCTGATATTGTCAATATCCATTTTTGTCTACATTCCTATTTCGACCAAAGTGCTAACTCGTCCACTTTATGATATCGACCTCGGTGCTACTTGGTCAGCAACACCAGTGCCAACTCGTCCGTATTCCTATATCGACCTCAGTGCCAACTCGTCCACATTGAACACGATTGTTTGTACTCGAGTGTGGGTGTTCAATATGTTTAATATATGCAAAGTTGACGAGTTAGCACTGTGGTCTAAATAGGAATGTTGACCAGTTGGCACTGTGGTCTAAATAGTAATTGTTGACGAGTTGGCACTGTGGCCTAAATAGCAATGTTGACGAGTTGACACAGTAGACTAATTAGGAATGTTGACGAATTGGCACTGTAGTCTTATTACAAATGTAAACGAGTTGGTACAGTGGCCCACGTAAGAAAGCGGACGAGATAGGGAAGTGACGATATAGGAATGCTGGCGAATCGGAACAGTAGACCATAATATGCAAATGAGAACGACTTAAGAAGGTGACGATATGGAACTATGGCCGAAGTCATCCTGAGCCCAAAAATCTTAGACTATTTATGCATACCTAGAGTTGTACAAAAATCTTAACAGCGCTGTTCGGAATAATTTACACAGAAAATCATTAGCGACATCACACTAAGAGCTACTAAACACTATCATCATCAGGACTTTAAATTTAGACTTTTTTTATTAGGTCGAGTGATTCTGATGACGGTTTATAAGGTAAAAAGAGAAAATTTACCATAAAATATTTTAACTATTCGGTCCGGTATAAGCGTCTGAAAATCCTTGTGATTTTTTTTCAGGATTTTTTATGTACCTGATTAAAAATTACGAAAACCTGAAAATGTTGTCAACTTTTTGAACTGCGGCTCTTGATTAACGCTTAGCATCGCAATGTTGAAGGTTGAATCGCAAGTTTATTTAAGGTTAAATTTCTTGCTATCGCATTTTACGTGGCGAAAAAATTAAAAATTGTAATACAGGTATGTATTGACTGGACGAGGTGACTGGTATGTTCAGCCGCTATTGGGTTGCCAATATCGGCTCGTGTGTGCTGGAACATGGTACGTGTATTTTTGAAACCTGACTAATCTAACGCATTTGGAATCAGCATGGGTTTGAAGAAAGCGATCGTGATTGCGAGCGTCTTTAACCCTTAGCCAGGCCTAGCGATTTATTTCCTTTTGAATATGGATATTGGTAGATCCAGGGATTATGAAAAAAGTAATTTCTTGATTTTTTTTTAAATTGACTATTTTATGAAAAAAACCCGGTGGTCACTATATGACCAGTGCCCATCACCAGAAAAAAAAGTGGTCCATATGCGGCCACTGCCCTTCAAGTAAAAACTCATCTTTTAAGGGTTAGACTATACTTTACCTTTAATTAATCGTTAAATAAATAAAACCACTAGAAATAAGATAATGTGTATTTTTATTAAAGAACGCGGTAATAATCATCAAAACATGTTATATTTATTCATGAACACGGTGATAGTCATCAAAACATGGTGCTGGACATAGTACCGTAGTGCCATTGCTATTGCTTCACATTTCCATTTCACGAACGCGGCTGTCCGAAATCAAAACCTAGTAAGTCTCATTAGAGAAATTTTACAGGAGAGGCAAAAAACCATTTCGATAAAAAAATTCGCACATAGAAGTGTTTTTCATCCGAGACTTGTTTTGGATTTAAAGAAATATAACTTGCTTTACAAGATGAAATAGTCAAAGTCTGTTTATGTTTATTTAAAACCTTTTTATGTGCCTTACTAACGAAAAATTACAAAAATTTGAGAGAACTGTAACTTTAATACCAATACAAAAATCTAGCAAGTCGCCTCACTATGATTTTGAATTGATTCTTTTTGTGGTTTGAACCTAGATTCTTGACATAATAAGCTAGCAAAACCAGAATTAGGGAAATTGGTCAGGACTTTTATTCGTTTTTATAAAAAAATTATAATGTTGCAATCTAATATTAGGCAGGTAGGTTCTTATCCTTATCTGGGAATTCTAAAAACCTCGAAAAGACTCAAGATTGACTCAACCAATCCTGAATAATTTTTAATTCAGTGATAAACATTGATTACTAGGATCATAATGAAACAATGAATAAATATAGAAAAAAGGAGTTTAATTATTAATCAACAATTAAGCATAATCAGGAATTAACTCATTCATGAATTCATCATTGATCGGTAGTTGAGGCCACAAATCACATCTTGTTTCTGGTATGAGAGGCAAAAGTTTTGAAATTATATTTTCTTTTTTTCGTGCTGGAATGCCTCGAGATTTTGATACTTCATTGAGAAGCTCTTCATTGAGACTTTGTAGGTTTTGGACAGGAAATCTATCTCTACAAATGGTTCGTTATATTGTCAAAGTAATCCATAGAAGTTTCATTGCTATATAAAATATTTTCGCAAAAATCATTTGTGTCTAAAAACCGAGAAATCATTCCGTTATCAAGGTCGGGAACATAATCTGGATCTGCAACTGAATCATCATCACTGAAATCGCTGGATTGCTTACTGTCTCTCCAAATACGCGGTATTTCTGAAAATTCATGCTGAGTGCAGAGAGTAGAAGGATGTGCGCCAAAGTTAGTAGCAAGCGGGGCAAAAGAGTTATCTTAACTTGAAGTAGAGGTTAATTGTAGTTTCTTGATAATGGATGCGATGTCGTTTGTTACAGTTGTGCTAGGACAAAAAACAAAATACACACATAGTCAGATTGGTTAATCAAGCAACATAAAACCAAGTAAACCTAAGTTAAAAGTACACATTGTTGAAATTGTCTGTTTTATATTCGAAGTATCTATGTCTCGTTGGCATAAGTATTGCTATGGCATTATGTTGCTGACTATGTATTATACCTCTAATAACTCCACAATACATATCAACGGCTCCAGAAACCATAGACAATTTGCTGTTTATTGGGATAGAAACGCATCAATGATAGAACAATAAATTTCAAGTTGTTTACGACATCTTTACTATAATAAAAGTAAAGATCGCACAAAATATGTTAAAAAGCGTTTTAAAAGTGTTTGCACCTTCATCCAAGCCTGATCAAAACTTAAAAAAATGAAGACTGAAACACCCAGTACTACTCACAGGCTAAAAAAATACAAAATTACCTACCTTTTAAGAGCAGCTGCCAAAATTCGACTCAATTGATCACTTTCGTTCATGATGAATGCGTCCACGCAGTAACGCATGCTATGACCAACAACAAACTTCAGGTTTGAACTCGTTCCCGATCCCTAATCGCAACAGGCGCGGGCGCGGAAGCGGGCGTTTTGACCGTTAACGCCAACTTCACTCATTACCTATTGACTTGCTAGGTTTTATTACTAAAATATTTGAATTCCGCGTTCAATTCTTCGGCATTTTTCAATTCAAAAACCTAGTATGGGACTATTTTGGAATTTAAAAACCTAGTAAGTACCGTTTACAAATTCAAAATCCTAGTATATACCACATTTGCTAGGTTTCTAAGCTTGGAAATGTTACTTACTAGTTTTTTGAATTTGGTATTGGCAACTATAAAGTGCACTTGCTAGGTTCGATGGGTCTCATAACTTCGCTTCTAATTGTGATAGGAATACAGGTGTTTTTGCATTCGACGCAGCGTAAAATTTGGGGCAGATTCATCGAAAAAACGGATTTTGCCAAAAAATGTCCCTTGCTAGGTTTTGATTTGGGACAGCCGAACGCTTCCTATGTGGTTTTCGTATTTTCTGAAAATATCAAACGAGGTATGAAATTTTCTAGCATATTTACTTTGTTTAAGTGAGTTTAGTCATCAACGATTTAATCGTAGTTTACCCTTAATAGTACTGTAAATTGCTTGCTGGGCAGTGGACACATATGGACCACAAACACGCAGCACACACAGGCAGTGGTCATATAGGGACCACTTAATTTAGCAGTTAATATTTCCTAAAATAACCGATATTGTGATAAACCCATAAATGACAACAATAAACATACTTATATACTATTATAAAATAACAACAGTTACCACTTACCGTATTTCTTTTCACCATATTTCTTTTTTTTTCTTTCACTAATTGCTTGAAATCACCCGTTAACGCGAAATTTGTATTTGAGAACAATGAAATGTCAAACTTTTGTTCAGCCAACTAATTTTTTTTTTCGTTCCGTGATCGACTGGTTCATAGACAATCCAGTAATGACAGTTTGCGGTCCATATATAGCCTCTGCTCGTCACAAAAAAATAAATTACCATGTGGTCCCTATATGACCACTGCCTGGCTAAGGGTTAAGATACTTTCGTGTAAAACCAATGCGAAAGGAATTTTCGATAAATCGTTCGATTAATAGTGTAAAACATGTAAAGACTTGATATTGAAGTAAAAGCATGTAAGTATCACTAAGCCAATGGTCAAGACAATGCATTGGACGCAGGTTTCATGCCAATATTTCCTGTTCTGAAAGCAGAACTGTACCGAGGCACGGGTCGCGTCACTCCGACCCCGGGCCAGCAACACATGCACCAGTTAGTTACCTATACTACATTACCGGAAAAAAAACAGCAATATAGTAATAGGGCTGTATAGGTTCACTAAATCAACAACTGCTGATTCTATACGACCTCCACAAGTCAAAAGAGAGAGATTTTTTTTTTAAGTCAATAAGTCAACCGATTTGCAAAATTGGACCACACATAAAATTCAACTTACCATTTGGGTACAGAACCCTAAAAATATAGAGCAAAAGAAACATTAATCCGGAAGTAAAATGTCTATCAGCTAATACACGTCGCGTGCCGCAACTTCAATAAAGGTTAACTAACTGAGCCTTTCAGCATCAAAAACAACTTAACGATCTTTCAAAATACATTATACCGAGTTCTTCCACACAGCTATGCCGGTGATCAATCACAGTAGATTATTATATTTCCTTCTGTGCCAAAACACGTAACCAACTCCGAATAAAAACTCAGATTTAAATTTTGTTTCTTCAAACATAGGGTACAGTTTTGAGTGGGCAACTGATGGTTGGTATGACCTTTTTGGGTGGGTAGATTATGTCGTCAAGCTTACGTATTGTGTTTCGAATGAAAACCTTTAATAAAAGCTGTTTTTTAGGGCTTCACGGGTCATTTCACGAGGCCTAACAATGTCTAGGTAAATACCTAAAGCCCACTTGCGAAGCTAAGTTTTATCCTCGGAAAAATGAGGAAAATTTTGCTAGGAGAAAAGGGGTGACGTAAATATTTAAATGAGCTATCAAAGCATTAAGTAACGTTACAGATGTAACTAGAAACAAAATGTTTCATTATTGTATTCTAACGGAAGTTAAAAAAAGGGCACTAAATAGTCAAATTCTGCATTTGCGGGCATAGAAATATTACTAATTTAATACAAATAATATGAATAAGAATTTCGGGTGCTAAGATTATGTAGAGCAACACAGTTTATAAGAAATATAAAAGTACCTAAAAATATCTCAAAAATGCTCTTCATCTCCACCTAAAATGAAAATATAACATTATTAGTACCTAATTTTTTACTTTAACCAACGCAATACATAAATAAGTATAAAGCCCAAATATACGCACGTTAATAAATCACAAATAAATTAATAGCAACGTACCAAACTCAAACAATTATCAAATTAATTTGCCGCCTCTTCACTTTTAATAAAGTATTGTTCGAATAGAATACCTCATCAGAATACAATGTGCTCGTCAACTAATTACAACGTATGTTTTCAAATTGTTTTACAATTGCATTTCAATATAAAGCAGTGAAATTCTACACAAAAGGTAATTGGGTGATGTAAGGACAAAATGAGGAAATATAATTAACAGGCTCTTAGAACACTAGCGTTTATCTTCGGTTTAAACTTTAAAAGCATCTGGCATTTCTTTCTTTCGCGCTTGAAAATGATACAGTATTTTTTTTTAAAGTGTCGTAACTAGTCTTTTATGTCCCCGGTGCGAGCTTTCATAACTGCGCCCTTGAAGATACTGGTCTGGTCTTTTCTGCGCCCCTCCAGGGTATGCGCCCGAGACTGGGCACCGCTGGCACCGCTCTAGTTACGGCACTGAGAAGATAAAAGTTAGCGTGTGAGCAATTCTGAAAAAAATGTGCGTAAAAGTGGAACGAAGGAGAAAATTGTAGGCATGTTTAGTTCCATTAGAAATATTAGAATCGATAGTAACCGAGATTCTCAATCAAAGAAGAATATTTTTTTACAGCCGGGCCCCCAGTCGGGTGCCCGTGTGGTGCCGGGTTAGAATGCACCTCCCCCTTTCTTCCCGTAGGTGTCGTAAAAGGCGACTCTGGGAGAGGTTTAGTGTATTGTGGGCGATGGGCTAGCAACCTGTCACTGCAATATCACGATTACCCTGAAATTGCTATTGAAATTGTTTGCACGTGGCACTGGATTTTGAATTCATGTGCTCAGACTACCCCTCTTGAGAATACGGGCGTGAGGATGTGTGTGTATGTGTGTATTTTTTACATTCTGTGATAGTCATACGTGCAAACATCTGAGTAAATGGATTAAAATTGCGTTACTTCAGGTAAAATTGTATCCAAATTATGTGAATTGATGTGGTGATCACGTATTTACGTTGTGATCGTAAAACCAATTCGTTTAACGTCCACGAAGGGACGTAGACCAAAGTAGGCATATAAGTCTGAGTAAATTTATACGTTATTTTTATACATTTTTAGGGTTCCGTACCCAAAAGGTAAAAACGGGACCCTATTACTGAGACTTCGCTGTCTGTCTGTCCGTCCGCCCGTCTGTCCGTCTGTCACCAGGCTGTATCTCCTCACAAACCGTGAGAGCTAGAGAGTTGAAATTTCCACAGATGATGTATTTCTGTTGCCGCTATAACAACAAATACTAAAATCAAAATAATAATAATAATTCAAGGGGGCTCCCATAGAAAAAACGTGTTTTTTTTGCTATTTTGGGTCTATTTAAATAACTGTAACAGGTAAATAATTAAAATGCTCACAGAATATTTAATTAAATATTTACTTTAAAAAGAAATAATTAAAATAAAATAAAATTAGTATTTAAGGGGGGCTCCCATACAAAAAACCTGATATTTTGCAGTTTTTGGTACAGAACCCTTCGTGCGCGAGTCCGACTCGCACTTGGCCGGTTTTTTTATATCAATATGACACAAAGACCGGTTAAAAATAACCGTTTCTTTATACATACTTCCAATTTCCCTACCTTTGTGTTGTGGGCGATGGGCTATCAAACTGCCAATGTGATATCACGTTTAAACATCAGATTACCCTGAAATTTCTAAACGTTGCGCCTGGATTTTTTCATGTGTTCTGCCTACTCCTCTTAGAAATACAGGACTTAAACAACTTGGGTAAAATAACTACCCACGCCAACGAAGACACAAAGCACAGCTAGGTATTTAGTCTAAATGTCAGCCAAGATTCTTATCGACGTAATTAAAACTGTTTCGAATACCCGCTGTTTTGCAAATTTATTGACCTTTCGTAAAGGTGCAGGATGAGATAAAATCTTTTGTTGGGAAAATGTAATATTTGCTCGATTTAGCATAATTTACCATCTTATTTTCTTGCAGATAAAACCAATACGATTATTGCCAACTTTATTTTAAATCAAAGTTTGGAGACAATTGCACGAAAACTTCAATCCTTCGAGTAATCCAATACAAGGGTAGCGACCTTAGCGCCATCTAGTCAATACCAAGTAAGTCACGTGGTTCTGTTCTATATCGCACAATCCAAGTTCCGAAGTTTGGCTGCATAAATACAAGTTCCGACTTTCTCTATGTGAACATCGGTCTTCAGGCATAACATCTGCCTAGAGAGAAATCTCTATGGAAGTCTTACCCACATAAGCATATTCATCTCACCAGTCGCATACATAAAATAATGCCTATGTTCCCGATTGGGGTAGGCAGAGCTTACGAAACGTGACATGGACAAAACCAAGATTACGACTATTTCACGCTTTGCAGCCACTTCTAGCATAATTTTAGGTTTTAAAACAGATAGAAGAGTTAGTATAATAGTAACAGGTTGCTAGCCTGACGCCTAAAGCTATACTTAAACCTATATCCTAAGTCGCCTCTTACGACATCCATAAAAGAAATGGAGAAGTGTCATTCTATCCCGACACCACACAGCATTAACATGTCGCATAATGGCAGCAATTTTGCACGTGTGGTGGAACACAAGGGTAATTGCCGTCAGTTCAATAAAATTGTCTTTTGGCAAATAAATGGCTACATTTTGAACAAGAATGTTCGAGTAATGTGACCAAATGTATTTGTCTCGAGATAGCGGCAATTGAAACTCGATTATGGGCTATGGGCTAGCCCTCGCAATTGTTGTAAGGCTGGGGTCTTGGCTAAAGCGGTGATATTCTAGGCCTGTGATTTTTATCAGCCATGTGGGATTATAAGCCTCTGTGTTGTCAGAATGAAATGTCACCTTTCCATCTCTTACATGGATGTCGCAATAGCCGACTAAAGCCAAGGATACACTAGGGGACAAATGTCCCACGACAGGTGTCCCCAAGAATGTCGGGTGAAGTAGCGCGACGTTGCCAGACTTCGCTCGACATGTCTGGCAACATCTCGCGACACATCGCGCGATAAGTCGCGCGATGTCGTCAGATGCATATGTCCGGCAAAATCAGCCGTCTTTGCTTGACATGTCGCTGACACATGCCGTGGGACATTTGTCCTCTAGTGTATCCTTTGGTTAAGGAAACAGGTACGCTTTAGGCGACAGGCTGGCATCTTCTCACTATTGTACCTCTTCCGTCTGTTATTAAACCTAAAACTATGCTATGGCTGCAAAGCGTGAAGTAGTCAAGGTTTGTATTCTCAAACGGGGTAGGCAGAGCATACGAAATGCTACATAACAATGACTATGAGCATATTTGTTTAGGTTTTGAGTTGGCAGGAATATTAGTTAAAGGTTGCTAGCCTGTCACCTAAAATATACCTTAACCTAATTCTATAGCTGCCTTTTACGACAACGACGAAACGACTCAAATAAATATATAATAAGGAACAAAGATATTGTAGAGCTTCTTAAATTTCAAAAAGTTGCAACTCAAAGTCTTTGAGAACGTAAATAATATTAAAAAAAATACATTGACTATTTGTTCCTCGAGTGTCTTGTATCCATAGCAGAAAAATCGTCACATAAACGGTTTGAAAAACTTTACTTCTCATCCATTTCTTTCGTGGATGTCGTAAGAGGTGACTAAAGAAATAGGTTTAGGTATGCTTTACGTAACAGTCTAGCAACCTGTCACAATTTGATACCTCTTTCATTTATTCTTCAACTTTTAACCTTTAAAAAAGCTAGAAAAATTGTAACAGGCATGGTTTTGATTATCTAACGTTAAGCGAGCTCCACCTACCGCCTTTTGTGACGATGTTTATACACCAGCAAACTCAAAAATACGGAATCGCTGCTGGCATAAAGTGACCTTACAATCCCAATGGATAGGAATTATTCTGCGTGGATACGCGCACATATTGAGGGCAATCTCGACATCTGAGATTTAGCTGAATCTGTTATAATGATGTTTTAGGAGAATCCGTTTAAAATATCTTGAGGTTAATGTCAAAGTTATAAAAAGAAGTATCACTGTCTGTGTAGGTACCTGTGTGGTGTCAAGTTAACACTATTTTTAACCGACTTCGAAAAAAGGAGGTGGTTCTCAATTCGACCTATTTTTTTTTTTTTTTT
>BHDV01052374.1:26456-44887 GCA_005406045.1 Adoxophyes honmai | reverse complement strand
AAGGGAGTCTTGCGGATGTCCGCATAAAGTTGGCACACGTGCCCCGCCCACTCACCATTTCTACTAGTTTTTTCTGTTCTGTGGTATTAGTAGTGTATTTTGTGTATTTTTATGTACTTGTTTATGCGTCTCAAGCTGACAGCAACCGCGTTCAAACTGGCCCCAACTGTTCCGACATAATCGAGTCTGTGACCTGTAAATAAATCTGTCTATGTAAATAATAATATGTTGATCGAACGTACGTATGTAGTATGAACATTGACTTATGTTTTTAACTGCCTATCAGTATTTTGTGCTTTTGCTTGAACACGATATGTGTGAATTTGAATATTTGCTTATTTGTTAATTAAATGGCAACACCCCCCTCCCCCCGTGTGGTGCCGGGTTAGAACAGCACCTCCCCTTTCTTCCCGTGGGTGTCGTAAGAGTCGACTCTGGAAAGGGTTAGTGTATTGTGGGCGATGGGCTAGCAACCTGTCACTGCAATGTCACGTTTAACCATCTGGTTACCCTAAAATTGCACTGGATTTTGAATTCATGTGCTCTGCCTACCCCACTTGGGAATACAGGCGTGAGAATGTGTGTGTATGTACATATGTGTCGAACAACCGACCAATAAATGCAAAGCGTAACAATATCCTTTGATACTCGCACTACACTTTGTGTACTGCGGTGAAGTTTAATTAATTTTGAGTTCCGGCAAACTCACTCGCTTTTTGCGGCTGACAGCTGCATTTGGGTGCATTAAACAGAATTCAAAATGGCGGCGTGTGCAGTGTGAATCCCTTTAGCTGTGGCTGTGATTGGCTGGAATAGTTTGTGGCAATTAGAGTCGAGTAAATGTGAATATCCGTGATAGCCCAGCGGTTCGAACTGTGGCCTCTCAAGCAGAGGGTCATTATCACGAGCTATTCGGTGAAGGAAAACATCGTGAGGAAACCTACACACAGCGACGAAGTAATTATACGTTGTGTGTGAAGTTCCCAATCCGCACTGGGCCCGCGTGGGAACTATCACCCAAGCCCTCTCATACTGAGAGGAGGCCTATGCCCTGCAGTGGGACGTATATAGGCTGATGATGATGATGATGAAATGTGAATATGAGACGGCAATCTTGATTAGTTTTAAAGGCCGAGTGTTTTCATTTCTGAAACGGGCACGCCAGAAGTATGACAAGTAGGTAGCTTGGCTATGCTAGTGGCTACACATAGAGGTATATTATGAGGCGCGCGTCAAAGAGGCCTCCCGTGCATTACCATACAACTTAGCAATGCTGCCAGCTTTTTGGGCACTCTTCCTATTGGCGGTGATCTAGGAGATTTTTAGATTAGATTATATTAGATAGAGAGTTTTAAATTTTATTTTGGATTTATTTTTATTTAGTAGAAGCTATTTCTAAGTTTTACAACGACATAGTACACATATAATTCATACATACAATACTCAGCTACAAAAAATGCACGTCGGTATTTTCGGCGAATGCAGGTGCTATAGAGCGCTTTCTCGCTCTAACTTACGTTCCACCAACTGTCTCTTTCTAAAGACCGATGCGAAAACTTTGTGCCCGGATACTGTACAGTCACGAACCGGGATTGTTGAGCTACTTGCCACTGTTCGCAATTTAGACGTGTAATCAATGATCGATGTGACAGACTGGATGTCAGCTATTGGATTAGTATTACACGACCAAGTTACAACCATAGGTAAGTGGCTCAACAATCCCTGTTCGCGATGGTACATCACGCCTGTATTCCCTAATGTGGTAGGCAGAGCACACAAAATTGACAATGTCACGTTTCATATAGTTAAGTATGTTTAGCAGAATTACAATAGTGATAGGTTGCTAGTAGCCTAAAATATACATGAATCTATTTCATCGGTCACATCTTTCGACGCCCACGGAAGACATGGATTTATGGCAAACAATTTTACGTAACATTTTAGTGACCTTTTCTTCCTCGCCGTTTGGGAGTTGTAATATCATTTTATTTACTATGCCTGTGGGCAGAACAAATATAGTTATTATGGTCGAAAACAAGATAAATCTATTAATAGCAGATTTTGATTTAGCGCAACGACGCATTTGGCTGACATCTACCAATAATGGGCGAACCCGAGCGCCAAACTAACAACTAGTGTTGTAATTGGCTTCATCGATATCGATATTCCGTCTTTGACCGCAACGTTTGAACCGATAATGATGCGGTGTTTTTAAGAAAAAGGGTGTTTTAAAACGTTCACAATTCTTATTTAACAAAATTTGATAAAACCGTTCAAGAAATTGTAGTCAAGGGTAATGAATTCTAGAAAATATAACTTTTAGGGTTTTTCTACTTTTTAATTTGGTTGGATTACGTTTTGGTTTAACTTTTTTGTATCGTTATTCCGTTCGGTGAGCGTTGTTCAGAGAAAGGGTTATGCTGCTTTATACGAAAGAGATGAGTTGTAAATGTTTGTAACTAAAATAATCTCCAACTTACTTTGACTATTCTATTTTATAATAACTTTACTGAGTGACTTCATAAGTCGTCACCATGGCAACCAGAAATTTATTTAGAAACGTGTTATTTTGATATCGATAAATAACTTTATCGATACTATATCAACTCTATCGGAACGGCATGTTGCATTCTGCTGACCTGTAATCATAGCAATTATATCTGGTCGTCTAAACACGATTACTATTATAACCGTTGCCAATTAACTGTTAATTTGGACCGTTAATATTACACGATTTGGGGATGACTGTTTTTTGACATAGATCAGAAACCATTTCGAGATATTATAAGTGCTTTATGACTGTTTATTCATTTCTTCCCGTGGGTGTCGTAAGAGTCGACTCTGGGAAAGGGTTAGTGTATTGTGTGGGCGTTGGGCTAGCAACCTGTCACTGCAATATCACGTTTAACCATCTGGGTATCCTGAAATTGCTAAACGTGGCACTGGATTTTTGAAATCATGTGCTCTGCCTACCCATCTTGGGAATACAGGCGTGAGAATATGTATGTATGTATGACTGTTTCACGTTACGCAGTCACTTTTAGTCTAATTTCCAATTCTAAAATGGTTGAAAGAGGAATATTAGGCTAGCAACCTGTCACCCAAAATATGCCCTGACCTACGAAGTATCCTCATTCACCTCTTAGGACATCCACGGAAAAAATTAAGAGGTGCCCTAAGCCCGACACTACACGGTAATAAAAAATAGTATGACGTCATCGTAACGTTACCGAGCGTTACACTTTTTCATAAGTGACTCCCAGCTCAACCTAATTTAAGACGTTGTCACGTCAAAAAAATAACTTTTTGTAAAAAGCATGGCTATTTTTACAAGCTTTTATTTAACTTCACTTTTGTATGTAGGTATGTGGGAGTATTTGCCTGTGCCTATCACTAATTTAAAAAGAAACGTTATGTCAGTGGAGTTGCGATACGTGAGTAACGGCTGAATATGCAATGTGTTTTGCTCGTTAATTTAAATATATTATTCAAGAACAATTCGCGTGTTTTTCAACTGCCATCCCCACATGCATGTATGTTTGTATGTTTACAAAATCTTGCAAGGAAGGTTTGAACCACTTCCAATTAGACCGATCGAGCTGAAACTTGGTATACCTACGTAACTTGGATGACAATACAATATTCCGGTAGTGAACTTCTGGTGGCCCAGCCGGGACTGTCTCCGATGGAGGGAACTCTTCAACGGTTGGTCTAATTGACTTGAAATCTGGTGCACATAATCTAGGGTAGATAACAATGAAGTACAGTTGGCTAAAAGTACAGTCGGTAAAAAAAGCTTGTATCGAAATTATAATTTTTTTTTTTGTTGATAAGCTTTTTTCTATATGTATAACCCCATTTAATGGCATTGTTTCTTTTGCATTGGTCCTGCGTAGATTTCTTACAGCCCAAGCCCCTCTCCTACTGATTGGAGGCCTGGAGAGTAGTTAAGCCTCACTGCACTAGTTTCCAAATGTGACGTAACTTCGAAACTATTAATTATAATAATATTCTTGTTGTTGTTATTTACTAGAGCCTTCGAACAATATTTACAAGGGTTGCGTAATTTTCAATATTATATTTAGGGGCCATTTCACTTCCTCTTTCCATCAAGGTCTCATACCTCTCTTCATGGGAAAATGACACATGTTTGGAGTGCGTCAGAGTTCAATTTGGTTGGTGAGTTAAAATTACGACCTTAGAAGGAGTAACGTAACCGAAATGGGTGCTGTTTTTAGTAGGATTAATTTGACGGCCGGATAGCCCAGTGGTTAGAGAACCTGACTGTGAAGCTTGAGGTTCCGGGTTCGATTCCCGGTCGGGGCAGACGTTTGTATTATGAATACCAATGTTTGCTCTCGAGTCTTGGATGTAGTCTAAGTAAGTTTATCCGTTGTCTGATACCAATAGTACGGGCATTTAATTGTTTAATTTGGGAAACGGTGATTGGTGTAAATTGTCTAATGACGTTATTATGAAGATATCATTATTATAAATAACTATTGAAGATAAGACTCGCTTATATAAATTTGCAGTTCGCAAATGTGTCGCCAAATTGTTGACTGACAAAGTCTGGTTGGAACTTTTCTGGTATACTAGTATGGTATGGTATTTACGGATTCAATATTTTCATCTTACGAGTATACTCACAAAATTATTGTACTCAACAACAAATTACCCTTACTCCTAGACCTGAAATATTATTACTACTGCTTTCAGTGGAAATCTAATAAATAGGTCCGAGGCAGGTAGACATCCCTAGAAATTCAAAAAGGTTAGAAATATCTTAGGACTACATTTCTATATTGAAGTATTGGTGACAATCTATTTTTCATTTCGACAGGCAGAAACGATCTCAATGACCTAGTTTTCTTCGCAACGTTTTTGTGAGCTCTGGATTCTAGATATTGATGATACCTGAAAATAGTACTAAAGAATTTCATATTTTAACCTGATCAGAGACTAGAAAAAGCTAGAATAACTAATTTATTTTTTGTATAGAAGTATGTTTTGTTCAAATTAAGCTGGATTTTTTTTAATAAAATAAAAAAAATGATAACAATTTGCAACAATCATAATATAAAGTACCTAAGCGCGGTTTTAAGCTAATTCTATTTATATTTTTCAAAAATATAGAGTCCAAATAATACGTGATATGAAAGTAAAGAACATTAAATTTTACTTTATAGCACACTAGCTTTCCGCCCGCGGCTCCGCCCGCGTGGAACTCGGTTATATTGCGGTATAAAGCACAACTATAAGAAAACTTCTCGTTTCAAACGACACACGGGGCCATCGATCTATCATCTATCGATCGGTTATCGATTGATATCGATCTATCATCGATCGATATCGATCTATCAAGCAAACTATATTTTTGTTTTCCCTCGGGAACATCAATTTTTTCCGGGATAAAAAGTAGCCTATGTCACTCTCCGTGCCCTAAACTATCTCTACCTAAAAAATCACGTCAATCCATCGCTCCGTTTAGCCGTGAAAGACGGACAAACAAACAAACAAACAAACAAACAAACAAACAAACAAACAAACACACTTTCACATTTATATATTGGTAAGGATTATACTAGTAAGATACTTAATGTACTTTTAACTTTAAATTATTGCATTCAGTTTTTTCAAAAAATTGCTTGATCCTGGGAATAGAACCGATTCAAATGTGGAAGAAAATTTGGCGTTGCTAATATTTTCTAATGAAATTAAGTCTCCTTTTATTTGAACACAATGTCTATTTCCAATGTTTAAAGCTACTTTTCCTCCCTGTCGCATTGTTTTGGGACATCCGGTATTTCAGAAACTAGAACACTTTGTTGTTTTACTGAAGAACAGTGCTCCTATTTTGTCAGTATTCGTTTAAAGTTAGACTAGACTTGCTTGTAGTTTTGAGACAGATGTTTTTCAAACTCGGAAATTTATTTCGAAGTGTTTCGGTCAAGAACCACAAATCAAATCAAATCAAATATATTTATTGCTAGAACATAGTCATACAAAAAGATCTTAGTGTTAGGATCGTTCTTATGTTCTGCCCTCAATTAGGCGTGCAACATCGAGGATTATTACTGTCCCAGCAGTTACATACAATATGACAAAACAATATGACATTTATCTAATAAACTGTAAAAAAAAATATTATTTGTCATCTCAATAAAATTCACCAAAAAAAATAAAAAATAAAAAACAATGTCACTTAATAAGTATAAAAATTACTAATACTAATAATATTTATATGTACGAGTGGTTTTCCAAAATTTGAGAATAGATAAAATAACACTCAAATATTTAGAATTAAAATATGAATAAAATCGTCACAGCTGTATTTAACGTGGTGGATGTTGTAAAAAAACAACAAAGGAAATGAGTTAAGAAATATTGAAGGTGACAGGCTAGCAACCTGTCACCATTGTTTTTGAATTTAACCCCAAAATACGAGGGGCACACCGAAATGATCGGGAATCGAGTACTTCCTAATAAGTTACAATAAAACATTTTTAATTGCGTGTGTACAGGTCATTTACAATCATAACTCCGTTTACACAATAAAGAAAAAGTTAACGGTTTTTTTTTAAATGCTATTTAAAGTTGACAACTCGGTAAACGAAATGGCGCTCTCGCGTGAAATTTTCTATGGGATAATTTATTACAATTTTTACCGAGGGTTATTTCTAGATAAATGTCACGAGGAGCTTATTTCGATTTATAATATGGAAGTACCTAGTCAAACGATCATATATCGTTGGTATTGGGAGTTTCGACGGGGTCGTGCTTCTATCGCCACCGTCACTTCTACAGGTCGACCAAAAACGGCGGTAACACTTGAAAACATCGCTGCTGTCCAAAAAATAATACAAGATGACCGACATACGAACAGATCCGGGCACTCTTAGGCATTAGAATGACTGCAATTCAAATAATTTTGCATTGCGAGTTGGATGTGAGAAAACTTGTTTCCCGATGGCTACCCCAAAATTTGCCAGAAGACCAAAAGTGGGCTCACGTTGATTGGTGCCGGTCTGCTCAGAAACGTTTCGACGGAGAAAAGTCAAAAGCCATGTTTAATATCGTCTTGGGTGACGAATCATAGATTTATTCTTATAAGCCAGAAAGAAAACATCAATCGGCAATTTTAGGTCCTTGAAGACGAAGTTAAGCCAACAAAACTTGTGCGTTCCCGTAGAGTTCAAAAAAATGGTCGCTATTTTTGTTTTAAAAAAAAGGACATGTTGCCACAAATCTATTACAGGAATGTAGAGCAGTTACCTTTGATTGGTACAGTTCCATTTATTTTTAAAAAATGATAGCTGCACTCCGTAAAGAGAGCCCGACACGTCGACTCATCTTACATCGTGATAATGCGAGCTCCCAGACCGCTAAACGAAAAAAAATTTTTTTTTACCAAAAAACATCGAATTCATGTCTCATCCTCCGTGCAGCCCCGACGTGATTCCTAACGATTTTTTCACAATCCCCAGAATAAAAGATTTATTGCGTTGACAGCGGTTTGAAGACCCAGAAGCAGCGGTAGAAGCTTACAAATCAGCCATTTGGCAGCATCATCTTCAGACTGGAATTACTTATTTATTGACTGGTTCGAAAGAATGCAAAAGTGCATTAATTGCAAGGGAGAATATTTAGAAAAACAATAAATTATAGTTTACGTTTTCCTCGCTAACAGTTTTTTTTATTCCCGATCATTTCGGTGTGCCCCTCGTATGCTAGAACTGGCATCGATACGTGAATATTAGTCATGGTTTTGTATATATTTAGCTCGACCTACTCCATATGGAAACACACGCATAATGTATTTAGTAGCAGTAGCGGTTTTGGCAACAGATTGGTGCGATGGTGTTATACAGCACCTGATTTTGTATCTTTGTGTACCCTTCGACCAAGTCATGCAACATTAACTATAATAACGAAATCGCAGTAAGGAACCTTAGACATGCCACGACTTTGCCTAAGTATATTACATTACTTTTTAAAGACTAAATAATCAGCTCCATCGAGACTTGGCTAGTTTTTTATAGCATGCTTTTGGTGGGATTCTTGTTGTAATTTTTTATTTACCCTCCTGCTTGGACTTTTACAATAGAGCTGTTCCAATCATTAGTTTTGCTTTGTGTGTGTTATAAATGTAAATGTGGTCTCTGCCTACCCCTGTGGGAAAGAGGCGTGACTGTATGTATGTATGTATGTATAAATGTAAATAATAGCTACAGTAAGCCTCCTAATAGTTGACTTACATACAAACTTCCACGTCAAAGGTCTAGACGATATAGTAATCAAAATAATTATTTAAGTTTAAGTTATTATTAGTTGAAGAATTAACTACGTGATAATTATGACTTGAAAGACTTAGAGTGCGCGTTTGAAGTGAATTTGTTTACTACGTATGAGGGATTACACATTTTGATGAATTTGTAGTACGAGTATGTTTAAAATCATTATTTTAAACCAGACATTTTGCTTTTTCCAGACAAAAGCGATGTGCAAACTACCCCCACTACTTAAAACCTTGCCACGATTAATGCCGACCAGTATTCGTGTGTAACATTATTATACATACAATCACGCCTGTATTCCCAAA
This sequence comes from Adoxophyes honmai, assembly GCA_005406045.1. Lineage (NCBI taxonomy): Eukaryota > Metazoa > Arthropoda > Insecta > Lepidoptera > Tortricidae > Adoxophyes > Adoxophyes honmai. The sequence goes on along the minus strand of BHDV01052374.1, from coordinate 36,285 downwards.
CATAGGTTCAATTATTACGACAACATAAAATTATTTGACGTCACAGGACTTATTTCTCATTTGCCACGAGATATTCGGTGTTCGAAAACATCGTGAGGAAATCTGCACACAGTGACGAAGTAATTCAATGTTGTGTATGAAGTTCTCACTCCATACTAAATATAGACCAAGCTCTATCGAGAGGACGCCTGTGCCCTGGAACGTAATTAAAATTAGTTATTATTTTTACTTTTTCATTTACTATGGTCTAATTCCACACTGCATAAATCAAATAAACGGAATTCATGACTTTGAATTTACATACAGCTCAGTCTCTTCATAAATACAAATTCGTAGAGAGCGCTACGCGTCTACGTCGTAGCAGTGCTACGATCGGCGTAGCACGATGTAATAATCCAGCAAATAAAGCTATGACCAAATAATTATAGGACTTAGTGCAAACGTTGCATAATGAAGATTCCATGAATTTAGTAACATACTTACATACATACATTAAACCTGTATTCCTAGTTAGGGTAGGCAGCACACACGAAGCGCTACATAGACAAAACTATGACTGTTTCACGTTCCGTAGACACTTCTAGCATGTTGTTATCTTTTGAGTTGGCAGGTGATGAATATTTAGTAAAGAATGTGAGTGAAGCGAAAGAGGAATGTCAGAATAGAAACGAATGGCGCTCTGTTGTCTCTGCCTACCCCGCAGGGAATAAGGCGTGACGGTTATGTATGTATGTTAAGTAGGTATAATAATGACAGGTTGCTAGCCTGTTGTTGCCCTATATATCATAACCTATTCCCTAGTCTACATCCACGGTACGTCCTAGAGGTACATCCACGGAAGAAATGGAGAGATATTCTAAATCCGCCACTAAAAGGGTATTAATTGACAGTACTTTAAAAACTAGGTATCTTTGTTGTTCTAGATTCTTTAAACAGGTTTCTTTTGTATCAAAATACCTACATACATACATACATACATACATCACGCCTTTATTGCCAAACGGGGTAGGCAGAGCACACAAAACGCTACACAGACAAAACGATGACCATTTCACGTTTTGTGGCCACTTCTAGCATAATACCTAGTGTTTGAAATAATAAAAGTAATACTTATCTTTGACCGTGTCTGACTGTACAAAAAAAAAGATTTCGCTTTCATTAATGCACAAAAATTTGTATAAAATTAACGAAAATCTCGTAGTTAACAAAAAGAGGGGACTTCTTTAACAGTGGTAACAATTAAAACTTTTAAATGAGAACAAGATTGACTTGTGACTTCGGACTTTTGGCTAATTATTTCCTTTTCGGACGCTTACTTTCGGTTAAAAATTGTTCAATACAAGTCGACGTTTATGACTGAGAAATATTAACGACAAGATCTGACTGAAATCGCTAAATGTGGCACTGGATTTTTTGAATTCATGTGCTCTGCCTACCCCTCTTGGGAATACAGGCGTGAGGATATGTATGTATGTAAGATCTGACTCCTGTATTTGGTTGATATAGGACACAACTATAGGACTATCAAGATCATCGAGATATTAGGTTTGGCTAACGTAAAAAGAGAGTGCCTTTTTAGAGAATCGTATCCATACATACATACAGTCACGCCTATGTTCCCAGATGGGGTAGGTGGAGCACACGAAATGGTACATAGACAAAACCATGACTATTTCACGTGTCATGGCCACTTCTAGCATTTTTAGGTTAGCCTTTATTTAGTGACTGAGAAATACATACATACATATTCTCACGCCCATATTCCCATGAGGGGTAGGCAGAGCACATGAATTCAAAAATCCAGTGCCACGTTTAGCAAATTCAGGGTAACCAGATAGTTAAACGTGATATTGCGGTGACAGGTTGCTAGCCTATCGCCTACAATACACTAACCCTTTCCCAGAGTCGACTCTTACGACACCCACGGGAAGAAAGGGGGTGGTGCTATTCTAACCCGGCACCACACGGGTGACTGAGAAATATTACAAACAAAATCTGACTTTTGTAATTGGTAGCCATAAGACACAAGTATAAAACCACTAAGATCATCAAGATATTAAGTTTAACTAACGTAAAAACATTACCGCCGTATAAAAAGAGTGCCTTTTAGAGATTCGTATTTCGTTGTCCGTCTGTCCGTTTGTCACACATCTGTATCTAATGAACCGTGCTAAAGTAAGGCCAACCAGACGAGATAATAAACATAAACAATGGTACCGTTACTGAGTTACGTGGCGATAGTCAGATTATTATCTCTGTCCTTATCACTCGTATGTGTCAACCTCTGAAACTTTGTTTACATTCTTTATCTCGTCTGGTTGGCCTTACTTTAGCTAGATTGTTGAGATTATGTATTTTTTATCGCGTCGATATAAATAACGGGAACAAGTAGACAACTTGAAATATTCACAGAATATTTAGTTGCATAATCTACTTTAAAAGTAAGTAATCAATTTAAAATAAAAAAGTATTGGGACCCCACACCAAGACATGAGTTTTTTTGCAGTTTTGGTCCTTAACCCTTCGAGAGCGAGTCCGACTCGCACTTTGCCGGTTTTTAACATTAATAAAGAGCAGTATTAGACTTCTAAAATCTTTAAAACGTCTTCGCTAACGCGGCTACCAACTGAGCCCCCAGATCGTCGACATCGCGCTAGGTCCTCAAATATTTATTTTAGCCCAAATTCTTAGCTTACTTTAATTATTCAACACTTGGTTGTGGTTACAGCATTTTGATGGCTAACGGCCGCGTTTGTCCTCAATACGCAATTCAAAGTAATGCTTGGAATAATATACTATTTCTGTTTAGTATTCATCACATACTCGTGTGTTGCTTCAATTTCTGAGCGTGGAAAAATCGACATCGTTGTCGCTGTGTTAGTTTCTTTTTAATTAGCTATATACGGTGATTTGGCTCAGGATGACTTCGGCCACAGTTCCATTTCGTCACCTTCTTAAGTCGTTCTCATTCGCATATGGTCTACTGTTCCGATTCGCCAGCATTCGTATGTCGTCACTTCCCTACTTCGTCCGCTTTCCTACGTGGGCCTCTGTATCAACTCGTTTACATATTCGTAATTAGACTACAATGCCAATTCGTCAACATTCCTAATTAGTCTACGGTGTCAACTCGTCAACATTACTATTTAGACCACAGTGCCAACTCGTCAACAATTACTATTTAGACCACAGTGCCAACTGGTCAACATTCCTATTTAGACCAAAGTGCTAACTCGTCAACTATGTATACATACACTTAGCAAAATTATCATTACTTAGGCAAGTGTGGTGCCGGGTTCGTGCCAATGGGACCAATTTCAAGTTATACCCTTTCGATTAAAAAAAAATTTTAAATCGGTCCACGGGTCTCCGAGCTATCGAGTAACATACACAAAAAAAAAAGAATTGGTCGAATTGAGAACCTCCTCCTTTTTGAAGTCGGTTAAAAAGCACTGCCTTTTAGTAGACTACTTTATCGTTTTTATCGTACCACTGTGGTAGGAATGCGGACGAGTTGGCACTGTGGTCGATATAGGAAGGCGGACGAGTTGGCACTGGTGATACTGACCAAGTAGCACTGAGGTCGATATCAGAAAGTGGACGAGTTGGCACTTTGGTCGAAATAGGAATGTAGACAAAAATGGGACATTGACGATATCAGAAAGTGGACGAGTTGGCACTGTGGTCAAAATAGGAATGTAGACAAAATGGGGTATTAACGACATCAGAAAGTGGACGAGTTAGGAAGGTGACGATTTAGGAATTGTAGGCTGACGACATGGCACTGTGGACGACTTAAGAAGGTGACGAAATGAAACTGTGGCCGAAGTCATCCTGAGCCGGTGATTTCAGTTTTTTTTTGTTTTACATACATACATCACGCCTACATTCTCATACCAGTAGGCAGAGCATATTTATGAAACAGTACAGCATAGAAAAAAACATAACTTTTTCAAGTTTCTTAGCAACTGCTAGAATAGTTTACGTATACTGGTAAAATAGTGTCGCCTAAAATATACTTTGCCCTATTGCCTTAGGTCGCCTCTTACGACATCCACGGAAGAAATGGCGAGGTGCTATTCTAAACCCAACACTACACGAAAAATTGTAAATACTAACAAATACTTCGGAAAATTATAAGCATATTTACCAAAACCTATTTCCTTAGTCGCCTTTTACGACATCCGCTGAAGATTCAATCATTCTCCTTGTATAATCATTTCTTTATTTAGTACAAAAATACAGTTAATTACGTTTATATTCTCAAAAAGGAGTAGGCAGATCAAACGAAACGTGACGTAGACAAAACCATGTCTATTTCAAGCTACCACCGCAGCCATTTTTTGGTAAAAAACAGATGAATGACGTATAATATATAATAGTAACAGGTTGCTAGCGTGTCGCTTAAGTTTACCTTAACCTATTTCCTTAGTCGCTTACGACATCCACGGAAGAAAAGGACAGGTGTTATTTTAAACCGGCACCACACGGATCCACGGGTCTCCGTGTGTAATTTTAATATCCCCTTCAACTCTCGTGGTAGTTGGTATAGGGTGAAAAGGTCTACCAAAAGTGGTAAGAAATATTCCGATGCAAAATACTTCTAATACAGACTAGAAGGGTAGCAACTACCCCATACGTCAGTAGTAATTGAACCGTTAAGGGAGGCGGTCGCTCTCACCCGCGACAAAATAATACGAATACACATGAAGTAAAAGTAATTATTAACAGTGAATTCAGTGCCAAATAAGTGTGTGTTTAAGTGACATTTTGTTTACGAAAGTTTTGTAAATTTTAAGGTGAGTTTCTAAAAGTTTTTTACAACTTTTTGGTGTAAAGTTTGGCGTTTACTCACAGAGATTAAGTTTTTATAGGGAAAATAATGTGTTTTCCAGTTTTTTAGCAGTGAAGGGTTTTTGGAAGTTAACAATTTAAGTTTTCTTTATAGTGGTGGTAAAAATGGAATTAATTTTTTTTAATTAATAATGTTGGAAATTTTATCGTCTTTTTCTACTACGTCTTTAATTGTTGATTATGAGTATTTTTAATCAATAAAATTAAATCGAATGTTATTTTATAACAAAATGACGTTAATGTATTAAATAATAAAAAAGGCAAGACAAAAATGAAGAGTATTTTTTGTGCGTATTTTTTTTTTCAGAATAAAAAACAAACTTTTAAATTAAAATTATATTACTTTTATTAAAGCAAAAAAAAAGTGCCTGCATTAATAAATAATACAACTTAAACATGCCCCACTATTGGAAACAGGCATCATCTGATAATTATAGTGTTAGAGCTGCAATTCTCTCGCGGGCTTTCACAACAATTTTGGGAGCTTGAGAAATAATCATTAATTACTTAAGTTTAGTCTGCTGCAAATCTACCTATCCATGTGGGAGTAACAATATGAACGTTTGTCTGTATTCGAATTCCAACTGTTTGATTAAAGTTTATATTTGACACCAAGCTTCTATTTATAACTAACATACCTACCTATAGTCTTTCCGAGCAGCGTAGTGCAAACAGGACCAAAAATATCTGGAAAATAGACTACAAAAATACAGCCGAAAATATTTATAAAACTGCACACCACGTTTACTTAAAAAAAAAAAGAATCAGGAAAATAACGATTGCAGGAAAATTAAGCTTTTCCATCCAATAGCAGCTTACGCCACTTTCCCGGGGATAAAGTAAATTATTTTCCCCTACTTTTCCACATTATCTTCTAGCAATGAATCTTTCCATTCTTTTTAATGGACTTCCTTCCAATCATCTTTTTATGAGCACTTCTAATTGACACTGTACGGTCGACCAAGAAAGTCGTCTACCACTTTTTACAAAAAATTCTGTGAGATCAAAATAATCACAAGGTTGACATTGTCACTGTCATAATATTATGGCGGGGGGAAATCGACCTAATTGTTTCATTAGGTTCAAATGAATATCGATCTTGAGGGGGTAGACCAATTTCTTGGTCGACTGTACCACCTTTTTTAAATAATTCAGTTTATTTAGTCAAACATAGGTGCATTGCTCCTTTGGAATCACAATGCTGTGCACAAAGGCATACAAATACACGCTCATTATACATACATACAGACATACAATAACGCCTATGTTCCCAAACGGCATTGACATTGTTAAACGTGGCACTGGATTTTTGAATTCACGTGCTCTGCCTACCCCTCTTGGGAATACAGGCTTGAGAATATGTATGTATATTTTAGGCTAGCAACCTGTCACTGTCGTACCTTTTCACTTAAAACATAGAAAATAATGCTAGAAGTACCAACAGAACGTGAAATAGTCATCGACTATGTATCGTTCCTAGTGCAGTGTCCACCCCACTGATGTATATTTATTTTTTTATGCAGTTAAAACATACATATAATTGTTTCATAGTTATTTTATGGGTAAATATTCGGGCGTTTGAACCGCTGTCATTGTTCTCTACACTTTTTTTATCAGATACTGTTGGAAATGTGTATACATAGTGCTCGTGAGCATTGCGAGAGATTTCAACCACGAATTCCAGAGGCTATAAGAAGTAATAAATGTTATATGAACTAAGGTCGAAACACGATTTTTTTTACTATTATTAAGACACGTTTATACGACATTAGCAATTATTATGTATGAAAATTATAAAAAAAAATCGTGTTTCGGCCTAAGTTCATATAACATTTATTACTTCTTATAGCCTCTGGAATTCGTGGTTGAAATCTCTCGCAATGCTCACGAGCACCATGTATAATAGTCTAGTGTGTACCTATTTGCAAGACATAGACACTATATGACTCACTTATTATACCAATTTCGAAATAAATCTAATAAAAAAAGTGTTGAGAATAATGACAGCGGTTCAAACGCCCAAATATTTACCCTTATATTCTCTGCGTTTAGTTAGATTAGATTTAAGTCAGAACTGTCCTAAAATAATACATACAAACATACATACGTTCAATAACGCCTGTGTTTCCAAATGCGGTAGGCAGAGCACAGTAAACGTGACATAGGCAAGACAGTGATTATGACCATTTCACGCCTCGCAGCCACTTCTAGGATAATTTTAGGTTTGATAGAGGTATAATAGTGACAGGTTGCTAACCTGTCGCCTACAGCATACCTAGATGTATTTCCTTTGTCGCCTCTTACGACATCCACGGAAGAAATGGAGAGGTGTTCTAAAATTATAGTATTTTCTGTAATGTTTTGATTATAGTAACGATAATTATGTCATTAATTATACAATATATAATTATGACAATAGATGCATCTGCCAAATAATAAACCCCAGTTTATTTAACTACCCGAATGCTGTGTTAACATCATATAATACGTAGCAGAAGTCCTAACGACACGTTTCCAAACAACAACGGCACATAATGAAGCATGTAAATGACTCTGAATTTTACACGGCGTCGCTGTGATTACTTATTTTGCTTTCAAATAACTTTTGCGAAGTTCTTCACAATGTAACTTGACGAGAATATTTAAGTTAAAAGGTGTGTTCCGGCTGCCATACAAAATGTTACGTTTGTGGGAATGTAACCAGCAGATAGGATACAAAAATGGGACACTTTCTTACTCGACGAAAAAAAATAGGAATTATCATAATATAATTATTATCGGTTTAGATTACGTATTTGCTGCAAGTTTTCTGCTTATTTTGATATTTATTTTGTTTTATTCTTAACTAGCTGTACCCGCGACTCCGTCCGCGTGGAATAATGAGTTTTCGGTAATTTTCCCCGTTTTTTCCACATTTTGCAGTGTTTCTTCGCTCCTATTGATTGCAGCGTAATGTTATACAGCCTAAAGCCTTCCTCGGTAAATGGTCTATCCAACACCAAAATAATTTTTCAATTCGAACCAGTAGTTCCTGAGATTAGCGCGTTCAAACAAACAAACAAACAAACTCTTCAGCTTTATAATATTAGTATAATAGTATACTTACAATTAGATAATAATCAAAGCAAGCCATAAAGATGGCTTTTGATGGATGACCATTTACCAAGGAAGGCTGTATAACATTACGCTGCAATCAATAGGAGTGAAGAAACACTGCTAATGGTAGCATAACATAAAGTAATAAGCCATTGTATGAATCTCATCAACGAATAACAAGAGATGTTTTATGGTCATTCTAAAATATTGTAACAAAATTAAAATACGTTTAAGTCTGCTTTAAGCGACAAACTAATAATAATATCACTGTTATAAATACCTCTTCCATCTACCTACGTTTAAACATGAAACAATGCTAAAAGGGAGTAAAGCACTCGTTTCTTTGTCTTCGCACCGATTATTTTTATTAACGTCTTGTAACAAAGTGTTAATTACAAAGGGATATGTTTTCAATCGATCTGGTTTTCTAGTTTTCACGTCAACAAAAGACAAAACGTCTCGTAGTTTGCAAAACTTGACGTCCACGCTCCCCAGTCACCCAAAATCGCATAAAATTTGTATGGCCCGCGGCCTCTAGTCTTTTATTCTTTCTCCTGTTATTGTGATTATTTATGAGTCGGAATATTTGCCAGGTCTTAACAAGGATTTATTGTGTTTCGCACCTGAGGGGCTAGCACGGTATGCCGACAGTTTGTCTCTTCCGTGTTATTTGTTTACGTTTGTCTACGGTGATTTATATTCACTAAGCCTTGATCGTCTGTGAGGTTTTGCTAAGAGAGTTATCCTACTAATATTATAAATGTGAAAGTTTGTGAGTATGTTTGGATGTTTGGATGTTTGTTAGTCTTTAACGCAAAAACTACTGAAAGGATTTTAATGAAACTTTACATTAATGTAGCTTATACGTCAGAATAGCACATAGGGTACAATTTATAAAGATTTTGTTTGAATTTTCCAAAATATGACGATAACGATAAGTGTCGAGAAAGTAGGAGAACATCTACTATCTGCTGGCTATTCTGGCGGGCGCTTCCTATTATACCACTAATATTATAAATGTGAAAGTTATATATATCGTCTACAGCAGCGTATATTAGAATAATTCCGAAATCTCTTCTGTGTTAGCCCGAATTTAACGCGTGCGAAGCCGCGGGCAAAAGCTAGTAGGTAAATAAAACATTCAGCACGACTGTATTCCCAGAGGGGGTGAGCAGAGCACACGAAACGCTACATAGACAAGACCATGATTATTTCAGGTTTCATGGTCACATATAGCATATTTTTTAGGTTTTGAGTTGGCAGGTATAAAAGAGATAGGTTGAGAGCCTGTCGCCTAAAATCGGAAGAAATGGAGAGGTGTTGTTCTAAACCGGCCACCATATGGAAAAAATAACCTAAAATATACGTTAACCTACTTCTTTAGTCGCTTATTATAATATAACATTCACAGAAAAAAGTGTTAACCTGACACCAAACTGGTTTCATGTATTGTATGCTCCCTCAAAATCATATTCAGGAAATTCGACATCGAACGGAAAAAAGTTAAAAAGGTATTTTAGGTAGCTTTAATTAGTATTAGTAATTTGTTTTGTCATAATTAAGTATGTTATGTTCTTGAAATATTTTTTTTACTAATCTAAAAAAAAACGTTAACAAGTGAATCGTACACAACACACCTAAGTCCATTCCTTAGCTATTTAATAAATAAAAAAACAATTAAAACCAGTAATTTAGGTCTTGTGCTAGGCAGCCTTTTTAAATGAGGTTCTAATAGGCTTTAGGTGTTACTTAAAGTCTATATTTTGTTAAAACATTTTCCCGGGGGTAAGTAATATATGATATAATATTCATATTATATACGCTCACATTCTATAAATTTGTTTTATATACCGTTCAAATTGTATAACGTTCGTTTGAT
>BHDV01052374.1:0-25561 GCA_005406045.1 Adoxophyes honmai | reverse complement strand
ATAGCAAACGTTGATTATATCTTGTGAATGTTATTAATGTGAAATTATATTTTTTGTAGTTATATCATATGGGACGCACCCTTTTCCCGGACCTTGGTGTCGCTTCTTGACTTCATAAATCCGGTACTAAATAACGTTTAATTTATGTTCTGACCTTTCGACATGCCTGTACTGTTATAGAAAGTAACCTAACAATTAAATACAAAAGAAAAACAACATCACACTGTATTTCATGCAGTATGGCACAATGAACTAATTCCTTAGTCGTACATTATCCACGGAAGAAATGGAGATTTGTTAGTCCAAACCCAACCCAACACAGTGAAATACATGGTTTCTAATAATTGGCTTCAAAGCTTCAATGCGACAAAATCACATCACACAACTTAATCCTTTTTAGCGTTCGGGGTCAAAAAAACCTCAAACGGTTTCATACAAACAGACCTGACCCGTAGCATTTCAAACACATTGTGAAAACAAATTACATTTTTCCAGCTCTTTGGCTTAATAATGCAATAAAAAGCTCGTATCTCGTCCAACAATTTCCATACAAACAAAACAGCTTCCGGGGTTGATTTTAACCTCTGTTAATTAAATTTAACCCGAATCACGCGGGAACAGGGATTTTAAATTGAAAAAGTTCCCCTACATGTGCATTAATTGATTGCGGGGTAAAAATAGCCCGTAGAGGTAACGCTATTTTTGTGTTCTACCTCTTCCATCTTTGCAAGTAGTCCTAATCATGGTTTGGTCTATGTCACGTTTTGTGTGCTCTGCCTATCCTATTTGGGAATACATTTTCATAGAAGTTAACAAACGAAGCGACTAGTTACCAACTAGTTCCAATATATCCATAGTCTGCTTTTAAGACGTAGGTACACGGAAGAAATAATAAAAAAAAAAACATAAATCATGAACATCAGGATACAGGAGAATATCTGGCAGATCCCAAACTAGGCAAAGCCTGTATCTTGGGACCTTGGAGTGTACTATTCATGACCAAGTTTACACAAAAAGCAAAACATAGGAGACGTCAGGTAGTAACTTACATAGGTAACTAAAAATAAATATGATTAAGAAAAAGCAAAAAATAAAAACTAAGAACCAAAACGTGTAGAATTTCCGAACATAAACAATGTACGCAGCAAATGTACAATGTGTGTGTAAAATGGAGAGGTAGGTATACTAAATTTGATACCACACATTAACCTCATGTCTGTGTTTGATAAGGATCCCAAAGTACCCGTCGCGTGTGTATGATAAGGATCAGTATCATACGACATTTTTCGTATTTTTGCTATTTAGGATCCTTATCAAACACAGACGAGGGGTTAAAACACGAAAATAAGCTTCTTTTGTCTATATAGTTTTTGTTGAACAATTATCGGATAACTCACGTTAAATAAATCGAGTTTTAAGTCGACATGTTTCGGACTAATTCGTAGCCCTTCATCTAGGAGCCGCGACAGCTGCTGCTGCCATACGCGAACTACGCGCCTCGGCTCTCTTCGCGCGACATAATGTATAAAGTATATAGTTTTTCCTTAATTCTCGAAATCATTTTGCTTAGCCACAAAACGTTAATAAGAAAGGATTTACTGACACACTTTATATCTCTCATTGCTACATAGTTTGATCCTTCTTCAGGTGTCGCGAACGCACAAAGGCGGAAGTGAAAAAACGCGTATACGCGCCAGTGGCATAGAAAGTGTTAAATCAAAATAATTTACGACTACAACAACAAAACATTACTTTCCCCGTATATTATAACAAAATTCTAATTTAGCACTAGCTCAAAAAAACTTAGCAGACTAATAAATCATACTTTCATCAAAAAATCACGTCTCCCGCGGGAAATGTTTAAATATTTTACATTCATGATGAGTTGGGCTCAGTTTAGACAACGCTTTGCTTCCCAAGGGCGGAATAATCTCTTTCTCTAATCAAAGGATTAATGTTTTAAAATCCTTTGAACAGCGCAAGTTTAAAACGATTGAGATAAGTCCTTGTTCAGTATAGTCCGCCAAGAACTTCGTCTACCACCTTCGTTGGTTCGTTTGAACCTCATGAAACAACAAGGTCGATTTCCCCTTGCCTTAATATTATGACAGTCTCATGTCACAGTGTCATGTCAACCTTAGTGATAATTTGATCTCACAGAATTTTTTGTCAAAAGTGGTAGACCACTTTCTTGGCCGACCATACAAGACAAGTGTCGTCATTACCAAAACACGATTCTCGTCTGCGTTAATACGCATCAGTTTGTATGGGGACTAACAGCGCCTCCCAGCGGTACGTTGACACAACTACCTATCGTGATCGACACGACAAGTAGCGTTCCCATTCCCATACAAACTGAGTGTCTAATAATAATGAAGTAGCTAAAGAAACGTGTCTATTTCGTTTGCATATTAAGAGGATAGGAGTCGCGCCACTTCTCCATACCAACGTAGTCCCCTGTTTTCTCCGTGAATAATGACATTAGACCAATTTTTTTTTCATTAAATTTGTATCTGTTATGGTGCCCCTATGATTTGCTTTTATCGATTTTTTATTTTTTATTATTTAGAATATCGATAGAAGCAAATCATAGGGGCATAGTCACAACAGATACAAATATAATGTAAAAAAATCTTTGCTCTAATGTCATTATTCACGGAGAAAACAGGGAACTACGTTTGTGTGGAGAAGTGGTGCGACTCCTATCCTCTTAATGCAAAAAATTGTACGGATGCTGTCGACCACGGCAGTTCTGTAAACGTGCTGCTTGGAGGCGCTGTCTCAGTTTTTAAACATTTTTTCGCGTTAATACGCAAATAAAATCGACCGACTCTTGATTGAATTTATTACACTAGACGCAATGAGACAATTATTGTCTCAAAACGGCACGTTTACACAAACTGTTGTGATCGAATAAACTGATGCGTAAACGCAGACGAGAGTGACTCGTGTTTTTTGATCGTAAAGACGACAATCTAGCCTCCTGGATCCTGGAGATACTTATTTTGCCAAAACTATAATTTTTTCCATAAACTGTATTAAGTACATACCCCTTACTGTTGGAAAATTAATAAAAAAAATCCTGGAGTTTTCCCTTCGATTTTTCACTATGTCCTCAGACGAGTACACAAGGACTTTGACCTCACTCGAGAACAGTATTAACTAAATAAAAATACTAGAAAAATCAACTTTATTTGCGTATAAACTCATAAAAACTCCTGATTTGTACTTCCTCCGATTAATTAAGTATCACATAAATCGCAATATCACAAAGAATTAACATTACTTATGTACAAAATACATTTTTATACTGATTAAACACTAGTTTACAAAGGTAACAGAATCTTTTGTTAAAAATAGTAACAAAAACGAACTTTAATATATAATTTGCACTAGACGCACTAGTACAAACATAAAAACTTGTATATAAAAATAAATCACTTCACTGGATGAAATCTAGGTACACTGAAATCTGAGTATTGTTCATGACCCAGATTTGATCCTATATTCTAAAAATTACAATTGTTACAATTTCACTAAGTACCTAACATTTTTTTTGGCCTTAATCTAAAGTAAACGTTTTGTTTTAATTCAGTTTTTAACTTGTAGAACAGATGGTGAAAAAAATGGACTGGGAATGTCTTCATTTTCTAAATCGTGTGCGAAACTTGAACAAGTAGTTGCTGATGCATCGCTTATTTCGCTTCTTATGCTTGGACTAGAAAAACGTGATCCCCCTCTATTTCTATTTCTAATGCAGGACTAGGAACCGCAGAAGTTATTTCTTTCGATATATTTTGTAGATTTCAAAGATGTCATCATCGTCGTTTTCTGATTCAGATGAAGTAGAATCATGGCGTTCTAACTTTAGAATGATGAATGGTACTTAGTTGTCACATAAACATTTTCGCCTTCGGAAAGGCCGTCGGATTCATCGAAATTAAGCAACTCCTCTTTTTCACAGTCCTTCAAGCCTGAAAATTGAAATTAAAACATAATTAATTTTTACGAAAGATAAAATAACTGACAGCGTTAAGACCCTTTGTACTCGTACGAGAACATAAAAAAAACTAATCCGTCCTCTTGTACTCGCATGAGTACATTAACTTCAGAGATACATAAAACTATTTTTTTCCAATTACATGCAGGAAATGCACTTACTAACATATGAAATATACCAAAAGTGTACTTATAAAAACAAAACAAAAATATATAATTAACAATCCATTGAGATAACTTTAGATTTACTTACCGCGAGAGAGACTGTGGCTGGCAGTGTCCGATGTCAAAGCCGCACTGATCGCTGATCGGGCGTTCGTGACTCGGTGTTTATTTTTTTATGTTGACAAGTGCGTTCGGAAACGTACTATGCGTGTAAACTTGTTAAGACGGTTTGACATTAGACTTCAGAATTTTTTTAATGTTATGTCCTCATGTGAGGACCGGGGGATCCAGGAGGCTAGATACTGTAGCGTTGTTCTCTAACGATGCAGGAAGTTCGTCGACGAGCACTGTGTCTAGCCGTCAAAAGCTCAATACAATTCAATATTATTTATTTACATACATCCATACATACATAAGATCACGGCTATGTTCCCAAACGGGATAGGCAGAGCATACGAAATCATACATAATATGACTATAATCACGTATCGCATCCACTTCTATCATATTTCAGGTCCTAAGTTTCTAGGTACTTAGGCACGAATCGAACCAACTGATTCCTGACCCACCATAGAACCTATTCACAGTGAACGTCATAGTGACATTGCATTGCTTGACAAAGGAAATGTTTATGACGTTTATTGTGACAATGGTGGGTCAGGAATCAGTTGGTTCGATAGTACAATAGAGACACATTATCCTTAGTCGCCTCTTACGACATCCACGGAAGATATGGAGAGGTGTTCTAAACCCGCGATACCCTTTTACGTACGAGTGCCTGGGTATAAAAGGTAAAGTTGAAAGAACTTTCAACAAAAATGTGCGGTTTTGCCCCTTTCACCCGCATCGAGCACAAAATTTTACAACAGCTAATTTGACATACATACGTAACATACATAAAATCAAGCTTGTATTTCCAAAGGTGGGTAGGGTTTGTAGATTTAGGTACGCCCTGTTGTTCTCTGTACTTCTCTTATTCCCCGAGGCGAGTGATGTAGCTATTGTAATTGGTAGATTGACACTAACTTGGGGATAAATTGACGTATTTGTATCGACTGATATTAAGTTAATTCTGATAGGTAATCTAATCTACCTAATAGACTTTACATTGTAATAATGTACAAAAGTAATTTAAATTAATTTTATACCTGCGTACTATTATGTTAATAAACATATATTATTATGATAATTACTAGTATCGGGTTTTGAATTACACCTCTCTATTTTTTTCCGTGGATGTCGTAAGAGGCGAGTGCGGAAACAGGTTTAGGTATGTTTTAGGGGACCGGCTAACTTGGCACTATCGTATCTCTACAGTCTGTTTTTAAACCAAAAGGGGTAATTCCAAAAATAGTGGCACCGGTAGGTTAGTGTTTTTTTTCTTTGTCTTTTGACCTTTATTGGCGAAAAATTAGATTTTATAATTTATGTTTCATCAGAACGATTTTTCTGTAAAAATGTTATAGTTATGACTCGTCAAAACTAAAACATATTTACAACAAATCAAGAAGTGTTATTCTAACTAAACCCGACACCACACGGTCAAAGTAAAGACACACGGTCAAGTTGGAATGAAAAAACATTAACTTATTAATTTGCTCTAACATGTAAGCGGCGTTTACGTCATTTAAATGTCTAATGCTCTCCAAAACAAATTCAAGATTGGTCTTCAGCCAAGCAGCAAGCCAAATCTTTTAATTTATAGATAGAACTTTCCCAAAGTACTTACTTTACTAATCGCATCGCATGAAAAATGGGAATGTTAAGTTTCTTTTTCCAAATGGATACTGTGACCGAATTGCCTTGTTTTTGCTAAAAGCTTCAAGACTTAAGGTCAGGCGATCTAGATTGATATTTCTACCTTTTGATTATCCACTGAGCTGCGATTTATGCTGAAAAACATGGCCGTACTCCAAAAATATTGACTAATAGGAGAGTACAGAGTTGAACCAATTGGTTCCTGACCCATCGCAGGACGTTGTCACAGCAAATTAAGTAAATAAAGATTTCATTTGTCGAGCAATGCCATGTCAATATGGAGCCTAAAATGCACCTTAACCTATTTCCTTAGTCGCCTCTTACGACCTCTATGCAAGAAATGGAGAGGTGATTTTTGTGACCACACGGCAAGTCTCTCCGTGGCCTCCTTTCAACATTTTATACGGTTCGGAGGACCCCATAATTGTAGGTACATTTCTTGAAATTTCCAAAATACTAACGTTTTGGCACACGATTTTACAACCATTTTCTTTCAAATTCAGTACAAAGCTTAGCGAATAAAATTCCCTAGATTTTAAACAAGGGAAAAAGACAAAACGTACAAAGGGCAATCTTCCAGAGATTGGTGGACTTAGCGACAGTCAAATATTAAAATTAACGAGATTACGGACGAATCGGCCCAATTCCACAGTCTCAGTCGTGGGTATTTAACTGTTAGGATCCATCGCTGTTTCTCTTTTTGAATTCCTTTAATCTGTCCATGATTTTGTTAGCGAATGATTTCGTTCTTCGAGTAACTTACAAATATTAATATGTACAATCACACCTGTGTTCCCAAATGGGGTAGGCAGAGCACACAAAACGTGACATAGACAAAACCATGACTATTTCACGCTTCGCAGCCACTTCTAGCATAGTTTTAGGTTTGGAAACAGATGGAAAAGGTAGAATAGTGACAGTTTGCTAGCCTGTCGCCTAAAGCATACCTTTTTTCTTAGTCGCCTCTTACGAGACCCACAGAAGAAATTTCGAGGTGTTATTCCATCCCGACAACACACGGCAGTTATAATAATAATCTCCATATAAAGAGGACTTGAACAACGCACACATAGACAAGATAATCTCGGAACAGTTGGGACTAGTCCATAAGCGACTGCTGCTGTCTACTTGAGACGCGTATCATTGAACGTTACGGTTCTGCAAGTTTTTCGAGAGTCACTACTTGAACTGTCCAATCCTAAAAATAATTTTGTGATCAGTATCTAGTTGGTGCCTATTAGTTTGGTGTGCGAACTTGTAAAAAATGTATAGGCGTAGACGCTCAAGCAACTCTTTATTTTCAGTTTGTTACTGGTTCTTTTTGAGTAGCTTTATGTGCGGAAGATCCTAAGCTCTCGGTCACTAACCCTTTCCCTGATGATATTATATGAACTGGAATCTTTAAAAAACCGGCCAAGTGCGAGTCAAACTCGCGCACGAAGGGTTCCGTACCAAAAACTGCAAAAAATTTTTTTTTTGTATGGGAGCCCCCCTTAAATAATAATTTTATTTTATATTTTAATTATTTTCTTTTAAAGTAAATATTAAATTAAAAATATTCTGTGAGCATTTCAAGTATTAACCGGTTACAGTTATTTAAATAGACCCAAAATAGCAAAAAAAAACACGTTTTTTCTATGGGAGCCCCCTTAATTATTATTATTTTTTTTATTTTACTATTTGTTGTTATAGTGGCAACAGAAATACATCATCTGTGAAAATTTCAACTCTCTAGCTCTTACGGTTCGTGAGATACAGCCTGGTGACAGACGGACAGACGGACAGACAGACGGACAGACAGACAGACAGCGAAGTCTCAGTAATAGGGTAATAACCCTAAAAGTAATAAAAAATAACCCTAAAAAACCATGTCGCGACAGAGTCGCGAACAACCGCCAGCCAGTCATAACTCCGTACCGTTATAAATAGATATTACTCCATCAGAGAGTACAAAGGGCGGACAGACATAAAAAGGTACTGATACTATCATACCCTAATAATAAGGGATACAAACCCTTATTACAAGCTTTTACAAGCTTTTCCAAGCACCCGAACGTCCACTCGCACTTTACGATGCTTTTATGACCACTATTTTGAGTACATGTTGCAAAGTGGCTTTTTAAACGGCCATTATAAGCTAGTGGTACAGCTTTAGTTGGCCAAAACAGTGCTTCATGATGTTGTGTGATAGTTATCTAACCATCTGAGCAAAATGTGATATGGCTGGGTTATGCGTTTGAGAATGATTTGAAATGGATACATTTAAGTATTTTTATCAAAATTAGGTCGTCTTGTTTTGACGCACTTTTACATACATACATACATACATACATATCCTCACGCCTGTATTCCCAAGGGGGTAGGCAGAGCACATGAATTCAAATTTCCAGTGCCACGTTTAGCGATTTTAGGGTAACTAGATGGACGCACACCCCAGACCACTTTTACTTGTCTATTCTTTTTTTATATTGCTCAAAGTATTATACATGGAACCAAAATGATTGTTTATTTAATACATTATATCAAACACTTTATTCTTTTTTTATTTTGTGACTTGGTAATAGAACTTAAAATATAAATAAAATGTACACTGGTTTTGCAAAGTTTTATCACTATGATACATTGATAGATGCATATGGCATTTTTCCTTTGTCATCTTCACCAACTGTGAAAAAGCATGTAGCTACCAAATATTAAGGGCCATTAAATATCAAAGGTTTTTTTTTCATTAACTTTCTATAGTTTCCCCGTGAGGTGTCGGGTTTAGAATGACAACTCTCCATTTCTTCCGTGGATGTCGTTAGAGGCGACTAAGGACATAGGTTAAGGTATACTTTAGGCGACAGGCTAGCAACCTGCCACCTAGAAGTGGCCACAAAACGTGAAATAGTCATCGTTTTGTCTATGTAGCGTTTGGTGTGTTCTGCCTACCCCGTTTGGGAATACATGCGTGATTGTATGTATGTATGTTCTATAGTTTTCAAAACATCGTTATGTTCTCTCAGACTAGCTCGTACACTCAATTACTACTTTAATAACTAATTTTCTGCATTTACATCAGAAACTACTAATATTTACTATTAGGATGTTTATCCATTAAGACGTCAACATTAGCGACTTACCTTACATAAACACAAAGCTTCGTAATTATTATTTACACGTTTTATTTGTTTTAAGAGATTATGATCATTACTATTAAGTTTGTAAATGTAGAATTAGAGCAGAGCGTGTACGTAGCGTTAAATTACTTTGGCATACGTTGCGCCAAACACCTTATACATTTCATGTACAAAATAAATATATTTTATTTTTTAATTCCTATTGTGTTTTTTCTGTAGAATTTCGTGAATATTCTGGGACCAGCATCTTTATGGTAGAAAAAATAACCAAAGTAAGTATACCGGTAAATACCAGGTAAATCAAAACAAACAGGACGTATTTGGGCCGTTCTCCAGCCGTACGATTTTTCGTGTTCTCAAGTTCAAGTGCTTGTGAAATCTAAATTTTAACAGATAACCTTTTAAAAAAATTACTTTACGTAATTCACACTTTGTTCTACTCAAAATAAGTCTAACAATAGTATATTCTTATTATTAAATGCGCGAAACAAAAATCTAAAGTCAGTGAAGTCCACATTTTCGCCTTGTCCCACCTCCAAAATTTGTTAGTTGATGACATATACTTCGAAAACTAAACGCGGAAACTATAGGTTTTTGTTGTTCACAGCAAGCCAATTACATGATAAATTGAATACTGTTGCCTAAATAATTATTTTTACGTTAGTTTATTTTTAAAGCCACTTTTAAAAAGTGTCCCGAGTTTTGCGTCTTAACCAAATTCGGCCATAAAACACGTCGTACTGCTCAAACGCATACTCCGAGAGACATCCTCGATACGTTCCTAGAAAGAGACTGTCACGCCGCGACGGCCAAACAGTGCGAACCTGTGATTTATTGTGTCGTTGCCGAATCACGAAGGAAAGAAAACAACACGAATTTTTTGTCACGGTTGAAAGTGATTACCATTTTATTTTTTTCTCGCATGTTTTGTTAATATATTTAACTCAGATTATTTTGACATATTAAACAGTGTTATAACTACTTACACAAAAAATATTGAGTTTTTACCAATAACGGTTTTGAAGTAATTAATTAAAAACTAAATTGCTCACGTGATTACCGCACCGGTGATTACCGAAATTTGAGTGATCTCCGCGGTTTCATAGACGCGGTAATAACTAAATTGGTTATTTATTGAGTTATTACTGTAAAACATAGGTTTTAAATAATGCTTCTAATGATTAAGAATATTACTCTGTGCAACACAAAAAAAAATATACCTAATTAAAAAATAATAATTTCACGTTATGTTTTTTTAATCAATGGTTACCAATAATTAAAATTATTATACTATTACTTAAGATGTTTATAATTCAAGGCTATAAATGTATATCATAAAAAGTCTTGTGATATCTATCAATAAACGTGATTTCATGCCAATATTGTTTGCTTGGGTGATTACCGTCTTATATGAAAAAAGAAAATTTAATTATCTCGATAATTATAAGGTTTACAGTGATGCCTCTTTTTGCAAAACGTTTGAAATGTGAAGCATTATACGATTTATTCATAAAAACACACATTAACATAAAATGAAATTATGTCACGGAGTGTCACGCAAAACTGCCTTGCTCGTGGAATGACCCATTTATTTTATATGTTTATTTGTTTATTCCAAATAAAATCAGTGTCTCATGGATGTTAGTTTAAATTCGTGACACGGCGCGTCTCGCAAATTGGTTACGTGACTGACGACATTTCGAGGGAACGCTAATTCTATTATTTACCTACGTATATAAAATATTGTACCTGAGAAATAGTTTTTTCTACGAAGGTCATATTTATCTAGTAAAAAAACAATGAAGTAATTAAAAAAAATGGATAAATAACAATATTGAGTGGAGGATAGATAGCTTAACAAATAAACAGATAAATAAAAATAACTAGTCAGGTACGGTCGGCCAAGAAAGTGGTCTACCACTTTTGACAAAAGTTTCTGTGAGTTCAAAATTATCACATTGTCACTGTCATAATAATTATGGCGAGGGGAAATCGACCTTATTGTTTCGTGAGGTTCAAATGAATATCGATCTTGAGGGGGTAGACCAATTTCGAAATTCGTATGTAAAAAGTAATAAGAACAAAATAGAATAACTTATTTTAAATCACTTTTTGATTTCACCCTGTATATTAATTTACTAATAGGTAGACATTTTGAAGAAATAATACCTGTTCAGGTTTATGGGCTTACCTACTTAACTTAAGACAAATAGATGCTAAACTTAACCCTCGTTTACATGGAAGCTAAAACACTCCACACGACATCATTTTTTTGCACGAGTCTACCAATTTGTTACCCGCGTTTGCCCATAGACACAGTGTGTCTAGACAAGGCTAAAAACTAAATGCCGCGAGAAAGATATACATACATACATACAATCACGACTGTATTCCCAAACGGGGTAGGTAAAGCACACAAAACGCTAAGTACCATCACGAACAGGGATTGTTGAACCACTTACCTATGTTTGTAACTTGGTTGTGTAATACTAATCCAATAGCTGACATCTAGTCGGTCACATCGGTCATTGATTACACGTCTAAATTACGAACAGTGGCAAGTGGCTCAACAATCCCTGTTCGTGACTGTACATTGTAGACAAAACGATTACTATTTCACGTTTTGCCTCTTCTAGCATAATATTTTTAGGTTTTTAGAACAGTTTGATAGCCTATCACCCATACCTTAGCCCATTTCCTTAGCCACCTTTTGCGACATCCATGGAAGAAATGCAAAGGTTTTATCTACTTAGTACACTGGCCAATCCAAAATAAATTTTGGATAAAAAGATCACTCTATTTAAAAAAAACGCCCATTTTGTTATATAAGCAATAAAAGAAGTCTAGTGCTTTCTCACTCTTCGCGTTTGCCGCTTTAAAATATTCATAGTGGCGGCACATTTTGTCAGCAGTGGCACCGACGTGGCTGAATAAATCCTGACTTTAGCCTTAAATGTTGCTACACCCGAGTAAAACCCAATCAATATTTCGTGATATCCATCATAAGGGACGTTTTTGATAACAGTTACAAATATACATATATACTCGTGCCAAAAAGGAAAGTTCCCATGGGAAACTGTACGCGTCTTGAGCTCATCCCCTGGTAAAGCGGACGGAGAGCAAATCTAGATGACGCGGACACTTCCAAGTGTACCACTCTGTTAAAAAGTTCTGGGCATTTTATATTATACAATTAAAAAAAAAACAAACAAACAACGGAACTGACTGAACACATGCATACATCACGCCTGTTACCCAAAAGGGGTAGGCAGAGCACACGAAACGGTATCGACTAAACCATGACAATTCCACGTCTCGTGGCTAGCATAATTTCTTAGGTTTCAAGTTAGGTTAAAAGTTCTGAAATACTACAGCTTCCTGAAAATTTACATTATTGACCTTGAGTGAGACGAAATTGTTTACCTACCTTACGTCCCGTACGCAAGTCTCTTTACTCGGCACGTACGCACTTGCAATCGTTCGACATTGCAATGCTACGCGGTTGACTAACAGTTGGAGTACAAAAGACGGGGCATTATTTTCAGATAATCGTATTTTTTTACGTGAAAATTCCGGGAAAAAACTTTTTAAGTCGTATATTTGACCACCAGTGACCACAAAGTCACCAGTGGTGTGGTGGTTAGTGGTTGCCGGGTTAGAATAGCACCTCCCCCTTTCTTCCTGTGGGTGTCGTAAGAGTCGACTCTAGGAAAGGGTTAGTGCATTGTGGGCGATGGGCTAGCAACCTGTCACTGTAATATCACGTTCAACCATCTGGTTACCCTGAATTTGCTAAACGTGGCACTGGATTTTTGAATTCATGTGCTCTGCCTACCCCTAATGGGAATACAGGCGTGAGAATATGTATGTATGTAGTGGTTAAAATCGTCGTCACCACTAGCTTTTGCCCGCGGCTCCGCTCGCGTTAATTTCGGGGTATAACAGAATAGATAGCACACATACCAATTTTATAGCTTTCTACATTGAAAACTTCCACTCCTCACTTCAGGGAAATGGCGGGTTTTGAAGAGACAAAATGTATCCTATGTCACTCTCCATGCCCTAAACTATCTCTACCTAAAAAATCACGTCAATCCATCGCTCCGTTTAGCCGTGAAAGACGGACAAACAAACAAACAAACAAACACACTTTCACATTTATATATTGGTACGGATATCAGGCCACCATGTACACATACCTAACCCAGTAAATCATTGCCGGGTAGTCAGTATGTGTGAAATCCTACCAAAGAATTTCGTATTTCATGAAACATCTCTTCAACCAAAGCTATACCTATATCGATCCCAAACCGCAGCGAAACCAGTTCAATCCAGTAAATTAGGGCTCTTTGCATGAAAAATGTCTGCGTGAATTTTTTTGTATATTGAAGGGTCAATGCGAGCTTTATGTAAGGGTACGTCAAATAAATGGCTACATTTCGTATACGACGAACACACAAGTCGATCTATTCAAAGAAATATTACAAGACAAAACCAACTAGGTACAAAATAAAACATACTGTCTGTATTTATTATCAAACGGAGTTGGGACACGAAAAGTTACGTAATGCTATGAGTATTCCATTCCGTAGCCACTTTTAGCATTAAGTATTATTAGTTTATTATTAAAAAAAGCCGTGATAGCCCAGCGGTTCAAATTATGGCCCCTCAAGCAGAGGGTCGTGGGTTCAAACACCGGGCTCGCACCTCTGAAGTTTTCGGAATTTATGTGCGATATCAAATTTGATATTTATCACGAGCTATTCGGTGAAGGAAAACATCGTGAGGAAACCTACACACAGCGACGAAGTAATTCAACGTTGTGTGTGAAGTTCCCAATCCGCACTGGGCCCGCGTGGGAACTATCGCCCAAGCCCTCTCATACTGAGAGGAGGCCTGTGCCCTGCAGTGGGACGTATATAGGCTGATGATGATTATTATTTTACACTAGCCGTAAGAACACCTAATCATATTTCCTTAGTCGCCCCCATAAAAAAATTAAGGTGTGTCATTGCAACCCAACACCACACAGGTTACAAAAATGCCCATAATTATCAGAAATAACACACCTCGATTTCTCCTTGGAAAAGCGTCAAATACATTCTTCCTGTAATTGTGATGCGTCTCACATACCTCCCGTATTGTAATTCAGGATGTGTCAACTTTGACATGAAAAATTCCCTGGAAAAATTCCGGTATTATTCTACCGTAATATGAATTTCTGTAATGTGCGGCACACCGCGCCGTAATGATTTATTTGCCGTTCAAATATTTACATAAAAATTACGTATTTTAATACCATTTTCTATTTCATCATTTCATTATATTTTTTTGTGATGTTAGATTAGAATAGCCTAAGAATGCCTCTTTATTTCTTCCGTGGATGTCTAGCAACTAAGACAGATTTAGGTGTGCTTTAGGCGACATGCTAGCATCCTGTCACTTTTATACCATTAAAATCTGTATTAAACCTAACATTATGCTAGAAGTGGCTTTAAACATGATTTCATGGATTTGTCTATTTTACATTTGATGGGGCCTGCGTACGCCATTCGGGAATGAAGGCGTCATTAATTGCATGTATATTTAAAAGGTGGTTTCGTGTAATGTACAGGGGTCGGATTTTTCATCACATGATCCGAGGCAAGAAAACTATGGAGTCGATATTAAAATTAAATTATTATTTAAACCATACTCATACTCATTCATTTAATTAAGAATGAAATTAAATTGTAAATATAATAAAACGTTATGAGTAGAAATAAATTACATTGTAAATAAAAATAATGTAAAATAAAACATTACTTTTATTTTGTGCATCTAGTTTCCAATATCCATAAAGCTTGTAGATATAGGAATGAGTGCCTCAAAATCTTGACAAGGTATGGCATGTGCATTGTCCATTTCAAAATTACAATTGTAAAACGAGTAAATAATGGCAAATTTTTCCATATTTTAATTTTATTCAGTAAGATTAATTTTCGATTAACATTTTTAATCTGTTAACCTGCACAAGGGGCAAAGTATTACGGGACTAAGAAAATTAGTGAGTATGAGTATGAATATGAATTAAAAGTTTAATTTTAATATCGACTCCATAGTTTTCTTGCCTCGGATCATGCGATGAAAAATCCGACCCCTGGACTAATGTAAACTACCGGAAGACATGAAATTGATCCCCTCGCCCCATTTTCCTTCTAATATCAGTTGTTTTTCTTGTTAGACTATAGAAACAATAGCAACGTTTAGTTTGTCTCTTAATTATTTATCATTGATAGTATGTCTTTAGTTGATTACGCTAATCACAGATAAAGGTACGAAACACTTAGCGCGCTAGTTCTTCCCAAAACCAAACCTTTTTGCAGCTCCAACGTAGTATACCATAATTAATGCATGGCAAAAACTCCCACGCGGGTAGTTTGCATAGTTTTCATTTTACTGCACCAGTTTTTAATCCCATCACGTACAGAAATAAGCAAAAATGCAGTTGCAGTTTTAGCAATTTACCGATCCAATATCTCTAAGAAACTTGATACTTTGATTTTACAGTGACGTAAATTTTCTCTGCATTGTTTTTGGCTTTTTAATGAGGAGTGTTTTGTACATACGTACATACATACATCACGCCTGTATTCCCAAGAGGGGTAGGCAGAGCACATGAATTCAAAAATTCAGTGCCACGTCTAGCAATTTCAGGATATCCAGATGGTTAAACATAATATTGCAGTGACAGGTTGCTAGCCCATCGCCCACAATACACTAACCCTTTCCCAGAGTCGACTCTTACGACACCCACGGGAAGAAAGGGGGAGGTGCTATTCTAATTCGGCACCACACGGGTAAAACAAAATCTACACCCATAATACTGTACATAATTCCGAATTAATATACTCATGATTCATAATGAAACACGCTTTAACAGGGTTATTTAGTAACCTATATTTGTATACTCGCCTTTTGCTATCGCCTATAAAAATGCTTTCACTAAAATTTTATCTAGATAACAACAATCATAAAATTACCGAGTCAAAATTCAAATCACGTTCCACAATTCTGGCGTCTTATCGCTAGTTTTATTAATTAGGAAACAAGACTAGTTAATTAATTACTTTCACCCCGTTCCAGAGCCGGATCTAAGTTTGGTTAAACGGTAGCGTTAATAAATTGTGGCGTCAACTTTGGAACGCGATAAATCATTGGTATAATTGGGAATTGTTCTTCCGATTTGAAGATTAAACGCAGAAGTGGCATTGTCACAAGTACAGATATGGACAAAAGTATTGAGCATTCGCCTATTTTTCATAGAAAACTTGAAAATAATATAAATAAAATTATGTACCTATTTAAATTAGAGTAAAAAATATCGTGTAACAATTGAAGTAAGTTTTATTTTGGTTTCCGACTTATATTTTGAGATTGATTTCAATAGCTAATCGATTTTTTTAATAAAAATATAACACCTCTCTATTTTTTCCATAGATGTCGTAAGAGGCGACTAACGAAATAGGTTAAAATGTATTTTAGGTGACAGACTACGAGTAGCAACCTGTCACAATTATACCTGCCTACTCAAAACCTAAAAAGAAAATGCTAAAAGTGGCCACGATACGTGAAATATGGAGGCATGGTTTTTTCTATGTATTGTATCGAGTGCTCTGCCTACCCCATTTAGGAATACAGGCGTCATTTATGTATGTATCAATGATACAAACACTTTTATCGGAAAACAGTAAATTAGGAATAAAAGTTAACGCCCGAGAATTATACGAATAAGTTCACATTTGTTTTCCGCGAAAGCAATGTGTTGTTTTGGGTCATCAAGTATTAACAGATGTTTTCCGTTTTCGCGCTAACATACTTGTGTTGTACTCGTTTTAGGAAAAAGGGGAATCGAGCGGTCCGTGTTTATAATTCTAAAACCGTAAGAGTTGTTTGTTAGTATTTACAGCTACATGCATGCCATATGGCTAGACATGTCACGGCACAAAAAAATCTCAAGTAAAAGTACCAATGCTCGACGCCTCATCGCCCAGTAGATGACACCCATCTGTCACCTGTCTTACTATGACATAAGGTTGCAAGTTTCAAGTATTGGGTCAGTATCGAGCACAAGGGCCTTACAACATTTTTATACCATGTTTAAAGCAAATAAATAATTTCATTTCATTTCATATAGCTTCTGGCTCCGTTTGTACCGAGTTCTCTCATATCTATCCCATGGGAACTAATGAAATGTATTTTTTTTAGTCTAACTTTGCCCACTGCTGGGCAAACGCCTCATCCTTCTTCTGTTACTCTACTCAATTTTGAGCATGCTCCTGAAAATCGCCTTAAAAATTACCAGGTAGTCCCGCAAAAAAAACCATCTCCATTATAACCGATGATCGCTACAATAAACAATATTATTTAATTAAGTGCTTTTTTCTGTTATTTACTACTCATGGTGGACTATTCTGGATCATGTTTTACTGTAATCTTTCTTTTTATCGATCTCAAATTGAGCCTTCTCTCTATTTCTCGAACGTTTGCAGAAAAAATATCCCGTAAGAGCCAAAGTCCATCTGGGTACATAAAATCTTTGTTTTCAAAATTTTCGGTTTTCATATTTTTAGCGTTTATTCCCTAACTTAAAAAAAAATCCTTTTAGCTTTGTCGCCTTTAAAACTGGAAACATTTTAGCCACTCTCTCCTTGCAGATCACAATAGTCCGCATAAATTACAAAACTTTTAGGATATCAGTGCGGTTTCCATTTTCGTTTCCAACTCGACTTCCTAGTTCCGACAGAATGCCATAAATTATGGCAAAATATGGAGCAACGCGACCTTTAAAGACCTACAACTACACTAATTTTATACCAATTTCATTGTACATCGCGGGCTTTGTTAGTCGTCTGGTTTGAGTTTGCAGTATCGGAAAAGCAATGAATAGAGAATTCTCTATCCGCGTCGCTGGCTGCAGTATATATGTGGTGTTGGTAGCGGTGAGCGGTTGTGAAAAGGCAAATATTTCTCCCACACTACATTATTTGTATACAAAAATACATACCGTCACGACTACTTTGTTTAACTAGCTACAATCCTGATATACCTGTGTTGCTTCATTCACATTCATCAATCTCTTTATACGTTCATCAACTCCGTTGCTTTCAGGCAATCTTGACTTGATTGACTTTTTTTTCAAAACGATCACAATTTTGTAAGGTAAGTAATTTATTGTATAAAAAAAGGACATGAAATACAAAAAAATCTTACATACAATTGAAATGACGAAGTACAAAAGACTGTAAAAGCTACAGCAAACTTTTTAGAGACAGACAGGAAACTTAATTATTGAAACTGACAAAAAGAGAGACTACAATAAATACACGGAGCTAAGTAGTCGCAGAACTCCATACAAATCCATTTAGTAAATCTTCTTTCATCCATCCTTTCTACGTGACCAATCCAACCAAGCATACTGTATAAACTTTCACATTAACTCGTTCCTTCATCACACCATTCCTTATTTTTCTTTCAGTAAACGTTCAATAGTTCTTAACGAACTCAATTTGTACTGCATTCATTCCTCTTTCATGCTTCATTTGCCATACCTGTCCTTATTTTATATTTAGTGATGGTTAATTAAGAATCTTTTAAAAACCAGTGTTAACTGTTAATTTAAATCGGTTAACAAAGCAGTAAACTACATCTTTAAATAATGTCAGTTTTCTCGGCGCCGCAACGTATATTTTCACGACGCGCAACGTATATTTACACGACGCGCAACGTATATTTTCACGACGCGCAACGTATATTTTCACGACGCGCAACATATATTTTCACGACGCGCAACGTATATTCGCGCGGTGGATAGCGTGCCGCGCTTTGACGCGACACCGCGTCGTCTTATTACGTTTACCTCGCCGTGTCGTGGACATGTGGCCACACTCTAAAGCGTACCTAAACCTATTTTCCCTAATATTCCTTAGTCGCCTCCTACGAAATCCACGAAAGAAATGGAGAGGTGATATTCTAACCCGACACTACATAGGACGTAGGAGGGCTCCAACATGCAACCTAATCTACACAGAAATCTGATTTCAAAAACAAACCTAAACTGCGTCCATAAATTTATTACGCACACATTCACATTATAATAATATTATATTTCATCCAAATATTTTACTTTTTTTTACTCGACTCTTGCAGATTTTATTTAGTCTTATTCCAATATTGGATTACAACAAAATGCTTTAAATTTTGACAAACGCTGCTCTGTCACGGAACAATGTTCATAACCAAGTCTATAACGGTAATCGTTTACCATTCCGTAATGCATCATTCGGTCGAGACTGCCGTAATCTCCCGACTTACTAACTTGATAGATACGTGTTTAATCTAGGGCAGAGTATCCCAAACTTTGCGGATGTGGCGAAGAACAATTTTTTTATGTGATATCTTTTTGAAGTAGTGATCTCGGGTACCCCGTGTAGTGCCGGGTTAGAATAGCACCTCCCCCTTTCTTCCCGTGGGTGTCGTAAGAGTCGACTCTGGGAAAGGGTTAGTGTATTGTGGGCGATGGGCTAGCAACCTGCCACCGCAATATCACGTTTAACCATCTGGTTACCCTGAATTTGCTAGACGTGGCACTGGATTTTTGAATCCATGTGCTCTGCCTACCCCTCATGGGAATACAGGTGTGGGAATATGTATGTATGATCTCGGGTGCTATGTGATTCCACAATTTAAATATATCTCTGGTTTCAGTCAATTATTGTTACTATAAAACTTTTTCATCCATTTTTTCCGTGGATGTCGTAAGAAGCGACTAAGGAAAAGACTAGCAACCTGTCACTACTGTACTTTCCGACTTAAAACTTTAAAAAAACATCCAAGGAGTGGCCGCTAAACGTAAAACAGTCATGGTTGTGTCTAAGTAGCGTGTCGTGTGCTCTGCCTACCCCATTTCAGAATACAGGCGTGATGTAAAAAATTAAAAAGTACTATTATCGAAAACGACAGAAGAGCACATTTTGACAGCTATAGTATTGCATGCAGCGAGCGTGAAATATCTTTGTGACAGTTTGTATGCTCTGCGTACCTCATTCCAAGATGTCAAAATACTCTTTTGCCGCGTTCAATCGCACATTTTTATTTCTATGCACCGTCTATAGTTTGAGAACCTCCGACCTAGGATTACATTGCCGGCTCCCGATTTGCCATTACGACCCCCCAGCTTTGCGCGCTATTTGAAGAACCAAACGAGTTGATTGCGTGTTTAAAGCACTTAATAGTCGACTGGCATTTTCATGATTACCAACTTTACCAGCCTGTAATGATTGGTTTTGCTCACCCCTTTGACCATTTGACATTTCGATAGAAACGTAACTAATCCCGAAATGGCACCGCAAAAGGTACAGTAGTAGCAAAAATGTGTTGCGTGTGGCGTCTGGTTTAGTAGATGTCTCTACAGTTCTACGTCGTAAGAAGCGACTAAAATAATTGGTGAAGGTATATTCTAGGTATTCATAGAGAGGATGGATTAAGGAAGATTGACTAAACAAATTTATACGGGGAATGTGGATGGGTGCAGTGGGAGGGGAAGACCTAGAGTAGACGGACTAGACGGACGTTCCGTGACCAAATCGCGGACGTTTTAGAAACAGGTCAGGTCAAGAGTACCCGAAACCGACGAGCATGTATGAGGAGATTAATGAATGTAGATGAAGCAAAAGAGGTATGTCAGGATCGTAGCGAGTGGAACAAAGTAGTCTCTGCCTACCCCTGTGGGAAAGAGGCGTGACGTATGTATGTATGTATTCTAGGTGATAGCGAACGTGACTGTTTTAAAATACTGCGTAAAAATATTACTCTCCTTTTACCGTTACCTGTAGGTACCCCAAGTGTCATCATTACGAACAAAACACGAACCACTCTCTTCTGTGTTAATACGCATCAGTTTGTATGGGAACCGAGACAGCGCTTACACAACTGTCCGATCACGACAAGTAGCGTTCCCTTACAAACTGGTGCGTTTTAACGCAGACGATAATGACGCATGTTTTAATGTCCGACCACACCGCAGCTTAAAAAACGGTCACAATACGGAATTGCAGAGACGCGTCGTATACACACCGTTTTTGACGCGTGCTCCCCACACCGCTGCTTAAAAAACAGTGACGGTACAGTATGACTGTATGGTGCGTCAGCGTATTTTAAGCAGCGGTGTGGGGAGCATGCGTCAAAAACGGCACGTACCTATACGACGCGTCACTGCGATACCGTATCGTGACCGTTTTTTAAGCTGCGGTGTGGTCGGAGCTTCATACTGTACCGTCACCGTTTTTTAAGCAGCGGTGTGGGGTAGAATGCGTCAAAAACGGTACGCATACGACGCGTCTCTGCGATTCCGTATCGTGACCGTTTTTTAAGCTGCGGTGTGGTCGGACCATAAATCGTGATGATGACACTAAACTTGAGATAGGTACTGCTTGCCGTAGATTGTTCACGCGCTCTCACCAGCGGAATATACCTAAACTGAGAAGTGGACCTTCTCTACAAAACTCTATAATTAGGAGGTATTGCGTCTTTTTTATATTTCCTGGAGTACACACAAAAAACGACTCCATTCACTCTCTAGCAACTAGGATTTACCATTTTTTAGAAGGCACGTCTAAAAGAACATTCGCACAACTTCCTCCCATTTGTAACTAACTTAGCCACTCCTTACTGAACCCAGCAATTCAATTCATAGACCTCCCGCGAAAACCCTTTTCAAGTAACGTCGCCACAACAGAGGGCGCTGAACGTGACCGTCGTACGAAAGTGAAAATAAATTCAACGCGATACATGCGTCCTATTGGCAGGCAGGCAGTAAAATATGGACAAGGTGTTCCAATTGAATATTTGATGCCGGATACTTTTGGCTGTCTAATATTTTGGTGTAGGTACAGTCGGCCAAAACATTGGTCTACCCCCTTATGGACGGTGTCCATTCAACCTCATGAAACAGCAAGGTCGATTTCCACTTGCCATAATTATGACAGTGACTATAGCTCCTTTATTCTATAAATTTATGTCACGTCATTTATCAAATTTGATTCGTGATAGTGCATCTCTTACACTCCGTTAGAAAAGTCAACCTAAGCGATAATTTGATCTCACAAAAACTTTTGTCAAAAGTAACACCACTTTGTTGGCCGACCGTACGCCCAGTAAAGGTGCGACCAAACCGCCGCGAAAAATCCGGTGTCGCTTCGGAATCGCAGTGTCGCGCGAATTCGCACCGTATTCGCCGCATGCTCCCCAAACCGCAGCGAAAAATCCGGTGTCGCGCCGTAAATTTAAGGCGCGACACCGGATTTTTCGCTGCGGTTTGGGGAGCATGCGGCGAATACGGTGCGAATTCGCGCGACACTGCGATTCCGAAGCGACACCGGATTTTTCGCGGCGGTTTGGTCGCACCTTAAAACGGAATCATGAATTTGTTCGCCTGTAGGTATAATAAATTTTCGTACTGTCACTCTACCTTTTTGTGTTCGTGTTACAATTTTTGTAGTGACTAAGTTGTGACCAACAAAAAAAAAATTCTTTAATGCTTTCTTAAATTGCAACGATTCAAAACGAAACCATTTTCCTTCGAAACTGCTACAAATCCCCGGCAGAGAAAACAAACAAAGAATAATTGGAAGCCGAAAACGCTGCATTTGTATTACAAGCGTTCCGATCAGTCTTTGTATATTTTATTACAAGATTGAGTAATCATTCCGAACGTTCACGATCACAGACTTATATCGAAATAGATGACTCAAATGTATGTACTTCGCGTACCAAAAAGGAACCAAAAGGCAGAGCAATGCTCTTCTCGCGATTTAATTTAGTTTTGTACCACTTAGATTAGGTTTAACTGCCTAGAGACAGGACAACTTCATGGCGGCGTCACCTTTGAATCGGTTACACTCGGACCGTCAATTCCCATCACTAAAGCGCTCATGTGACGGTATAGGTAGAGAAAGTGGCACGCTTGGTTTTCATACAAATGCAGGAACTCGCGGTATCTATTTCGATGTAAGTCTGTATTCACGAGTCCCCAGTTTTTTGTTGGATTAATTTTATGATCAAGGCACTGTCCAAAGCTTTCCGGGTCGCTAGATCCAGTTGTGAATTTGAATCGATTAAAATAACCGTTTCGTATCGAAAGCAAGGATGGACCGCGTCTGCATTCGCAAATTGACCTTCTTCCGCATCCGCAAAATTGCGTTTATGCGTTTATTTTTATTCATTCAAGCATGACACTTATATTCCCAAATGGGATCGGTGGACCGTATTAAACGTTACATCTTCAAAAACATTGCTATAGGTAAAAAACTCAAGTAAGTCACCTGTTGTATGTAGTTGTGTACAGTTTACAATGAACGATGCAAAAAATCCGAAAACAATTACTTTAAATTGAGAACTATTTATACCGTATTGTGACAGTCATGTCCTCAAGTCAATCGTAAGTGGACAGGACTAATCAAACTTGGAAGATAAGCAAATAATGAGTATGCAAACCATACGACGTATTTCAAATTTTGAAAGTAGAATGTCTATTCGTACACGTTACTAACACATCCAACAGGTGACATAGCTAAGTTTTTCACGTATACTTCACGTTTGGTAGCCAATCCTAGCGTAATTTTAGGTTGAAGCATTAATGAAAGAGGTAAATAGTGACAAGTTGCTAGCCTGTCGCCTAAAGACTACCTTAACCTACTCGTCTCTTACTACATCCAAGGAAGAAATAGAGAGGTGTTATTCTAACTTGACACCACACAGGTAGCTTAGTGGTAAGTGATACTGTCAGAGGTCGTAGATCCTAAGAGATCCTCAGGAGGTCTTAAAAAGGATCCTTAGAGGTAACCTCTGACGTATTAAATAAGCCTTAGATTATGAAAAAATGTACGGATTCATGTATTTCAAATGTATCTAGCCTTACATCAGCATCCGTGGATGTGAGTTGTGCCGTATCCGCATCCGTTGTTGAAGTCCCTGATTGAAAGGGCCTTAGGCAAGAAGAAAGTTATTATTAAATTTCAACTTTCTACTTGCGGAAATAGAAATGTATAGATCGCCATTATAGTATGAGTTTAGTTTACGAATCTAAATGTGTAAGTAAAAAAAAGTTCTTCATAATAAAATAGGTCAAGATAATAATATGTTTTAGGCGAAAGGCTAGCAATCTGGCACAAAAATATGACAAAAGTGTCTACAAAACGTTTTGTGTGTGTTAACTAAGGTAAACGTCCCTGTGCTCGACACTGACCCAATACTTGGCACTTGCAACCTTATGTCATAGTAAGACAGGTGACAGATGGGTGTCATCTACTGGGCGTTGAGGCGTCGAGCATTGGTACATTTACCTTACCCGATACAATAATCAACTAGAGTATGGGATCATTACAAATAGATATAGGACTTAAAAACAAATTATATAAAAAAAATTAGTGGTAGGTACTTAAATATCAAGATATCGCTGTTTAATTTTAAACATTAAATTACCGTGAGACTCATATTGAAATAAATGGATATACTAACGTCTTTACATCGAGATTAGCTCGACGTGTTTCAGGCCAACTTGTGACTCGTCATATGGAGCAAAAATGGATAATTTTATTTCACTGATTTTTTTTTACAGATTCCAGAGTTACATAATATAAATGCGAATGATCACAGAGAGAATCTTTTACAGCGTGTATATTATAATTTATAATACCGCGATATCACTCATTTATTATATCCCTGTCTCAGAGAGCATTTAAGTATTTTATATAACGTAAAGGGGTCTTTTGATGGGATGGTGAGGAAATATAATCCACTTTACAGTAATCATGTTGTATGAAAGACTGAGTGGTGTTTAATTACATCTCATTTACAGCCGTCTTAATGAAATATGGACCCAGAGATATTCACTTCGAATGCTTCAAACAATTGTGCAAAATTCTGACTTGTGTTTATATTTTTTACGACCTGTAAATAGATTTTTTAACGTTCAGGAGAGTTATGGCAAGTTTTATTAGTAACCATGTCATTAAATATAACGAAGTTCGGACTATCAAGACTCTAGCAGTCTAGGACTGAAAATTAACATTACAGACATTCAGACATACATCATGCCTGTATTCCCTGTTATAGTGACAAAACAAACAAAACTATCACTACTTCATGGTTCGTAACCTTTTAGCATAATTGTTAAATTAATTTAAATTATAGATGAAAGAAGTACCTACAATACTGACAGCTGGTTGCAGCCTGTCGCTTAAACATACCCTAACTTGTTTCCTTAGTCGCTGGGTTACTGTAAGTAAAATTTACGGAATGCAATGTTTTACTTAAAAGAGAAGATTTTATCTTTTCAATCGATGTACTAAAGTTGCAAAGTCAGTTCTATGACTTTTTCATATTTCGTTGCCATTTCAAGCATACTCGAAGAAGTATAGCCAGTCACCCAAAGCACACCTTAAGAGCGTGCACACAAAATTCGGTGATTTTGATGATTTTCA
>BHDV01052352.1:120393-151996 GCA_005406045.1 Adoxophyes honmai | reverse complement strand
AATGAACGAACTTTGTAAACCTTGCAGGTTTGTACGGAACCCTCGGTGCGCGAGTCCGACTCGCACTTGGCCGGTTTTTTCTAAAGTATACTCCTAACGATGGGTCACGAAATAGCCCAAAACATGTCAAGTTAATATCTATATTTTATTGTATAATCTCCTTTGTCCGAAAGCACTACAGACTTCACATGCTTTATTTTTCGACGAAGATTATTCGTGCATAAAGTGTATGTGGCATAACATAATTTTATGCTTTATCTGGTTATTTTTTTTAATAAAATTAGACGTAAAATCATGAAATGTAAATGTTATACCTGCTTATTTAGTAGTAAGCATGTGTATGTTTTTGGAGCAAAAATTGTTATACTTAGTCAACTAGTGGAAACTGTTTTGGCTTGTGTGTGATGTGTGATGAACTGTACTTTTGTGTCATTTATGCTTTATGTTCCTCTTTACAATAAAACAAAAACACCGGCCAAGCCAAGTGTGAGTCAGACGTGAAGGAAGGGTTCCGTAGCAACAGCAAAAAAAACACCTTTGAACTAGACTGCGCACTGTACCTGAGTCACCTGAGTGTAGTCTAAAATGAAGTAGCAATTATTATAGCAATTTCAGTACTGCATTTGACCTTTCTAACATGGACAAAACTAAAACTATTTAACAAAATTAAGGTGACACAACGTCATCAAGTGTGAAACTACAGGTAGCGACATCTATGGGCTAACTTACGAACTAATCTCAAATAGGTTTGTAAAGCCCGTCACACATTAAGCAGATACGATAAGATATCTGTTACAGGACATATATCTGTCAATATCGCTCCCTATACAATTCAATGAACTACCACACACTGCGCAGATTTACCGTCAGGTATCTTTTGACACCGACATATGGAAAAATGGCATTTATACGCAGATAAAATATTATCGTATACGCGTAGTCTGTGACGGGCTTTAACATTAACGCCGAGTCTTGAAATCAAGACGAACAAAGAAGTGATTGTATGTGTGTATGTATGTATGTATGTTGTACTGTTATCATTGAATGAGTTAGGTATTTATGGAATAAATGTTAAATAAAATAAACAAAATATTATTTTTGTGTTTTATTTTGGTTGTTTTAAACAACGTTTAGTATAAATTATTTTTTGCGGATCTTTTAAAATACATAAACATAGTGTAATTTACAATTGAAACTGGAACAACATTTAGAATGTAAGTAGTTGCCGTGATACACGTTCTAGTACAATAAAATTAGTAGTAGGTAGGTAAGTACCTATTTAATAGGGAAACTAATACAATGATTTTCATTTTATGAAGTTCGAAATACATAGTTTTGTTTCGATCAGTAAAAAAATCACTGGTGGACTGGAAAATTAACTTCATGCCATTGATAGTTACAATTTTGAGACAATATCAAATTCTTCGTCAAATTTTAAGTAACAATAGCAGATGCTTTAGAACAGAAATTAAAATAAGTTTTTATTTTTGCTATCATTGCTTAATTCTATTAGTCTTCATTTTGTAATAATTTTCGTTTAAAATGGTATTATGTATACAGGGTGTCCCAAAGTTATGGGACATGAAGGGGAAGTACCTTAAATATCGTAGATAGTGTATTTTGCTCAAAGAAGACTTTATCTTATTTTCAAAAGTTAGTAATTCTGCATTCATAGATTTTCTAAAAATTACTTGCTTCGTCTGGGAATCGAACCGACTAAAATGTAAAAAAAAAAATCATCCTGTTTTTATGATGCCAATCGAAAGAATAGCTAAAAAATAATAACTCTGCTAAAGTAACATAGTATTTTAAAAGAAAGGAACAACGTGAAATTAATCACTTTAATCAAATTAAAAACATACATGAAACTGTCGTAGTCAATTAATTGGGTACTTTTGTGTAAATTAAATTAATTAAATGCTTAAAATGTGATCCCTCTTGTCTTACACAAATCGCCAATCTTTTAATGAGTCTGCTGCCTGTTGATCTTCGGACCTTACCCCATTAGATTTTTTCTTTTGGGGATACGTAAAAGATATGCTATACAAAAAGCAATACAAAAACGTGGGTGAGTTACAAACAGAATTGTGCCATATCACATCGAGTGTTCACCATAAAATTTTTAGAAAATCAACAGGCAGTGGACTCATTAAAAGATTGGCGATTTGCATCAGATAAGAGGGATCACATTTTGAGCATTTAATTAATTTAATTTACAGAAAAATACCCAATTAATTGACTACGACAGTTTCATGTGTGTTTTTAATTTGATTAAAGTGATTGATTTCACGTTGTTCCTTTGTTTTAAAATACTATGTTACTTTGGCAGAGTTATTATTTTTTAGCTATTCTTTCGATTGGCATCATAAAAACAGGATGATTTTTTTTTTGAGATTTTAGTCGGTTCGATTCCCAGACGAAGCAAGTAATTTTTAGAAAATCTATGAATGCAGAATTACTAACTTTGGAAAATAAGATAAAGTCTTCTTTGAGCAAAATACACTATCTACGATATTTAAGGTACTTCCCCTTCATGTCCCATAACTTTGGGACACCCTGTATAAATCCTTTACTTTATGTCACAATTCATTAAAAAATCTAATAATAGAATATTATCATAACAATATTGTAGCTGGTACACATACTTGTACACTTTTTTGTGATCTGGGCCCTACAACCTGATTAAATCTTACTTAAACTTAGGCTCTATCAGTTGATAATCTCAACATTGTCCTTTTAAATTTGTTTTGTCACAAAACACTATAGGTAAAAAACCTTCAGTAAGTCACCTGTTGTATGTAGTTGTGTACATTGTGCAATGAACGACGAAAAAAATCCGAAAACAATTACTTTAAATTGAGAACTATTTATACCGTATTGTAATAGTTATGTCAATCATTAAGTGGGCAGGAATAATCAAACTTGAAAGATAATCAAATAAAGAGTGTGCAAACCGTACGACATATTTCAAATGTTGAAAGAAGAATGTCTATTCGTACACGTTACTCACACATACAACAGGTGACTTAGCTAAGTTTTCACCTATACCGGCGTGTCCAATTTTTAAAAGAACATACGAGAATACTGAAAGAAATATTATAAAGCGATTTTCTTGTCATTTTAAGAGTTTTTAGTTTGTAAGAGTTGCTTAGAATTTATACATAGTAATTTGAACTTACATACAAAATGAGAACGCGTGAGTATCTATAATGTATCATCACGTTTGACTAGCGCTTAACTATTTTTTTTTACATAATAGGGCAAACAAACCATTACAGAGGACAATGGATTATAATATACAAAAAGAGCTTAAGTAAGCTAATCTAGCAAAATAACAAAAAAGAGAGCAGTGAAACTCGCAAGTAGTAGCCAAATAAAACTGCCTAAGAATAGTAGAAAGTTCTAGAATTGAGATTTAGACTCGAGATAATTAAAATAGCAAAGTTTGTTTGTATTTAAGATTCATATCAGACTTCACATGTGATTATAAAAATATTCCGCAATGAAGAAACACGGAACTGAAGTTATAAAAAAGTAACTATTCGCTTGAAGTAAAGAGTACTAGAATGTACACATGTGTGTTTCACTTAACCCATTCTGTAAGTTTTCCTCTGGAATAATTTTTTGACAAATTCGAAAACCAGATTCTGGGTCTTTATCTTGCAACATTACTTTATATACCCTAACACTATGCATGATTATCGCTTTATAAAAAACACGTATAATTAATATGTTAACATACAAACGTGTAACTTAAAAATATGTAAACATGATTTTTGTTTTATTTGTATTTACAAAGAAACAAATTTGTGATTAAAATTTTTTACAATTATGAACTTCTACATTAATATCTATAGAAATAATAACTGTACATAATAAAAACAAGCTGCCGTAGACAGGCAAAGTTACATTAATAAAACCATCTTACAAAATACAGGTATGATTTCACTCTCGACCGCATGCAACAGATGACGACTTTGACGAAGCTACTGGAATCTATGCAGCTGCATGGGGTCGAGATTGAATTTACAGAGTAGTATAATTATTAGGGTATGAACTCATGGACGTGGATGCACTCGCAGATGTCAATGTATTGCCGGCGTCCGAAGCCATTATTAAAGAATAGTAAGGATCTTGCGCCCCTTGCATAGACGTTCCAGCGGACAGACCCAGCAGACTACCTTCATAAGTTGGCGTTGCAAGTGCATTTTGAGTATTGTTGTAGCCAATGCCTTCAACAGTGGAGGGAAATATAACACCCATAGGATTATAATACGGGGACGTTGAAACGTACTGTGATGCATCATCGGATAATCTCAAGTCCCCTCCGTTCGGCACATACGCATCGGCAGCCAATGTTGATAAAGAATTCGTGTTTGGGTGCAGTGATTCATCGGTTGCGGTTGCGTACCGATAAGCTTCTGATAGTGACGCAGTTTGGGCACTGGTACTGGGAGGGTAGTATGCCGAGTAAGATAGAGATGGGTATAGGGGTTGCTCGCCAGGGCTGTGTTGGATTTCAATAGTAGGCATATCGATGGATATGGAATATGGGGGTGGCGCATGTGAAATGTCACTGGAACTGTGAGCCATTCTGTGCCGGGAGAGGTGGCCGTCTGCGACCAGGCGTCTGTGGCGGTCGTGCCCACCGCAGCTACTTCCATGCCCTGTCTTTTTGGAGCTGGAATCACCCGCTTCCCCCGACGCTAATGATTTGTTGTGCTTGTTTTCTTTCTTGTACTTCATGCGGCGGTTTTGGAACCAAATTTTTATCTGTCTTTCTGACAGCTGCAAGAAGTTCGCTAACTCAATACGCCTTGGTCGGCAAAGGTATCTGTTTATATGGAATTCGTTTTCCATTTCCACCAGCTGCGCGCTGGTGTATGCTGTCCTAGACCTTTTTGTGAATCCTTTTTGGGTAGGTGATGATCCAGATGACATTTTATCTGAAAAAAAAAACTGTTGTTATTTGTGTTCACAGTATAATTTTTACTGTTTTACTGGACTGTGGTCCATTTAATACTACGTCTACGGTCACTAACGGCACTGATTGTGACCAAACAGGAGCTTCAAATGTATAAAAACAATTTCTTAACAAAAAGTGAAATGTTATCTAATCTCTATTCATTATGTCTACAGTACTGTCTGTTTCTACCTTCTGAATATTTTTAGCTTAGGATAAGATTACCTTAAGTCAAGGTTTTTTACTTTACTTTAAAATATCTACATATAGGTTTTTTTTTTTATATCTTAATCTTATAAAACCGGTCAGATTCAAATAAGATGATCATAGTTTGTATTCTTCTATAAAATCACATATTTTTGCGTTAAGGTATCAATGGGTGCCGCATTCTTTTGGTTTATTGTGTTTGATAACATTGAAATAATTTTTGTGTCTTACTTACTTACACAGGTGGAAGGATTACAAAGTGACAAGCTCAACTTTTTGGATAATATAATCAGCAATTAATAGAAAAAGGGAAAAATCAAAGAACTCGTACGAAAATGTTAATTTTGGGGTCAATTTGCAGACACAAAAAGCACCTCTTTTTGAAAAACTGTGTATTAAGATGTAAAACAGTGCGTTACTTTTTGATTCAGAGATAAAACAAATAATGGAAATTTGACTTACTTACTGTTTTGCGAAAAAGCCGAAACAGGTGTTGAATCAGAAGAAACAGATGATACGGCTGCTGAAGCTACTGCGATGGACCTTGGAGCTGCTTTGTTCCAAGACGCACTCTGGCAATAAGCGCAAAGGAAACTGTTAGTTTTAGAGTAATAATAGAGATGAAATGAACTCGAAGCTACGCAGGTCGTCAGTTTTATATCGAAAACGAACCTAATTAATTTGCTATTAAGGGTCAGGTTACTCCGCACCAATCATACTGTGCTAGCGTCTGCTTTGAGTTAGCTCTGCGCCCCACTCCCCACCTTCGTTTTCCTCTATGACGCATGCTTGGTCATTGAACATTGTTTTGGGTTGTTTATTTTGCAGCGATTGGTGATAGATAGCTTGGGATATTACGTTGCTCCTATCCCTTAGGTTCCAGTAACTATGATGGTAAAAACATACCTATTCGTAGAATTTAGAAGAAATATAATACAGAAGAATGCTTCTGTACCTATATAGGTACAGTACAGAGGCATTCTTCCAGTCTT
Source organism: Adoxophyes honmai (assembly GCA_005406045.1). Lineage (NCBI taxonomy): Eukaryota > Metazoa > Arthropoda > Insecta > Lepidoptera > Tortricidae > Adoxophyes > Adoxophyes honmai. Next base: position 145,834 of record BHDV01052352.1, on the reverse strand, counting down.
CTTTCAGTCTTCCAGTGATATCACTGGGTAGTTAAGAATAATACTGACATTTTACCCTTGGCCCAGAGCTCGGTAATCGACTTGACAAAATTGACAGGTGCGGGAGGTAAACGTCAAACAATGAACCAATGCCTCGTTATCGCGGTCAATCATCATCATGCGAACCAATTGCGATCTAACAAAACGACTTCTCCCACGTGTCAATTTTGGCCAAGTTAAATGCAGAGCAAAAAATTATGCAAAGTTATTTTTTTAACAAATATACTGGTCGTTTCTTATGATTTTATGTAGTCTTCTTTCATAACTTTTAGGTAAACACAATACACCTCACCTCATCCCCTAGTTGGGATGAAATGTATTTCCTACTGACTCAATCAATTGTTGATTCAACACTTTTGGATTACGAAAATTACTATAGCACCATTTGTAACAAGAATATAAATATGGATTTAATCCATACCTAGTTAGCAGTAGAATATGAAACCTTCTCACTCATTGGTCATTCCTACTCACCCCATTCATGGTAGGTATGTGAATCTTTATTATTAATAATTGGAGACTTTAGACCGTTAGCCACTTACAAGATATATTTTTGTGATAAGTAAGGTAAATGTACCAATTTTCGACGCCTCAACGCCCAGTGACGACATCCATCTGTCACCTGTCTTACTATGGCATAAGATTGCAAGTGCTGTGTATTGGGTCAGCGTCGAGCATTGGTACATTTTCCTTAGTAGGTAATACGAAAACGAAACTTACTTAATTCACTCTCGACATAATAAATAATGGTTTCAATAATCTGGAATTTCTAAATATGTACATTTTAGTTGTGAAACTTTTTAAAGTTCTATACAATACAATACGTTTAAGACTTTTTTTTGTATAACGTTGAACGAAGGCACGATTCTAACTAAAACGCATTTCCAGCATAGCGTTTTGATTAACCTATCAGGGTATGTCTCAAGCCTGGCGTATGTCAATCTACATACAAATTATGATAAACGCGGGAAAGATACTTGTACTAAAATATGCCGGCTACAGACATGTGTACTCCTAGCCTTTATTACAATGTAAGAGACAGTACTCACGTGATCATCTGGCGCCTCATCGTCTGGACCGGGGTAGCTGTCACGAGGGCTGTTACTGATATTCTCATAGGTTGGCATATGGTAATCATAACAAACACCATTGTCCTGGAGCGTGTGATTGTACGACTGCGACAACCCCAGTATATCCTGGATGGTGAAGCTCGTGGAGTCTCGAGAATTGTACTCCTGGATGAGAGGTGGAGGAATGGGCTGCTTGATGTCCATGAATGAGACGCCGTACCGCGCGCAATCCGAGAGGATATCTTCCACCCCGTGGGATGTGACATTATTCCTCACTTGGCTACCGCATATCTCTAATTCCGGTGTGGTCCTGTTCGAACTCTTCGACAGGGCCAAGTCACTCGAGTCTTCCGATATCGAAGGCGAATGAACAGACATTCTCCACTGACCAATAAACTTCACAAGCTTAACAAACTCAGTGTCCGTATCCACTGACGTTAGTTTAAAAAATGCTTTGTTCACTTGCATTTCGATAATCTGGTAATTAGTTTTTTCAAGTGTGCGTCTCACTGGGCTCCAGTTTACTGGTGTGGGATAGATAAGACGGACGACATACCCAAAGCCTGATAGTAAATGGACACAAGATAAACATTGGTTTAAAATCACCGTATTTCGGTAGCTAAAACGCTTGTCACATCTGTCAGGTTCAACTACTTACTTTGTTGGTACGTCAAGAGATAAGACATGCTTGGTGCACTTTGCACTGAGCTACGTCAAATATACCTTCAAATGATGTGATTATATTGATGTAGGGTAATAATGTTTTTAAGGCGTTTTTTGCATGCATAATACTTAGGTTCAAAACTCAATTAATTCTGTTAGTTCTGCCTTTCTATTAAAAAAAAGTTTTTAAGAAAATTAAGGAATACCCAAGATCTTTCCTGTTTGATCTAGATAAGATAAGCTATTGCCTATAACACATACACAGAACTAAATGTTTACATTCCTGCTAGCAGTTTTAGGTAGGTACATACGTACTTAACTTACGTACTATCGAACCAACTGATTCCTGACCCACCGCAGAACGTTGTTACAGTAAACGTCATAAACATTTCCTTTGTCAATGAATGCAATGTCACTATGACGTTCACTGTGAATAGGTTCTATGGTGGGTCAGTAATCAATTGGTTCGATGGTACGTCCTGTGTAGTGTCGGTATAGAATAAAACTTATTCATTTCTTCCGTGGATGTCGTAAGAGGCGACTAAGAATAGGTTTAGGTATGCTTTTAAGCGATAGGCTAGCAACCTGTATTTTACTACTCCTGCTATCTGCAAAGAAGTGGCTGAGAAACGTGAAATTGTCATAATTATGGTTTTGTCTATGTCCCGTTTCGTATACTCTGCCTACCCCATTTAAGAACATAGGCGTGATTGCATGTATGTTTATATTTTTCTATGGTTCTAAACGAATGTAACCTCAAACCTAATGTTACTAATTAATGGATTACGTTCTTTTAGAAGCATAGAAAAGTATGTATGTATGTACCTGCTTAAAAATACTAGTTCGAATGTAAAAATATTTTGTGTTCACCTTCCGTACCAGTATCATAAACTACACAACTTAGGGACAGCGCAGACGACAGATTTTTTGTGCGATTGAGTCTTCGGCGCACAAAAAGTCTGCGTGGATTATACCTATGCATTGTGCGCCGCACTTTTTGAGCATCGTGTGCGTTACTGCATTATAATTCCATAGGTTCTATTTTCACAAACTAACAAGTCTGTCGCGGATAGTCTGTCGTCTGCGCAGGGCCTTATAGTGATAGAAACACAACACACACACACACACACACACACACACACACACACACACACACACATCCAGGCAGAGCACATGAATTCGAAAATCCAGTGCCAAAATTCATACATACATACATACATAACCGTCACGCCTTATTCCCTGCGGGGTAGGCAGAGACAACAGAGCGCCGTACACGCTCGACAATTTCGGGTACTCCTAATTTGGCCTCCCTTTAGTACAACGCCGATCTGGTCGATATACGTTCTTCGAGGGTGCCAAAATTCATTCACCAAAAACGTCAATCTAATCAGAAAAGATGTTAATTACTAAAGCAATTTTGCGTAGGAATTTCCAACACCTCAAAGATTCGATCTATAAATGAGAAACATGACATTTACCTACCATCAAACTTTTGGAAAAACGCGATAAATTTATTTTATTTCTATAAATTCCTTTACTTTTGTTGCACAAAATGTTCAAAATGTTTACTAAACTAACAATTGACCCACTTTGTACGTGTGTACGTAAGTTCGGCTAGAAAGGGCTCCGTAAAATTGATTGTTTAGTTAAATGTACAAAATAAAACACATTTTGCTGTAATATTAAGAAGTAACCGTATATTAAGTAGTAGCCCGTGTGGTGCCGGGTAAGAATAGCATCTCCCCCTTTCTTCCCGTGGGTGTCGTAAGAGTCGACTCTGGGAAAGGGTTAGTGTATTGTGGGCGATGGGCTAGCAACCTGTCACTGCAATATCACGTTTAAGCATCTGGTTACCCTGCAATTGCTAAACGTGGCACTGGGTTTTCTAATTCATGTGATCTGCCTACCCCTCTTGGGAATACAGGCGTGAGAATATGTATGTATGTAGTTTTATTAGGTGTACCTATAAAGTATTACTTGTCTTTATGAAGGTAGGCTATCAACCGTCAACTATTTTATCTCTACCTGTTTTTAAACCTAAAGTTATGCTAGAAGTGGCTACGAAGCGTGAATTAGTCATGATTTTGTTTGTAACGTTCGTGTGATCTCCACACCCCATTTGAGTACATAGACAAACATACATCACGTCTGTATTCCCAAATGGAGTATGCAGAACACACGAAATGATACATAGGCGAAATCTTGACTATTTAACGCTTCGCAGCCACTTCTGACATATTTTTAGATTTTAAAGAAGAACAGGTTGCTATCCGTTTTCATGGCGCGTAGCTCCAGATGATGGGTCATGAATTGACCCAAAACAGTCGAGCTAATCTCGATATAGAAACGACAGTAGATCCATTTTAGATCAGAAGTAAGTCAGCAGGGAGACGGGGTCAATACCCAGACTGCAATCATTTAGTTGAGAACCGAGTGATACAAAAGTCATTAAGATAACCTAGCCAAGGCACCTACAAGGTGCTAGCCACAGAAATTCTCAAATTGTTTTTTAATAGCTTACCTATGTCCTAGACTTTACGCCGACTAAACTCCTTACTTTCCAAAACATGCCAATTTTCTACTGGCTAGCTGACTCGGACGTCCGCGGCGTGCGCGCGCTTGCGCGTCCCGCTCCGGACACCCGCCGCGGACCAGCTAGACCGCGACGGCCAAATTTTCATTTGTCAGACTCGTTTAGTCACTAAATAATTTTAAACAAAAAAAAACCGACTTCAAATTAGCAATATTTTGAAAAGATTCTGTTTACTGAATGTAAAATCTTGACTTCATCAACAAATCGTCGTTGCGCCTGCCAAATTCCATATGTGCATTTTTTTGTGCAAACAAATCTCAATTTAAAAGAGATTTGTTTAGAGTGCAAAAAACGAAAAATAAATAAATGCACATATGGAATTTGGCAGGCGCAACGACGAAATTACCGAAAACGCCGTACATCTCCATATAAAATTTGAAGAGTTCCCTCGATTTCTCCAAGATTCCATCATCAGATCCTGGCGTCGTGCCAATGGGACCAATTTCGAGTTATGCCCTATCGATTAAAAAAAAATATTTGAAAATCGGTCCACGGGTCTCCGAGCTATCGAGTAACATACACACAAAAAAAAAAAAATAATAATAATTAGGTCGAATTGAGAACCTCCTCTTTTTGAAGTCGGTTAAAGACTCCCAACTTCATTAAAATAGGTACTAGCCTAGTCCAAACTAAGCGTTAGCGCTATCCGTGTAATGAATAGTTAGCGCGTGCAAGTCGCATGCGCACGGAGCGGATGCCCGCCGCGCGTTTGCAGAACGCGCCTGCGTCAGTTAGCGGTGTTCATATTTCCTATTACCTACATATATTAGACGGGCATTTGCTTGCATTGGCATATGCCTTTACAAATAGGCACGAAGACCAAAACACTTGTAGGCAGAGCCCACGCAACGTTAAAAAGCTAATCGAGAATCGATCGAGAAGAGATCGAGTCTGCGGCGCACAAAAAGTTTGCGTGGATTGTATAAATCGCGCGCCGGATTTTTTACTCGTCGTGTGCGTTACTGCATACAATTCCACAGGTTCTATTTTCACAGACTAAAAAGTCCGTCGCGGATAGTCTTCGGCGCAGGGCCGAATAGTGTGTTGACGCGCTAAGGCTAAGCAGCACTACGACTTTTTGTCGCGCGACAATTTTGTCGCAGAAATGCAACGTAAGGGTTTATAATGTCATCGCGCGCACTATGATGAAAAAATCAGTATGGACAGCGCTATTTTAAAATCGTGTCGCACGACAAAAAGTCGTAGTGCGCGCTTAGCCTAAGTATGCTGGAATCCGGATGTAGGTAGCATCGTTATTGTTATCATTGTTCTGATTGACGGGTGGTGTGCGTGAGTGTCGCCGGCGCATGCAGCTTAGCGATCTTACTTTATTAGCCGTTCGGCAATCATCGGTAAACTTCGGAGTTAGCAATTTATTAATTGTAACTTACAGTAGCATATTTTGTTGTTCTGTTTATTGTGACTGCTGCAAAGTCAATATACAAGTTTAGTGTATTTGCTCGTTATTTGTATATTATTGTTTTAATTTCATAATGTAAACTATAATTATGCTAAAATTGTCTCCGACTGGGTCCCATGCGACGGGGACCGGAGCAGAGGTAGACCAAAGAGGAGAGAGATGGCGGGACGATTTGGAGCGTTTCAGATCTGACTGGCAAGATTTGTCAAAATCAGAGACGAGTAGAAAGAAAAAGCGAAGGCTTTTGCCCAGCAGTGGGACGCTACAAGCTAAATAAATATAAAAAAATAAAAAAACTTAATGCTCCTACCTATGTACATTGTACAATGCTAACACAGTATAATAATAATCCAGACTAAATACGACCCACTGCAGGGCACAGGCCTCCTTTCAGTATGAGAGGGCTTGGGCTATAGTTCTCACGCGGGCATAAACGGATTGTAAACTTCACACACAACATTGAATTACTACAATATCAATATCAGAAAATATTATCGCTTAATGGATTCCCTGTATTCTCAAAGACATAATCCTATTACTCTGTTTCCCATTGATAAAATTCTCAAAGTGATTCCTCCATTACACAACGACTTAGTACACTCTTCTACCAGAACGACTTATATCGTCTTCACCCCGGAATTAAGTGAAACTTAGTTAACGCTGTAAAATAAATGCTTGTTGGCATTAGCACCTCGTTACGTGCTTTTTGGGGTTCCGTAGCTAAATGTAGGTTTAGCACGGCAACACGCACTAGTCGCGTCGCGCGCGGGATAGTCTTACCGTCACTTTCTGACGGCTCTAGTTGGACAGTGACAGGTATAGTCTATGTCGCGGGTATCTACTCGCGCCCTGTCGCGCTAAGGGGACTGTTCATCCGTATGTCTCAGCCACTTTTTTCCAAAAGTATAAGAGCTGTGCTGTTGAAACTTAGTAAGTACATGTATTCTATGATCCGCGTTAAGATTTCGAAACAAAAATGAAAGAAAAAACCTTTAATTTTGTGGCTTCCCTAACCTTAGGCTCAGAACTGACACTCAACTGAATAATTTACGCGAGAAATACTTCCAAAGTGGCAAAATGTGTGTCCCGACTCTCCAACTTCAAAAATAAGACAAACACTAAAAAAACAATAATATTTGTCGTCAGTCCACGCAAACTTTTCCGCCGAAAGATGGTTTAAATGAGATCTAGCTAGTAGATTTTGTTTAGTAAATCTGAAAACGCAATTTACCTACCATTTACCTTGTCAATGATATGGAACCTTTCGTGCGCGAATCCGACTCGCACTTGGCCGGGTTTTTTTTAATGAGCACTAATCCTCCCTGGACGAGTGTATCTGTCAATAATGATGACTTAGTTTAAGTGTTGATCACCTTATTGTGTTACGCTTACGAGTAGCACATTACATAGTAATTGCTATACATTACTCAATTACAATGAATGAAGATAGTGTGGAGTAAAGTAGTGTAATGATGGCAAGTCTTGATGATTTAAGATACTTTTTGCAGCTTAAGAGGATAGGAGTCGCACCACCTCTCCATACAAACGTAGTCCCCTGTTTTCTCCGTGAATAATAACATTAGAGCAAAAAATTTTTTTACATTTGTGGCTATGCCCCTACGATTTGTTTTTATCGATATTCTAAATAAAAAAAATTAAAAAAAAAAAAATTAGAAAATCGATAAAAGCAAATCGTAGGGGCATAGCCACAACAGATACAAATTTGATGAAATTTTTTTGCTCTAATGTCATTATTCACGGAGAAAACAGGGGACTACGTTTGTACGGAGAAGTGGCGCGACTCCTATCCTCCTAAGGGTAGATATTATTAGATACATCTTACACAGTTCAAGAAGTCAAGAATATTTTGAGCAAGACACTGTTTTAGTGAGCAATTAAATTTTAATAAAATAACATGTTATATTAGAGTAAATATTTGTAAAGTGTTTAGTAATATTTTATTACCTACTATGAAATAAAAAAAACATAATAATTTAAATACAAAGCCAGATAAAAATAAGCGGATACTTTTGCTACTACGACGTTATTTATAAAACAACTGTATTTTTTTTTCGTTCCTCAATATTCAAAATCTTAGATTTGCAATTACATAGACAAACGCGAAAAAGGGCCGGCAACGCATCTGTAACACCCCTTGTGTTCCGGATGTCCATGGGCGGCGGCGGACACTTCCTTTCTACCAGGTGACCCGCATGTTCGTTTTCCCAATTTGAATAAAAAATACACTGTAGAATCATTATGGCCTTTGTTAGTGCCCGGAATCTAATTTGGCAAGATTTTATTTAAGTAGTGAGGGTAAGGTCGCACATCGCTTTTTCTATGGATGTGCGACCGCGGAAAGTGTGCCTATGTGACAAATTGTCAGCACTTAATATTGACTTACATAAAAATATCTACATAGAAACCAGCTCATTCCATTGTCACACTATTCCATTCAGTGATAAACCATAATATTCTATAATCACATTAAAAAAAAAGCAATATCCTATCTTCCAATATACAAAAAGTTAAATATAGACTTTCAACCTTTATATTTGTTCTACATTTAACGCAATGCATTCCCTTGGTTTGTTTGCACTACCCTAATCTTGTCAACGCATTAGGTCGATTATCTACCTCTCGAAGCCTTTCAATAGCGTAGTGTCTCGCTCTCGCTTTCTTTGTTAGACAAGGATGAGAGATCGAAACCGATACGTACGGTTTGGTGCCGATTGTTTTGGAGTAAAAGCACGTAAAAGCAAAAGTAATTAAAGAAATTTTGGCCAGTTAGAATCGTATGTCGTTTGTTTTTAGGGTTCTGTGACTTTGGAGAAAAAAGGAACCCTTATGAGATTGCTTCGTTGTCTGTCTTTGTCAGTCCTTCAACCAAATACTAAGGTTTGCGATCCCTTGAATCTGCGAAAAAAAAAACAAATCTTTAAGTCTATTTTACTAAAATATTATGAACGATTACATGTACAAACCGAACATTTTTATATGCATCGCAAAAAATTTACACTTTCGCGATTACAACTTATTTTTGCTTTTGTTTGTTTGACAATGTATGGTGACAAAGGGCAAAGTTAAGTTTGCCCCTTATCCTTAATAGTATGTTTTTTCTCGATAGCGACAAATTTTGTACAAACAACCATACGGAACCCTTACCGCGGGAATCCAACTCTCACTTGTTTTTTTATTTGTGACAAAACAGCTGCAAATAATCTGAGGACATTGAAACTGCAACCGTTACTCCAATAAATCTACTTTGGACAAAGACGAGCGGACCCTAGAAGCCCGTCAAGCCGATGATATATTACAGTTTGCTCAAAGGGGATCTTTTTTGTTCTGCCCGTAATGGTTTCACTTTAATCGACACTAGTGAGATAGCCCTACACACGCATCCCCGAGTGCGTGAAGGACAAAACACAAAACAGTATTCTTCCCGACTGAAGCTAGCATTTGAGGCATTGCTTTCGGTTATTCCCTGTCTGGTTGTTGTGGGATTTTGTTGTGTGCTTCTCAAATATACCAAGTATTTACCAGTTCCTCATACTTGGATCGCCAAAACTACCAGGTAAATTATAGTTTTTTTAGTTTCTACTAATTTTCATCCAGACGTCTTTGCAAACTGCGCGGGTCGCGGGTTAAACCTAGATTCCTTTCAAATTGACGGTGACGCCATCTAGAATACAACGCTTGTTCTGATTAGTTAACTATTTAGCAACTGAACACAAAGTTAGAACCTTCGCTGAAGGCTTCAGCGCTTACTGAAAGTGGTGAAACGCGATAGATGGCGTTGGTAATACGAAAGGCTGTGATTCAATAGGTGTGGTTTAGTGACTGAAAGCTGTTCTGTGTTTGTGAGTTACAGAAGAAGATAAACTAGGTACGTACCCTTTTTGATACAGATTAAGCTTTAATTTACATAAGTATTTAAGATTCGTGTTACGTGTTTTTTTTATTTACTTATAAATTTTACATACGTAATTACTAATAAAGTAGGTAAGTTGGCGTAGATGTTAGTTGTTTAGATATATCTAATCATATTTAAACAATAAAAGCGTTACTATAAATGAAACACAAATTTTGTTTCCTTTATTTTATTACGACGGGATTGAGAGCGCCATCTCTGGGTGGGTGGCGGTAACTTTTGATGCACTAAGGGACGTCAGCAGGAACGTAGGCTGGCTGGTGCGACCTGAAAAGGGAAAGAACAGTTTTAGCTAGGTTGCTGTTGTGGGCAACTTCGCATCGTCTGCTTTTCGAGAGGGTGTTCTGTACCATAGAATAGGCAATACTCGTAATAAGTGCGACGGTACTGAGATATAATGCTCTGTGTTAATTAGAGACTCCTGTTAGTGAAATAAAAATAAATCTGAAATTAACCAACCTACAAACAAACTTAACTTGCAGATGTATCTGTAACTATTGTTAATTAAGTATACAATTTTTTTCGTAAAAAAAGACGTCTAAAAAGTCTTTTTTCACTTTGTTAATTATGTAATTTCAAACCGGGTCAGAGTCAAAAATACAAATGTTTTACTTTATGATATTGATGTAGGGACCTATAAAAACGAGACGTAGCTAACGCATCGGACTCGCGCACCGAGAATTCCGAAGTAAACCTCCATTACGTCTCAAAAACTGTTAATATGTTACATACCTATCTAGACAATGTTTGTAACATGCAGTAGGTGTAGAAGCGATATTTTTATCTTATATTTCCTCTTCCTCATCATTCTAAAATAACTTTACATAAAAATTTCATATAAGTATTATCGGGTTGCGCACTTTAAGCCCAATAATTTCTCAATGTTTGCCGGCCGCTTTCTGTTCCTTACATTTTCTATTATAACCCTTAAAGAAAAAAATCCGTATAGAATCATTTAATTGTCCGTTTGACCGTATGCCAAGAATCTTTTTCTCACAAAGATCTAGAAATATTATAACACTGAAATTGAAAGCCTACTCAATCAGTATATTAGTTGGTAGTAATTATTGTCGATTCAATTTTTATATGTATTAAAATTGATTCTCATAATTAAATAAAAATAATTGACTAATTAATTAACTGATTAATTAAAAAATCGTACTATGTGTAAAACTCAATAATTATAAAAATCTTCATACAAAACGCCAACGTCATAAGGCCCTAGCATACATACATACATACAATCACGCCTATGTTTTCCGACGGTAGGCAGAGCAGACGAAACGTGACATAGACAAAACCACAATCTTGACTATTTCACGCTTCGCAGCCACTTCTAGCATAATCTTAGATTTGATAACAAGTGGTATAGGTATAGTGGTGACAGGTTGCTATCCTGTTGCCTAAAAGATACCTAAACTTATAAAGCCCTAAACACAAATAAAACAGAAAATGCTCCAATAGGCATTCCGATTTCTCAGCACATTCCGGATCCTCACGTAAAATTTCAAAAGCGACATTCGCAGAACCAAATTAATTTCGCTTCGCAAATTTACGGTCAGCGTAACTCGCTCGCGGTCCCGCGCCGGAATCTGCAGCGTAACTTGTGAACGGGCGGAACTTCTCGCTACTCGAAAAGTATTCCCTCACTGACATCTTGAGATTGCTGCGGCGTGCGTCACAGGCGGTAGCGGGTAGCGTTTTATTTTATATTGGCGTTTTATTTATATTTACGATATTGATGTAGGGATGCTGCTTGTCGTTAAGCAGCAACATCTATGTAATATGACCAGAGATCGGATAAATTTGCGACATTGTTTGCAATAATGTGGATATGACTCCAAAATTAATCGAACTGTTAATTAATTATTCATTGAAATATAATTAAAATTTTTGGCGATAATAGATTGCTTATAAAGTGCTTATAAGCACGTATATGCTATAATAACTTTAAAAAAAATTACGTTACTACGACGATGAATTATATAAATAATTATTAGCAAAAGGTTCGTATTTAAAATTGGTATCGTTTCCATGAATATTTATATACTTACAATAAATAAATAACGATTTGAAAAAAAATACTGTCAATTTTTTTAATAAACCAATATTTTAACAAACTTTTGGATTTATTGACTAGGAATCAAATTATATGTCAATTACAAAATTAAAATAATAATGCTGGAAGTGGCTGCGAAGCGTGAAATAGTTATAATCAAGGTTATGTCTATTTCACGTTTCGTGTGCTCTGCCTACGCTATTTGAGAACGTAGACGTGATTATATGGATGTATGTTTGTATGGAAGAAATTAATTAACTGAATAACATTTTGATTAATTTTGGAGTCATGTCCACATAATTGCAAACAATGTCGCAAATTTATCCGATCTCTGAATATGACTGTTATAGTAAGCTTACCAGTAAGTTGTCCTATTTATTACTAAACATGGACGACCTTAAGCCGTGGTAGCCCAGCGGTTCGACCTGTGGCCTCTCAAGCAGAGGGTCGTGGGTTCAAACCCCGGGCTCGCACCTCTGAATTTTTCTGAATTTATGTGCGATATATCGAATTTGATATTTATCACAAGCTGATCGGTGAAGGAAAACATCGTAAGGAAACGTACACACAGCGACGAAATAATTCATCGTTGTGTGTGAAGTTCCCAATCAGCACTGGGCCCCCGTGGGACCTATAGCCCAAGCCCTCTCATACTAAGAGAAGGCCTGTGCCCTGCAGTGGGACGTATATAGGCTGATGATGATGGACGACCTTATCAATGACAGTTCATCTTCATATAGGCACTGTCTTATGTTTCCAAAACTATGCCTCTTCCCGGATAAAAAATACTTACTTTTATGTCCTACCGTGGGAGTCAGGTATACGTCATTCCGTTGCGATTAGTAAAGCGATTAATGAAGCGGTAAAAGCCAACAGACAGACAAATAGACAATAGAAAGAAATATTTATAATATTAGTAGGAGTTGTGTATATTACATAGTATCTAAAATATTCACGCGTACCTACTTTGATATGGAATGCATTCCAACGTAATGCGTATGATCGTTAACACACTTTACCAATTCGTCATGTTAAACTTCAAAACAAACCTAATGTTCACTCGATAAGGTTGATTTCGAATTGGAAAACATTCACATACATACAATCACGCCTGTATTCCCAAGTGGGGTAGGCAGAGCACACGAAACGTGACATAGACAAAACCATGATTCCAAGTGAAACCATTATTCGAAGTCACTTCCAGCATAGTTTTGCGTTTGTGTTTAGCGAATTGGAAAAGTTCGTAAAATTATTTGGACTTATTTATATTATTGTTTGTAAATGTTTTTTAAAACATTTTAAACAGGATAATGTTAACTGCAGTAAGTGCAATGTGCTTACTGAGCCTTAGATACCTGGCTGGTCGTCCAAAATAACATTAAACTGACACAGAGGAGCGAAATCTCTGTTTCAGCTCCCGACCAGTATCCATCTGGCATGATGAGTTGCCAGCTCTCTTTTAGATACCAAGATTTAAATGGGGCCACTAAGCTATCATAGTTTACTTAGTTAACCTACAATACTCCTAACTTTGGGACACCCTGTATACAATCAAAATTGTTTAATAATGTTTAAGTTTAACTATTTTGTTTTGAATGTTATTAATGTTTTCAATGTAAATTATTTATGCATGGAATAAAAGGCTTTTTTATTTTATTTTTATTATTTATTTATTTATACTCCAGAAGTCCCCCTTATTTCCTTGTATGGTGTCAGATTCAGAAAGATAACTCATCATTTTTTCCCTGGATGGCGTAAGAGGCGAATAAGGAAATAGGTCACAAATAGAATCAAACTTCGTCTCGAAAATTCACTACGTCAACATTCACTATTGAAAAATGTCATTAGCTAGATGATCGTTAATTGATGGAATGCAACCACACTCGCCGGAGAGTAGAAGATATCAAACGCACAAAGTCATTAGGTCTTTTATATGTTAGGACTGATTCATTATGTGATTATATGATTGCATCCACAGACTCAATATTTTGATACTTGTCATTGACAGTCGAGATTTTTTTGTCTATAATTGAACTGATAGAACCAGTACATGATTCTTGTTTAGACAATTTTTTACCCTTTTGTTCCCTAAGCGTATTTGGTGAGGGTTTAAAATTGTATCATGATAATTATGTACTATCCGTTGTAGAAATGCAGCAAGTACTATTACAATCCACTGCAAAAACACCACTAGAAAATTTAAAAATAAGTACAAGTTAAAAGTGATTGTTTAAAATAGCGTTTCCTATTTTAAAATGGCGTGAATTCTTTCAAAATACATTAAATTCAAATAATGGTAATATAACCAAAACAAACATTTTGCTTTGTACTTGTTTTGTTTTGTTATTTTGTCATGTTTATTTTGTTCAATAAAGAGTTACATACATACAAACATACATACAATCATGCTTGTATTTCCAAGCGGGGTAGGTAGAGAACACAAAACGCTACATAGACAAAATGATGACGATAAAAAAATACAAGTACAGAATACAATAAACGTAATCGATTCCATTGTTTTTAATCGATAATTTGTCTATAATGGGAGTTTTAGTCTATGTAAAGAACGACATGTCAGTTGCCGTCCCTGTCATACACGTGAAGTTTTTAAGAAATTTTCATTTTGTACTATTTCCTGTTCTACGGTGCGAGCGTTTGCGTTTTGAGTGTTTACCATTTATGTATTTTCTTAACCTACTTACAAATAGGAACCCCGCTATCGCACTGGATATCAGTGAACCTTCCTAACACGTTTGACTTGGACTTGTTGCTTTGGATAATAAGTAACGTTCTAGCTCCTAGATTGCCTAAATAAGCAAAAAGTTTATTCATGATTATGGGTGCATTGCTTAGAATTAGTTTTATTTCATTACACCACCACGCTTTTTTTCCCGCTTAACCCGCAATCCTCTTGTAACTTGCGGCGCATTTGTCGCCTAGTGTTAGCATAAAAGCTTCCCCGTGTATATTTGTGTTGTTCTGCTTTATGTCGTGACGTCGCGAATTGTTCTAATGCCCTCTTATATTTAATGTCCGTAAAGCAAGTTGCTGTTTCGCAAGTTGCTGTTTCGCAATTTGTTGCGAGCGTGTAAGTTACGTGTCTGGGCAAAGTTTAGATGCATTTTAGCTTTGATTATGGCCGCGTAGCTCTGCCTGTGGCTTTGTCTGCATCATAGTACTTTGAGAAATCTGTGTTCCGCTTGATACAACAGCTACATTATTATAGACTAGCTTTTGCCCGCAGCTTCGCCTTCGTTAAGAAGTATTTTAGGGAAGTGGAGGGTTATGAAGAGACAAAAGTAGCCAATATCACTCTACATCCTTTTAACTATCTCCACCCAAAAAATCACGGCAATACATAGCCCCGTTTAGCCGTGAAAGACTGAAAACAAATAAATAAACACATTTTCTCATTTGTAAATATGGAAAGTAGGGATTTTCGAAAAAAACCATCATAGTTGTGCGTGAAATAGTAACATTCATGACATTCAAATAATTATGAATAATTAAGTATTTCTTCGCAATAGTTTAATATGGGACATTTATATTCCTGTCTATTCTATTTAGGTGTAGCTTTATATTCATATAGCAAAAATTTGCTTGAGAATGTCTATAAATCGTTTATTAATGACGAAACAACTTAACAACTTATTTCCAAGATACAATAACATCCAATTTGAAACTTTGCGGGAAACCTCTACTCTACTACATATACATACACTAAGATGCAAAATGCATGGATAGCTTAGAGGCGGCAATCGTTTGGCGTCAGAAGCCGTGTTTCGATATCCATCACTATCGCACGGCGTAAACAGCTTCAACCGACTTTCATTTTGACTTGTCCATGCAATTTTGCATCCCACTGTACATACATATTCTCACGCCTGTATTCCCAAGAGGGGTAGGCAGAGGACATGAATTCAAAAATCCAGTGCCACGTTTAGCAATTTCAGGGTTACCAGATGGTTAAACGTGATATTGTAGTGACAGGTTGCTAGCCCATCGCCCACTATGCACTAACCCTTTCCCAGAGTCGATTCATACGACACTCACGGGAAGAAAGGGGGAGGTTCTATTTTAACCCAGTACCACACGGGTAACTACTATTTCGTTTCATTTTTATTTTATTATTTATAATTTATTTATTTACTTTACTGCATACTTACATACATATCCTCACGCCTGTATTCCCAAGAGGAGTAGGCAGAGCACATGAATTCAAAAAAATTCCGTGCCACGTTTATCAATTTCAGGGTAACCAGATGGTTAAACGTGATATACTCTACTATTCTGTTATAAAATAAAATAAATAATAATCAATGCGATGCCTATTTAACTTAGCAAATGATAAAAAGTAGTAAGTAAGTAGTAGCATGCCATATTTTAAAATTGTCGCTGTTTGTATGTGTTGAACATAGATTTGCTATCTTAGAGATACTGTGCGTCTTTCCAAAGATATTTACTTCACGTGTCAATGATCTCTATGGTATGTGATTAAGTCTCATTAACAAAATGAGACATTTCTATTATTCTGATACGAAAAACCAAACATTATCTAACCACAATAGATAAAATTGTGAAATGAACACGGTACTCTGATACGATTTCCTGAGAGGTGTCGGGATAGAATAACACTTAGCCATTTCTTTCGTGGATGTCGTAAGAGGCGACTAACATGACATTGACATGACACTGAAACTGCGCTCCGCTACGCCGCCCTTCGCCGCTCTTCCGGTGTGAATTGAGCCTAAGGAAATAGTTTCAGGTATGTTTTAGGCGACAGGCAAGCAACCTGTCACTGTTCTACCTCTTCCATATTTGTTACCCTAAAACTATGCAAGAAGTGGCTGCGAAGCGTGATAAACTTAGTCATAAAGATGGTTTTGTCTACATCACGTTTCGTGTGCTCTCCCTACCCCATTTAGGAACACAGGCGTGATTGTATGTACGAACACGATTAAACAAATGAATGCGAAGTATTCGTTACGATCAAAGGCTCTACAAATCTGAAGACAACAAGTTAGAAACAAGTGACGGACAAAGTTTCCAAGTTGCGTCCCCAGACGGCGCTGTGACGAGAACTCTGCCACTTGAGGGCCGGTCCTTTTTAAGGCTCTATGTCTGAACATACATAAATAAAACTACGTACAAACGCGTAAGATCATAATTCATGCGAAGTTTTGGGTTAGGGATGTAAACAAACACTTTAGGAACTGTTTAGCGAAGTCAAAACGGACTATTTGGTTTAAAATGAGCTTAGGAGGCTTAGCAGGGCATTACGTGCGGAACTTCTCGCACGCGATATAGACTACCTGTCGCTTTAAACAAAAAACTACCGCGAAACTCACTCATGAGATGATTGTGTCACAGATTGACCCGAAACATGTCGAGCTAATCTCGGTATAAAAAACGTGAGTAGATGCGTTATTTCACTATACCTGTCACTTTTTGACGTCTTTTGTCAGACAGTGACAGAAATAGCCTATCTCGCGCATTTTGTCTCATGTGTTGTCCAGGAGCGTTGTACCAGCTCGGTCTACAAAAGGAGCGCTCCCATCTAGTTCAATCGGTCACAGGAACTAGTTCGTTCTTTTAGTTCATTTAGTTCTTGCACAATCTCCAGCTAAGCTAGCAAGATCTTATAAGGCAGACTGCATTTTAAAGCCTCGACGAGCATTTTGCGCTTTGAGAATCAGTGATAATTTGATATAAAAAATTACATAAACATACTGGCAATTGGGCATCCGTGTGGTGTCGGATTTAGAATCACACCTCTCCATTTCGTGCGTAGATGTCGTAAGAGGTGACTAAAGAATGAGGTTAAGGTATATTTTAGGCAAAAGGCTAGCAACCTGTCACTATTATTACTACCCACTCAAAACCTACAAAAAAAAAAAAGCGATACTCTAGCCACGAAAAGTGAAATAGTCATGCTTTTGTCTACGTAGCGTTTCGTTTGCTCTGCCTACCCCATTCGGGAATACAGGCGTGATGTCCGTATGTATGTACTGGAAATTCTAAAAAGAAATATTGGCCCTTTAAGAGGGTTCTATAAAGCTAGAGAACAAATTATTCCCGCTGTAAAATTTAAACAGATTCGACGGTGATTCAGGAGGCAATTTCGCGTCCTCTATTTTCAATGGTATTGGCGAATCGAAAGAAAATGCAATTACGAGCATTAATGCTGCAGTGCAATAAATAGTAAGTAAGCTGCGGGCTCGGAGGCTCTTGACAATTAATGACTGGGAGAAAATGGTCGCTGAAAAAATTATGGGAATTGTTGAAATTTTCTGATCTAGAGATGCGAGGGGTTAGGGGTTAGGACATTAGAAAGAGCGCGTTGCTTAAAGATTGTCTCGAATAAAAATGTTAAAATAGTTTCTAACGGGCCAAAATCGAGATTTAAGGGTGTAAGTGCAGCTAACTTTTTACGAGGAGATGCACAAATACATGTATATTTTTTCTGGTTTCCCAGTAGAAATAATCAATGTTATTTTACTAAGATTTTTCAAATTTTACGCCCTTTTCCATTCTCATTTATTCAGTTCCAAACTTTAGTCGTGTTAAGTAGTCGAGGGCTTTGTATTGTTTTTTTTTTTAACTAAGTACATAAACTAAAAACCGCCATTATATAGTACTCATCTCTGAAACGATAGGTACATGAAAATAAATAAAATTTACAAACCTACAAACACAAATACAAGATACGCGCTAAAAACAATCCCCTTGAAAATCGGTTTAAAACAAAAGAAAGAGTAAGTAGTTTTAAAATCCTTTAATTGAACACAACTTTACATTATACGTGCTCGTATTTGCCCACGATGCCTAAGTAGGTATCCACGTCGACAATAGAAAAGACGCAAGTCATCCCACAAGGGTTGCAAAACGGATATCAAACGCATGCGGTTAACACCTCTCTTTCGCAAGAGCCAGATAACAAAGACCTCTCGTACCCAAGCGGGCTGTGAAAAGGTTTACAGACACTAGGGGTTATTTTACACTGGTAATGCATTAGGCAAGGCAGATTCTGGAGTGGCTAGCGCAGGGACGAGCCCACAGACTTATATCGAAATAGATACCGCGAGTTCCTGCATTTGTATGAAAACCAAGCGTGCCACTTTTTCTCTACCTACTTTAACGTCACATGAGCGCTTTAGTGATGGGAATTGACAGTCCGAGTGAAACCAATTCAAAGGTGACGCCGCCTTATTCAAGTTCTCCAGTCTCTAGACAGTTAAAACTAATCTAAGTGGTGCAAAACTAAATGTGATCGCGTCAGTGGAAGAGCATTGCGCTCCCTTTTGGCTCCCTTTTGGCACGCGAAGTACATACACTTGAGTCATCTATTTCGATAGAAGTCTGGGGACGAGCCCCTCGGATAATTGTCATTGGGGGCATTGAACCGGGCGCATATGCGTAGGGACCGTACTTATTGTGATAGAAGCTTTATATTGACTAAATAGTTTAGGTACTGTTTGCAGGTGCATGGTGGTTAAATTTTAAACAGGGTTGTATTAAATCGATTGGAGTGAAATACTTGCACGTGTATTTTACCTGACTTGTCTTAATATGTACTTATTTTTCCATACTTGAATCACCATCACTATCGCCCAAGCCCTCTCATACTCAGAGGAGGCCTGTGCCCTGCAGTGGGACGTATATAGGCTGATGATGATGATGATAATGAATTACCATAACTAATTAATTAAGATTTATCCTAATAATGTCCTAAGAACACTATGCTTTACATCGCACCTCGATCTTCTTTAGTTTTCATGTTCTTCAGGATACCTAGTGTTAAATAATCAGGGTGTCATTTAAAGTGTCATATTTGCATTCTGAGTTGAAGAATTACACTTCTTCATTTCTTCTGTAGATGTCATAAGATGCGACTGAGGAGATAGGTTAGGTTAGGTTAGGTTAGGTTAGATTTGAGGCGGCAACCTATCAATATTATACCTGCCAACTTAGAACCTAAAAAAAATATTCTAGAAGTGGCCACGAAACATGAAATAGTCTTGGATTTGTCTACGTAGCATTTCGTGTGCTTTGCCTACCCCATTTGGGTTAACAAGCGTGATGTAAGTCTGTAAATGTTTTGCACGGACATAATTCCATGTTAAGAACAAATACAGTCTGTAAAAGCACTTTCAGCAAGCAATAAAAATGCTCAAAAAGTTTTTAATAATCGTAAAATCGAAGAGTAATCGCTGGCCTTATTTATCACCAGACCAGATTACTGGCGCTGACGTAAAAAATAAATTATGTCCTATAATTGGATGGTAGATTTTATAGCGCCGTAAAATTACCATGAACAACTGCAAATAGCGTTGTAAATGATTTCAGTTCAGTTTTCCCGTCAAATAACTTATAAGGGAGGTGCCTTTAGCTATTATAGCATTTGCACAAATTGCAATTTTTTACTTTTTACTAACTATATGGTAAACTATTAACTTAAATCCGTCGTAAAATAAATAAAGGTAATTGTCGTTTTTATTAATTTTTAGGGTTCCGTAATACTAAAGTAAAAAAGGAATTTCATGGGTTCAATTAATTAACTGTCGGTCTGTTTGTCGGAGATATCATTGACATCGATACCAAATGCTAGGCGATAGGCTAGCAACTATCACTATTATAATTATCTACATACATACATACGTATTCTCACGCCTGTATTCCCAAGAGGGGTAGGCAGAGCACGTGAATTCAAAAATCCAGTGCCACCAGAGTAACCAGATGGTTAAACGTGATATTGCAGTGACAAGTTGCTAGCCTATCACCCACAATACACTAACCCTTTCCCAGAGTCGACTCTTACGACACCCACGGGAAGAAAGGGGAAGGTGCTATTCTAACCTGGCACCACACGGGAATTAATTATACTTATCTGCCCACTCAAAACCTGAAAAAATGGCAGAAATGGCCACGAAACTTGAAATAATCGTGGTTTGGTCTAAATAGAGTAGCGTGTGCTCTGCCTACTTTATTTGGTAATAGGTACAGGCTAGATGTATGTGTGCATGTATTAATTTGCGGTGTACCTTCCACTCGGTCGTAATCTTACTATTCCTACGAGGAAAACAGAACACGATCACCTCCTAGATTGAGTGGTTTGTGGTTTATACTGCAGTAGAACAAAATAGCTATCGGGTGAGATATGACATCCCACGTTATACTGATAGTTGTAAAAGTCAATATGGCAGTTTGGTTCATATCTTGGCAAGAGTTCAGAACGGAGGCGTTAACGGACATTCGGAGCATCTGCCTGCAAGCGGGCTGCAGCCGCTTTTAATATAAAACAGGGTAGGTATTTATTACGAAATGAAAATTTCAAACTTGTTAAAGACATGTTTGCACCAGGCTATCTTTATGGGGTCATTTACTAGCAAGTTAGTTTGTTAGTAAGGTAGAGGAGAGACTTTTTCTTACGTTAAAAAGGATATGATGAGCATTTAAAAAAAAAATTGCACAAAAATTTATGATTAATACTTTTTCAATACTTCCTACAGTGTTACCTACTTCGTAAAAAGAATGTAAATATTAGAACCCATAGTACTCGTGTTTCAGAATACAACAAGCATAAATTTATCGTATTCCGTAGCATATACAACAAACCTTTTGAAAAATGCTGTGATAATGATAATGGTTGCGTAGCCTAGCGGTTAAAGAACCTGGCCTATGAAGCTTGAAGACCTAGATTCGACACCTTTTGGGGGCAGATATTACTATGATGAGTAGTAACATTCTAAATGGAACCAGTTTGGGTTTTGTTTTGTATGAAAGAATATATTTTTCAATACGTAAGTTAAGTACGTTTTCCATTATATACCTACACGAGTTGTCTACTTTGAGACGGGGCAATTGTCTGTGATGTTTATTTATTTTTATTACTACTGCTTAAATAATTTATTGGATTGCGCAGCCATACGTTTTATGAGGTCTGTAATGAAGGCACTAATTTTACATTTCTCGATAAAGCAACATTCCATAAAGCCACAGAGCCGTTACGTATAGTCATAACAGCCATTAAGCAAAATGTATCGAAATCTTGCATTTTTCTTCACTGACATCATTTTGTATGCGCTTTATATTTTGATCTCAAGTATTCAGATTTCGTTTTAATTTTATTTGGCAAGTTTTGACAAGTGAACACATTTTCCTTATAGACGTTCACAATAATTACTGAATTACGTTTTCTTTTGACATCCTTAGGGTAAACGAGTTTAGACTCGTGTCAAATTCTGCCATCTTACACGTGGTACAGATGTAGTGAGAAACTATTTTCCTTCGTAAATGTTCGGAAAAGTTCGTATTTATCGTTTTATTACTTAAAACAATTACAATTATTATTTAAAACTGGATATTTACCATATATTTTACGGAATGAATTCCCTTTAAAATGGGCACCGAAGCTATTTGAGAGAAAACGATAAATACGAACTTTTCCGAACATTTACGAAGGAAAATAGTTTCTCACTACATCTGTATCTGTTTTAAATCAAGAACGTGCTTTCTAAGAAAAGTACTTTAAAATATGTCACTACGCTATCATCTATATAAGTAAGATACTCGTGATAGTATCAAAACTTCAAGACTCGTGAAATTCTCGTCAATATCATATTTCGCTGAGGGAAGTCAATATAAGAGTACTAAGTTGAACTATTCTTTTCTTGAGTGGAACAAACTCGCTGATTATTTTTCAATTTTCAATTTCAGTTCACATTTGACCGTGGCAATAATTTTGGAGAGTAATAAGATTTCTCTGTATGTGTAAAATATGGAAACAATCAATCCTATATTATTGTTGAATTGAATTATAGACTTAAATTTCTGTAAAGATTTACATAAAGGTCAATGAAAATAATAGGTACACGTTTCTTGGCGGATGATAAAAATGATTACGGATTAAATTCTTTCGCTTTTCTGAAGTTAACTGCAATGGGCTAGCAACCTGTCACTGTCAAACCTCTGTAGCGCCCTAGCGCCACCTATCGTCGAATAGTCCAACTAAGTAATCTTACAACGCGTCAATGAAGTTTCGAAGATCGGTTTCATAAATACAACTTAAAACTTTCTCTCTGTGGACTTCGGTTCTCAGGCACAACATCCGCATAGAGAAAGATCTCTCCATTGGAATATTTTCAACAGTGACCCCGACTTTGGACAGTAATAATAAAATTATCCTAGATGTAGTATCGAAACGTGAAATAACATAGTTTTATACAAAGGCTTTAAGCCCTTTTTCTCGAATTTTGAACATATTTTAAATATTTTCCCATTTTATGCTTAACTACTCGTTTTTCTTGTGTACATTTGAGATAAAAGCAGGAATATCGCGTGAAGTTTGTTCAAAAGTGCTAATGAGCTTACAGCTTCAAAGCAAATAACTAGGAAGCTAACAATGAAAGGAACCAACACGTTTCTTCATTTTGCACTTTGTTCGAGAGCAGCAAGACTTAAAATTCCTCGTAATTTTTCTCGCAATATCTTTTTATTTTCCAACACGAATGTAGCTAAATACAAATTATAGCTCTGTTAAATGTCCAAAGGAAGTTTTACAAATATTATCTCCTGCTAGCTACCAGCAAAAGGCATTAGTTTCAATTTAAAAACGTGTAAGCTTATAAAAGCTTGATAAAACTTTACATTTATTTACTAAAGCATTTAAATTGATATTGATACACAATAAATCAGGTCAAGGACGTTGGAAATCATATTTTAATTGGTAAGTATTTAGCTACTTACTTGTGAAATTTTTGAGAAGGCGCCTTGTAAGAATTTATCACACTTATAGTTTCTAAGTGAAGCAGTATAACTCCGCTGCAATATCTTTATAATGAATTGAGATGCTGTGTCACGTTTTTGTATGGTTTAAGAGCCGAGCGGTTATCTATAATAGTCAAAATGTGAGCCACAGTACATTGCAGTATATTTGCTAGTGATTTTACTAGTCAGAAACATAAAATTAAAAACTTTCTCAACAGAAAAACATCACGAATTCGTGTCTAATTTTTGACTAATTCCTATTTTTTTAATACATACATACAAACATACATAGTCTCAAAGCTGTATTCCCAAGAGGGGAAGGCAGAGCACATTAATTCAAAAATCCAGTACCACGTTGAGCAATTTCAAGTTAACCAGATGGTTAATTGTGATATTGCAGTGACAGGTTGCTAGTCCATCGCCCACAATACACTAACCCTTTCCCAGAGTCGACTCTTACGACACCTACGGGAAGAAAGGTGGAGGTGCTATTCTAACCTAGCACTACACGGGATTTTTATAGCCAATTAGCCATAGCCAACTATTCAAACACAATCACAGGTAGGAATTACTCGGCGAATTTCTTTGCAGTATATTTTTTTGGTTTGAATATACTTGGAGTACTTCTTAAGTAATCAAAGTAAAATGCTTTAAACACGTTACACAACGTTACAATGGCAGATAGATTATTGACATCAGTCGTCGCGCAGTGAAATTTTTATTTTCTGTGTTATTCACATCCGTCTCTTGAACTACTTATTCTAATCAAGTTTGACCTTCAGGTTGGAATTATACTCTATGTAATACAGTATATTTACATACGATATATCGTACATAATACACATGTATCGTATTGTTACTTATAATTATCTTTGTGAGTTGTAAAATTAGGAAGGCTAATATCACAAATGATCCCCGAGGGAACTATAAGCCCAATTATGATCATACCTTTGTACATATTGTTCCAATTTTACTAACCCAAACATTCTTTAACTGTTCTTCAACGTACTAAATTAGGTACATTATCGGCTAAAGGCGTTATTTTCTAACGATTTATTAGTCAAGCTTTTTTCGCCTAATTTTCTTTCGCTTGCTGTAAATATTCGTAAATGTGCGAGTGTACGGGACGGGTGCAAGAATTGTGAATTATGCTATGGATGAATTAGAAAGCGTCGAACCATTTCATTCCTTGACAAGTGGGTTGTGATATCCGTGAACGTATCCTAAATAATAGTTAAAACGACGGCAATACAGAATTAGGTAAATCTTATTACGTCGATAATTAAAATAACACAAGGCGCCTTTCTTTAAAAGTAAACTACCTACAAAACCTATGTAGGTAAAAGAAAACTAAATACTCCGGGGATTAATCAAATAATCAAAAGAATGCTGTTATGACACATTGGCTAAACCAACAATTAACGCATCCTTTCCATCACATAAAGTTGAACGATTTTGACACATTCTAATTCCATGACACACAGCTCGAATTGACCCTCCAGAAGCGGCTGACGCTGTGTCAAAACGACGCGACCCGCGGGACGCCGTTACGGGTTTTAATATCGACGCTGCTAGGGCTGTGCAACTTTAGTATCGATATCAGCTTCGTTGTCAGTTTTTTTGGCCAATTTTGTTATGTTATTTTATTAATATTAACTAACTTAATTGCTGCTTTTATCCTTTACCATTTTCTTGACATAAATATTTATTATGCTATGCTAATAATTTGTGGACATTCATTAACACATTCACTGCCACCAAAATAATCAAAATCTTTCCCCGGGTGCCCACAATTTTTAAGGCTTGGCTAATTTGGATTAAGTACTTATGAATGTTTGAAAATATGGATACATGTACATTGTTATTATTATTATTTTAATAAAAAAAACGCCTTTTTCGG
>BHDV01052352.1:0-112499 GCA_005406045.1 Adoxophyes honmai | reverse complement strand
TTTAAAAAAAAAAAAAAAAAAAAAAAAAGATAGTAAAAAATAAATATCTTCTGAGTTTAGTGACAACTGTGAAAATCGAAACAGTAGATTACCATTGTGATAACTTGTAACATGTAGGTAACTAATTTTGGATGAGCATCGTTCTTGATTTATCGCCTTAATACCAACTAGGCGCAATGAGATAGTGCAGCGTGCACCGCAGAAACGCACAAAAATACAGCTGTCTCTTTCTCACTAAGCGTGAGTGAGACAGTCGGAGATATGTTAGAGAGTTATATCCTCGTTAGGGTTAGTGGTCATTGAAGCATAACTAAGTGTTTAGCTCGTAAATTAATTATCTTGGTGTGTAATCTCGATTAATTGCGCACTACGTTTTGCTGTTTGGAGTTTGGACGCGGGATTATGAATAATTAGAGGGAGTAATTATGAGTAAGTAATGTAGATGCATTACTATTTTCATGCTTAAAAAGTAATGTATGATACAGACTGTGTGTAAATTAAAAATAGGTTTAATGGTCAAGTTTAATAAGGGTATATGACAGTCGGGTATTTGTTGAAAGCAACAATTAGATAAATAATAAAAAACAAAGAAATTTTTGGGATTTCCCATACTTACAACTAATACTTCAAATCTATACATGTGTGTTGTTTTTTATCAAACCCATATTTTAATAGGTCTTTAAAATCATATTGATGTTTCTAATATATTTTTTCAAACTAAATTGTTTGCGCAAGAGATACTACCAAAGTGGAACAATGTTGGTCCCCCTCTCTAACTAGTAAATCTAAAAAAAAGTGATATAATAATATATTGTATTTTATGTTCAATCTCATTTTCAGCAAGTGCAAGTTAGAATACCTAACTCGCATCGAAAACCCAAATGCTTGAAAAATATAACCTTCAGTCAGATGTTTGCGGCAGCCCGTAAAAAGGTTTCTACGCTCCTTGTTGGGAGGAAAAATTTCATAGAAGATGCATGTCTTTAAGGCGATAAAAAAGTGAAAGTCTTTTCCGAAGTCCCATTCCCTAACTTATTAAGGAAAAAATAAACAATACGCATCACGGAGTCCTTCTCACCGCATAAAAGATCCAAATTTAAATAAAAACCCACGTTCATCCCGTTTCTGTGGAATATTTCATTAAAACACGCAATGACAGGGGAATGAAAGATTTTTTCGTCCGTTTTTGGTACATGTGACGCCGAAGCGAAAATGGCACGGACCAAAATGGCGGGTGAAAGATCAATATGACCTACCAAAAGGTGAAGCTGTCCCGCTCAGACGCGCCAGTTTTCTCTCCCCTCTCGCTCTGGCGCGACGATGCGTCACAGTTTCGATATGTCGCATGACGACAGAGATTTCAGTTGCAAATTTTCGCGGGACCAATGGAATTTAGAAACTTTAGGGTTGGGTATTGGCTTCCCCGCTCCCAAGCGATTAGCGATTTGCGGTGGATGTCATTTCCTCGGGTCTAGAGATAATGCTTGATTATGAAAATTTCGGCGTTTAAAATTATTTAACGTTGTGCAAATACGACGTGTTATTGAAGCTGTTAATTAAATGGCTCTGGTTATGCGGTCTTAAAGTGAACGGGGATAGATTAGAGCGATAAAGCGTAATGATTTTCAATTAGCTGGCTGTTTTGATCCCATTAAGCGCTAGAATAGTAATTGAGAGACAATTGTCATCGTTTTCTTTTACGGACGTATTCTCTTTTTTATCAAAACACCATCAAATATTTTAATCACTTCTCTGTGATGAGATTTCTATCCAAACAAGCAATCACTAAATGTGTCTCCTCCCGAAATTTATGGCAGAAGGGTTAAGTCAAATGACATTCAACTTGATTAAATTATCGATTATGAATTCAATCTTGGAATAAAGTTGAAACAAAGCGAGTTGGTTAGTTCACTTAAAACTAAATTTTATTTATGAGGGTAGCTAAAGGACTAACAGACGAGACACCATTCAGGGTTCCCTTGTTTACTCTTTAGCTAAATTATTTAGGAACCTTTAGTTCTAGACTAAGAGGTCTGAATTGAGCTAACAAAGTTAAATTCCAACAAAATGGGGGACCCTAAAACTAATTACGGAGTACACAACGGTCTGACCCGGGACTAAAAATGTGCGACAAAAATACATATTTACGTGACTTGCTTCTAAACATAAATTTTCAGGTGAAATATGTAGATGTTTTGAGTAAATGAAGTTATTACAAGGTTAAAAATGAGAATGCTAGACTTTGCATGAGCCGTAGTTTCCTAAAATAAAATAAATATAGTGAAACTCAGAACCTCCGTCATTTTTCGAAGTTCATAGATTTAAATATTTCGAGTACTGTTTAACCTTTTCTATGTTGCTCTTTTGTTTAACAAATGTGGAAAAATGTGCGCTCGAAGTCTCGATTTTTAATGCTTGTTATCGAGTCTAGGTTGTGTTTAAAGAGTAAAGTATTTTATTTATCAATGTCACTATGATGTTTATTTGTTATTCTGTATATCTAATTTGGGTCTAAGTCAATTGATGTGAGTAGAACTATCCTGTGATATGTATGTGATAAATTCAGTCTATCGTGTTAGTGATAGAAATAACCGATGTTTTAAATGTTCACTCACATTGTCAACCAGGAATCACTTTAAAAATACATTTTAAAGCACCTCGACTCGAAAATTCCCGTTTAACCGGACTGAGCGATGATTTGCCATCCATCGGCCGATTTGCTTTACTCGTCGAGTGTGCTCGGGATGATCGATCACTCTTGACGCGCCCAGTCAAGTGTGAAGTGTCCCTTGTTCATACAGATACCACGATAATCTTGTTCGTGTATACATACACACAAAAACAACGCTGGCTTTACAAAATCGGGCAGGCGTAACGAATTTTAGCACCATTTTAGGTTTTCATCACGGCATCTGCACGCCTTGGTTCCCTAACGGGGTAGGTAGAGCTCACAGAAAATTACATAGCTGAAACCTATTTCAAGTTCCGGTGGTCAGGCTAAGCTTAATTTTAGGTTTGAACATAGATGAAAAGAAGAAAGAAAGAAGGAGAATAGTGAAGAAAGTACAATAAAAAACAAGAAGAACAATAAAAATAACAATAGTGACTAGTTGTTAGTCTGCGGTCTAAAACATACCTAAACGGAGAGGAGCATGAAATGGAGAGGTGTTGTCCTTAACCCGACACCATACGGTTCTACATTGGATAAAAGTGGGTACAATAGTGACAGCCAATCGCTTAAACTTTAAGCCTTAAAGCATGCTTTAACCGAATTTCATGTGTGCCAAAGGTCTGTCAGTTACAGCTTGTATATTACACCAATATCAAGCTACGTTTCGCTGTAACATCCATAGCCCGTGTGGTGCCGGGTTAGAATAGCACCTCCCCCTTTCTTCCCGTGGGTGTCGTAAGAGTCGACTCTGGGAAAGGGTTAGTGTATTGTGGGCGATGGGCTAGCAACCTGTCACTGCGATATCACGTTTAACCATCTAATTACCCTGAAATTGTTAAACGTGGCACTGGATTTTTGAATTCATGTGCTCTGCCTACCCCTCTTGGGAATACAGGCGTGGGAATATGTATGTATGTATGTCGCCTTAGCCTCCGTCCATGTCCCAGATTTTCGGTACAAAAACGGACATCGTTACCAATAGGGTGGCCAATAAATTGGGCTCCCGCACTAACTCTTCGATCACCAGCGGCCCGAGAGGGGGTAATGTGCAGTTTTAATGAAGATATAAAACGGCTTCAACTCGCGACCTAAGCCGGTATAAATTGAACTTTATATGGCAGCGTGATATGATCGCTGGAACTAGACGGGGACGTTTATTAAGTGTCTATTTACCTTTAGGCGTCTTTACTTCTTTTCGGATGAAGTATCCATCTTTTTAAATTGTTTGTTACGATGGTCACTATCTGTGACTTGTTATATACATACATACAGTCACGCCTGTATTCCCAAATGGGGTGGGCAGAGCACACAAAACGCTACATAGACAAAACGATGACTATTTCACATTTTGTGGCCACTTCTAGCATTATACTTGTCAGGTTTTAAGGTGGCAGGTACAATAGTGACAGGTTGCTAGCCTGTCGCCTAAATCTATGTCCTTAACCTATGTCCTTAGTCGCCTCTTACGACATCCACGGAAGAAATGGAGAGGTGTTATTCTAAACCCGACACCACGCGGTGTGCTACCTCTTTTTAGGTTCGTCAATAGCTTGCTTAAAAGATTTTGCTGGATTTTAACTGATGCATGGAATACATCTATTCTGAACAAACATTAGGTTTACCACAAATGTAATACGAAGAATATAAAATTAAAATAATTAAAATTATAAAAAATGTATAATAATAGGAATATTATTTAAAATAGCCAACGTTAGGTTTTTATTGTAAAAATATACCTACTTATCAAACATTGGATTCAAAGACAAACTTAAGTATTTTGTTGTCCTTTACGTCGACATAGGACAACAACTGCAAAAATAAGTTTGTATTTGTAAAAGTAACGCACATACCTACTAATTTACCATTTTTGGATTAATTTCATTATTGGCTCCCTTTAAAAATGTATGGAAAATCCTACATAAATGCATACATACATTAACGGCTATATCTTTTGATGGCGTAGATTTAGGAGTTTAACTTTTTATATTTTGAAGGTCCACAGAATAAGTAATAATACTTGGCATCAATTTCAATGTTTCAACGCGTTCCTGAGAAAAAGGGTCTTGACAGACAGACAGACAGACAAACATGAAAATTATTCATTCATATAAATTAATTGATTATCTCTAAAAATAAACACCGAACCAAGTCTATTTATTTGAATTTATTTGAACAATCTCTTTCAATAAGAATTGGATTCACATGCGAACGAGAAGTCGATTGGCTTGGTCGTTTACGCCTCACACGTCTCACGTCTCCTAATTCTGAACCATCTAGGTCAGTGATCCTCAAACTTTTTCATGGCGCGACCCCCTTACTTTTCGGTACGTATTAATTTTACATTTTGTTATGGTTATAAAATTAGACACATGTGCTTTTGGTTGATTAAAAGCCGGGGTGTAAAAGACTGGGCAATATTTTCAGATTTTTTTTTAATGAAAATTCCGGGAAAAACTTTATAGGGGTTTTGAGACGCGTTTACCCCACTACTAGTTAAAATATTTACGGTCAATTTCGAGCCACCCCATATATTTGTCCATTCAATAATTATATTAAACCCTGCCCATCCTCCATAGAATCAAGGACATACCGTTTAGTCTGTTTTTCAATCGTCCCGTGCAATGTTAATTATTTTTTATAATTCTATCTTCCTTTACTTAGCTTTGAAACCCCTAGCAGCCCCTTAGCAGAGGTTTACACCCACAGGTTGAAAAACACTGATCTAGGTGATAAATATAAAAGCAGAACACGAACCTGATCCTTTATCCTACTTTTATGTATGAAGAAAAATGCGTGGTCATATTACATTGCGGCTGCTTGAGGTTACATAATGTTTAGTTACCTTTCAAAGCTGGCAACGTATTAAAATCACACGCTGATAGTCGCGCTGTGTTGCGAGTAAAATCATTTGGCTTCCAAACGGCGACTGGCTTCTGTAGCATTTTCATCGAACGGCCTAACGGTGGCACTTCGCAACTGAATTTGCGACAACTTCTATATTGCGCAGAGAAAATAACACTTCGGAACAACTGTGTGTATACGACCCGAAAAATCTATTTCGAATTGATGTCTCTCAGTCACGGAACTGTGAAGGCAGTATGTGTTACTGGCTACTGGCAGTACTGTCCACTTAGACAAACTTAAAATAAACAAAAAATTTAAATTAGAAATACGAATTAGAACTACTTTTGTAATATTTGATTTCAAAGAATGTGGACAGCATTGCTGCGAGCCCTACCTTGTGAGACTGTTACACAGGAGCTGCAAAATGTCTGGGCCTCCACTTATATTCTGAAAACAACAATTGGATTACTTGTGAGTCCATTCCATTTTTGGTTGATAAACAATACTTTATTGTTTTTAATTGTATCTTTTTGACGTGACAACGTCTTAAATTAGGTTGAGCTGGGAGTCCCTTATGAAAAAGTGTAACGTTCGGTAACGTTACGATGACGTCATACTATTTTATGCGTCCCATTCCCAGCAAACCAATTACGTTGCAGAAAGTTTATCAGAATTTCAACTTCATTTCTAAGCCTTCGATAGCTCAGTTGGTATAGCGGTCGCCTCTGAACCCATAGTTCGCTAGTTCAAATCCGGTTCGAAAGAGTTCTTTTTGTATTTTATTTTTTAGTGCATTAAGTGCTATAAAATATGTTAATTATATTAAAATATTGAATGAATATACTGTAGTAATTCATTAAAAATAAAATTAAATAAAATTAAAAAAAACTTTTGAAAAATGGAAGCATTCCATCAGTATTTTCTTATGACGTACGGTAAGTCTTTAAGTTAAGATGTCAAATCGTATAGGACATAAGGTAGCCTAGGCCAGCCTGGGTTGTGTGAGTTCACGGGTTTGCCGCTAGATGGCGTTGAAATTAATTTAAAATAATTGGTATACGAGCTTAAATGATTTAATTAAAAGAAAAAGTATAAAAATATACCTCTAAATTGCGACGACACGTTTGAATATGCTGTAGTAATTTATTTATTAAATTAAACGTTTAATATATGTAAGGGTAGACCCGTCCCTTATGATGTTGTTACTAATAGATATATGTCTGAAATAAAATTCAATTTGGATAGCTTCACAATTGTATTTAGAAAAATATGTACAAAACAAAAACAATTAAAATTATAAACAACTAACTTAAAAAATAAACTTAAATCTTCTGTTTTACGGTTTTGTAATTTGTTCTTCCCTACCTTGGCAAAAGAAATAGTTGAGTAATGGCTTCAATTACGTTTAAAACATCGTCTCTAAACATCTAATCTATGCACCCCCGAGGTATGGTTTCGTTTCCTCGCTGTATCGCAATGCTGATGCGTTGAGCGAGGTGGCTGCCAGCTCTTCGGCCTCCGGTTGCATCAACCAGCCGCTTGGAGAGCTCTTTCATTAAGTTGGTGGCGCTGGAACCCCAAGGAACTAAGGTCTCGACTCGGAATGGTAAAAAAAGGTATTCTGGGCCGAATATTCCTTCTTCCTACTATACGAATGAATATTCACTTTAAAATTATTTTACCACTCAAAGTCGTTGTCACGTAAAACTTTCGCCCGTATACCGACTTTACAGGCAACCAGTTTTTTTTTTCATTACAGATTGAGAAATGCTGGTTAACAACAAGTCTGCCAATCAAAGCCACAATATCTACTTGACTTAATATGCTCAAAACACACAAAAGAGGTACGTTTAACAATGTTTTAGAGTGAACGTAATCTAAGACAGTCGTCTGGTTCACACTACCCCAAGGCCGATTTGTATCCATGTCGGCTCGACAGTAGAAATAGCTCCCTAAGTGCCACCGTTTCATATCCACCACACTATTAGCTATTTATCACTACGTCTCGAGGCCACCCATTAGCCTTCTAGCTTATTCAAGACAACTTAAATGGAAATAATACGGCTTTGTTCAGTTTTTACAACAAAGTATTGAATTTTGGTCACAAGTATTTATTATGAAGGGAGATTTCAGAAATGGCTGGCCACAAATAACATATCAAAAAGGCATCCAGAAGAAATGTTTTAAGAACTTCAAACAAGTGACGACTCGAGTTTGAAAGTGAACTGTTTTCATTTGTTTAAACAATCGACGCGACATCGAAAACTGTAAACACAGCGACGAAAATTTCCTCGTTCCATCATTCGGAACAGGCTGAACACTTAACAAAAGCTCTTCAAATCCCACCACAGGAGTAAAAACAAGAAATCTGCGTCGTGGCACTTTCCAAACATATGCTAGTGAACCGTGAACGGCAAAAAGCATCTTTAATGTAGACCGGTGTGAGTCTACATTAGGTAAAGCGCGGGCGGTTGTTAGGGCGTTTTATCTGAATGCTAGGATCATCCCGGGTGGAGGTAAAAAACTGAATAATTCGCGTACATATCTCGCGACATGGATGTCGTCTTGGGAGTGGCAACAATTTCCCATTTGGTCGAAACGTAACCGCTATCAAAATACGCTATTTGCCACAGCGAATATGGTGACGTCATCAGGAAAACGAGACGCGTGTCCCTCACTCTCGCTCGCTTTATTGAAAGAATGTAATATAAGGACGTGTCGCTGTCGAGGACTGTAACGATTCAGTCACATATTTAATAATTTCACTGACAATTTATATAAAACCAGGGATGTATAATAATGTTTGTTGTAAAATATGGGGAGTAATATAAAGCGATAAAAGAACGGAATAGAATAAGCGCGTGGATAAAACTTCTCACTCCGTTTTGATTGAAGTAACGCAGACGCACAGTTCCATTGGCTTTCCCCAGAAATATTGCAGATTTATTATCGCTTCGGAGTTTGTGAAAAATTGCCACGTGGAGCAGAGCTCGACAGACGTATAAATTGTGATTGAGTTATTGGTTCCCGGCATGATACGAAAATTGAAATGATGCCCGGTTCCATCTTAACCGGATGTCTGATTGAGAAATAAACGGCGAGTTTTTATACGACAATTTTATGGGACATTACACGCTCTATTGGTTATGAGCAAGGCCTATAAATCGTCACCGATATTGGTTTATCGAGTATAACAATATCTTTGGAAATATGTAACAATATTAAAGGGTGGGATTGCAGCGCTGATTCCTGGGTGGAAGGGTCGGATGGGCCCAGATAAAAAGGGTGCTCCGAAGTAGGGCCAATATCGGCGCGGTGACAGCGCCCGCGTCGGCACTTTGTGGCCCATGACGTCGCATTTTACCGACCTCATTTAATAGAAAAACATTCTCCGCTTTAATAAATTCACTTGTTGCCAAATCATTTTAAAAATAACTTTGTGGAATTATTCTCGATTAATCTTCCTCAGAAACTGGTACACAAACCCACCGTGTCTTTATCCTATGGCTAGCAGGTAGTTAGTTGATCTAGGTAAAAGAAAAAACAAAAGCCAGTCGACAATTTTGAATTTTAGTTATTTTCGTGAGTGGCCACTTTTGATAGAGGTTAGCCATATTATAGCGGATATTTTTAGACTCCGTGTGTTGGAATAATTATGTTGGTAGAGTACCTATCGAACGATTATTTAAAAGCAATCTCCACTATGGAAAAACTGCAAAATGAGCACAGTTATATAACAGAACATTAAGTTTTTGTTTTTATAAACAGACCGATGGATACAGACGACAACAGATCCAAAAAATATTTAAAAAATAATGTCGAGGAATTATTTACGAACCATCATCCTCAAAAACTGATACATAAACTCACCATTTCTACACCCAA
Organism: Adoxophyes honmai; assembly: GCA_005406045.1. Taxonomy (NCBI): domain Eukaryota; kingdom Metazoa; phylum Arthropoda; class Insecta; order Lepidoptera; family Tortricidae; genus Adoxophyes; species Adoxophyes honmai. Next base: position 103,099 of record BHDV01052352.1, on the reverse strand, counting down.
AGTGCTCACAGTTAGTTCGTTGTGATCTAGATGAAATAAACTTAAATATGGCAAAAGTATCGTCTTTCCCTGCATTGCCAACCAAGAGTTAACAAACAACAATAAAAGACTTAGGTTCAGCTTAATTTATGGCTGCAGTCGTGTCGTTTGACTTGAAATATTCGAAAACGCTACCCAGTCGCTTGTTGGGAATATGAAAGGACAAGGAATCCCCAAACCCAATGTTATTTACATGAGTATTTCGATAAATGTAAGGAGGGTTAGCGTGGGCGAACTATTTACCTACGATATGCGTAATCTTTCGGAAAAGGGTTCCGCTAGATGAGACCGCCTCGCCTTGAATGAAGATCCTTCGCAACCCTATTTTGTAACACAAACCTTCTCCGTTCCGCGATCGCTGTCCCTTGTATCTCAAGGATTGTAAGCTAGACAGCGAGAGGAATATTTAATTTTATTATGAGGCAGTGGTTTCAAATACATTTTCGGTTACGTGGACATGTAGCCTTGTGAATTTCTTTTCTGAGTTGTGTATGTTGATTGATATGATTTTTTGCATAAATGAGAGTCGTCGTGAATTCACCTACTCTTGTGGTAGTCGGGTTTCGAATTACACCTCTCCATTTCCTCCGTGGATGTAATGAGAAGCGACTAAGGAAATAGGTTCAGGTATTTTTCTTCTTTTATCTAACTTAACCTAAAATTGTGCTAGAACGTTAGAAGTAGTACCTAACGCGTCGTTAAACAGTCACAGTTTTGTCTATACCTATATCCTTTCGTCTGCTCTGCTTACCCCATGCAGGCGTGATGTATATGTATTTTATATACTAATATTTAGATCTTAGAAGCAAAATGTCGATTTTTAAATAATCAAGTTATTTAATGCCCGTACCTATATGTGAAAAAGTGCACAGGTACCTAATTTATTTGTTGCAGAAAGAGACTACATAAATTATGAAACCGTTAATAATAGCATGTTTTGCGATCTCAATTCCAAAAAATGATCATAAAACGCCACTGAACATAATAATTCAGTACAGATAATAAATTGTCCATTTTCTACCGTACAATAGACTTTTTCGATCCCAACCTCGGCAGCAGACGGTCGGGTGAAAAACAAATTCATTCCGTTCTATCTAGGCACAAACAAATTAATACATTTTTGTCAACACATCAATTAACGCTTAGCCCGACTGGGGACAAATAAGGGAATTATTTCAGTGGAATCCGATGACAAAGCACATGTCTGATTCCAGGGAAGCGTTACAAAAGTAGCGAGCACTATTTTTGTCTTTTGCTGCAATTTTTATTGCGAGCCGTTCTGCTGACACCTTCATTTTTCAACGGCATAAAAGTAGAAGCATTATCGATGTCAAATGCAATGGAGCAATTGAAAATCTCGTCTATAATACGAAGATGTAACGCTTCTTGTTTGAGTTCTTACTCAAGGTCTGAGTGGGTTTTACTCAACTTAAAAATGAAATGAAAAATGCACGGTAAAATTTTTACGACCAGCTAAAGTCTTGGTAGTGATATTATAGGTCATACTGAACAACTGTTATTATGAAACCAATAATAAAATTGCGAAAAAGCTGTCCCATACAAATTAGTGGCAATGTTTTTTGGTTCCATAATATATTTAAAATTTGTTCTGTAGGATCAAGTATTGCCGATCCTTAAAGTTTAATTCCACGTCCGTCTAACACCTGGGATAAGGACGTGGTAAATTCGCAGGTCTACCGGAATCAGGGCGCACTATCGTAATAGGCATCATACCTCCGTTGTGGCCCTTATAGCCTCGTGTGGCAGTTGTGTAATTATTATAGAACTAATTTATAGCAACAGCACCATTCACAGAATATAAACGGTCACATTACAGTGCCACTATCAAGTGTTATACGAGCTGGATGTGATAGCAGGGTTGTCAATAAGTCTTTGTAACCATGAGGATGAATACGAAATGCCGCGTTAGAGGCATCGCAGGTACGAATTATCTGTTCGAATCGGGTTTGGTTTATCAAGTAAAAGTTCTTCCGGTGAGAAATAAGATTAAAGACCGCGAATTGTAAAAAAAACACCAGAAAATACTTAAAGTTGTCAGGAATAAAATGAGTGATTAACATAGAGTTCGGTACCAGAAATAGGTGCAATAAGAATTGCCACATAGAGCAGTGTTTTGCAGATATTTTGTCTTCGAAAGGAAAACGATAAAGTAAATCATAAAGAAAATAGAGCTTTTGAGTAATTTTAATCCAGATACCATAGCTTTACATAGCGCATAGAAAACTATACCTATCGAAGCATGAATTTCAAAGCCCGTCTATGTTGCAAATCACGGTTAGGGAAATATGAATTTATTTCATTTTATGTACAATCGAACCAACTGATTCCTGACCCACCATAGCACGTTGTCACAATTAACGTAAATAAAGATTTCCTTTGTCAAGAAATGCAATGTCACTATGACGTTCACTATGAATAGGTTCTATTGTGGGTCTGACATCAATTGGTTCGATGGTACCTAATTTAAAACATCAGTTTTTCATTAGTTTTTTTTTCCGAGGAACACGTATTAATGATCATGGTACACCACGGCACACTTTACGGAACACTGAACAAAAGGATTCCAACATGAAATCGCAAATTAAGATGTCTTAGAAATGTAATCTTATATGTACTTAAAAATATACCTATATCATTTAAAAGTATGTGTAATGAAAACAATGAGAGTAAAGCCAAAGCTGTACCAGAAACTGATTGTGCACTTATTTTGTGAACAAACGTTTTATTAATATAATAAACTTGTTCCAGAGTCGCAGATTCAGGGTTCGCCGCAGCACTATCAAACTGTAATGACGTCATAAATCCACTACGAAATTGTCGATGCACAGTGAGTACGCAGCCTTTTGGATAATTTACACATTAAAATCGTATTATTTCTTAATTATCAGCAAATTATAACATTATTTTAAACGTGCTTGGCAGGTTGGCGGTATACACAATCAGAAAACAGGAATAGCTGAGTTATGGAAGGGTGAGTGAGTGTACAATTTAAGCGACACACATTTTTATAATACCAGCACAAACATCATCATTGTACGGCGATACACTAGCTGTCATTTTCTAGCGTCACTAGTTAGAAAGTGACATGTATAGTTTACGTACATCACGCTCGAATCGACTCGTACCATGCTGTGTTTAGCTGGCTAAACCGTATGTCACTAAAGTAACAACTATCATTTCTATTATAATTTGTCTTGAACCTTATTAAAATTGACAGCTTTGAGCTTATGTCAAGAACCACCGATAGATCTACAATTATGTCGGCTTAAACAACTGATTTTTGTTTTAAAACAATATACATCAGTTTAATGAAATAGCGTCCTGGACCTATGACCGCATTTATAAGTAAAAAGTAAGATAAGAAGGCAACTTAAACCAAGTATAGTCTGAGATCGAATTAGAGATCAAAAATGTGAACAAACTTGTTGCCATTGCTTTATTGTTATGAATCAAAAAACTAAAAGTAGTTAAAAAATTAATACAATTACATCAATTCTATCAATTAGTAACAAAAAAGGTTTTTTATTGGCTTTAAAGGCTTTGATATTGACAGTTGTTTGTTCACATTTTTGATCTCTAATTCGATCTCAGACTATAAGTACTTTACATACCTCACTTATTTTTCGGGTGGTAAGGCCTCTTATGAGAGGATGGCAACCTGGAGAAGCTGGTCATTGTTGACAACACCGAGGGCAAGAGAACTCTCGGAAGGTCACCAACACGATAGTCTGACCAAGTGAAAGAGGCCACCTCCTCGTCAAAATTTTATCAGACGGTGAGGGTTACTTCGGATCGGAATCGATGGAGACAGATAGTCCGTTTAAGAGTTACCAGTGACCACGATCCTCATTAATGAGGGACCGATTGAAGAAGAAGAAGAGGACCTCGTTTAGGATTTGTCCGAATAGCTACCACCACCTTACATGTTAATCCTGCCACGAAGTTGTGTTCCGGTATGGAGAGTGAGATTACAGTCCAATTACTATCATATACGAGAGTTTCATCTCGGCATCTGAATTGGCAACACCATCGGTCCTTGCGTAAGACTACGGGCGATGGTAATTGATCACCATCAAGTGACCTGTATATTTTTTTGCCTTCCGAATGGTATAATGACCCGTTTACTTGTTTGCCTTCCAAATAAAAAAAAAGGAAATCTTGTATGCATAATGTAATAAGTCGCCTCTAAAACACTTCAATACGATGTATATTCGTGATCCTTCCATAAACAAGCTTTGTTATATCCTCGGCACAGAGGAAACTTGTCGTTTGTCTCTCATAACTGTATTGAACTCGCACGTCCTCAATTTCGTCCAACGGTGCGCTGAATACAGACGCGATAAAATCCTCTGTCAGATAAATATTTTACAACGCTTTCATGAATACACTAAATTTGATGCTTGTGGTTTAAAAAAAATGGAAATGGTATATTTTTCTTGCCCAGAATCTCAAGGACTGTGTATATCAAAAAAGAAAAAAAGTGGAATACTTTTGACAATAAAGAATACTTTTGACAAAAGTGGATAGTTTTGACAAAAGTTGATAGTTTTGACAAAAGTGGATAGTTTTGACAAAAGTCGATACTTTTGACAAAAGTTGATACTTTTGACAAAAGTGGATACTTTTGACAAAAGTGGATACTTTTGACAAAAGTGGATACTTTTGACAAAAGCGGATACTTTCGACAAAAGTTGATAGTTTTGACAAAAGTCGATACTTTTGACGAAGTTGTTCTGTATATTAAACGCTTGCTTAGAACCAAAATTCAGTCACAAAGATTACATTAGTCCTAAAAGTTTCCTGGTAATGAAATGAAAATAATCAATTTCCTTGAACAAAGACGTAAAGTCAAATCCAGCAAATACCAGCAACTTACGAAAATCTGAAACAACATGAGTGTTGAAATAAGCAATTTATTGAAGGACAAACTTTCGTCCCGCGCGAGCGTTAGATAGGAAACTACAGTGTAGGTAGAGACAACATGATTAATGGTGAATTACCGATAATTTAATACCGTGAAACGGAGAGAGTGAAAAATGAAATGGTGAAATGGAGAAAACTGACATACAAACTTGGTAATTTTTTACCTTTACTTTTTATGAAAACTTAACTCGCGTTACGTAACGTTTTCGAATTATGAATACTGCATAAAACCAGCTCACCCTGTTGTCACTTTTACTCTCGCTATTTATATATAACCCAACTGACCTCGCCGTCCCTATTCACCCCATGTATGGTGTTCACCTTGTGTAAATTAAGTCCAGAAGTTGTATTATCAAACTATTTTTTCATTCAAAGTATAGTAGAGATTTCTGTATTCTTGTACGAATAACTCTAGTAACTCTATTAATCAAAATACTGACTAGCACAGACACCTAAATAAAAAAATACCTAATAAAACCTTTTACTTCAAACTTACGACAGAAAAGAAATCTAGAACGAGCTGAATATAAAGTAAAATAGAAATAAACAAACAGTAACAACGGCGCAGAAGTTGCAGTCTCGCAAAACTTGTGCAATATCGCCACAGCCATTCCTCCCCATAATTCTTACCAACTTAATATGAGATTCCTCGCCAGCGACTGCCTACTTTTTACGCGTTGAAGTCGACAAATTAAGGCAAGTAGTTACACTGACATTTCTTGTTGGAAAAACATCATCACGCACTCCAAGACTTATGCATCGACGCTGAATTCTTCTATGAAAGTATTTTTGATACAGCTATTCAAAAAAATGTGTTTTTTTTGTGGCTACAGATCGTGAGCTAAAGTTTCTCCAATTTTTTTTTTGCAATTTAACAGTCTAATTAATTAAAAAAACTCAAAATTATACGTAAAACCTTTGTTCTCCAGTTTGACACATTAATTATTTTTATTTTTTATTGGGTTTGCAAAGTTTGACCACCGTTGGTAGGTGCAAGCCATTACGTCCTTTGTCTGCGTCACCAACTGTAAAAAAGTGTACAGCTGTTAAAAATCTGGAAACGGTTTATGCATTTCAATATTTTAAAGTTACTTAAAATAATATTCATAGTCGTAAACGCAACCTACTGCGTACGAAACTGTAAAAGTCACTTTTTACGACATCCATGGGAGAAAAATGACGAACATAATTAAAATTGAAAACAAAATCCGTTTGTCGGAGGTTGAAATATTTGCAAAAAATATTTAGAAATGAAAAATAATATAATCCAAATTAAAAAGCACAGAGATTGTATGGTTGATATCAAAATTGTAGACTTGAAATGGCTTCAGAGTAATCGTGCGTTTGTTCGTTAGTAACTACTTATAAGTAGTTACTATTCAACTTTGATAGTTAGTGACTTACTAATATTCAAGTCAAATGCGTAGATTAATAATCCAGGATCATTCGAAATGACAGATCATTCAAAGCCACACCTTTACCCAGAATACCCAAAGCCACCACGAATTTCATACCAGCTAAAGAGGAACTCTCTATACACTACACCACATAAGTTCCAATCACGTTCCACAACAGTATCGAGTAGTTACCGTATGTATTCTGTATATTATCTTGGTTCGACGGGGTCCCCAAATTTATGGAATTGGTACAGCGAGCCATTTGGACCGGCACCAACAGCCTCCAGCCCAATTAACATGTTGATAGTACGGGCTATGGTTTTTAGGGTTCAGGCTTAAAACTTTTGCAACACACGTGTTGGGAATGCCCTTTGGAAATTTGTCAATGGAATGGGATTGTGTTGAAAGGTCTGGGGTCCAATTTAGTCGTGTTTGCATTAGCTTGTTAAGTTAGAAGTCATAAGAGGTCGTTTATTTCTTCGAGAACTGTTAAGTAGTTCACCGTGCAAGCACGAAGACGCTTTAGCTTTCTCAATGACTTTTGAAACGCTGAATTGGGCTTAGCTGTAACAGGAAAACTTTACATAATTTTTTGTATGATTTGCATATCTTTGTATATATATCTTTGCATATTTTTGTATGGTTTGGTGGCATACGAAATGATACGCAGATAAAGCCATGACCATTTCACGTTTCATGCTAATTTAGATTTAAAAATTGATGAAACAAACGGGTTTATGGCAGAAAGCCGGCCGGATAGCCTTGTGGTTAGTGAACCTGACTGTGAAGCTTGAGGTTCCGGGTTCGATTCCCGTTCGGGGCAGATGTTTATATATGACAAATTTAATAAGGTTTGCTTTAGAGTCATGGATGGAAGTAAATTTTACACGCGTAAAATAAAAAAACTTCGATGCAGAAGTTAGTTTAGAATTTGTGTAGAATAATGATGTGATGTCATTATTTCCAAGTGATTGTCAGCCGCTCATTTTTTACCCAAAACTTAAGCACCCTTTATACTTAACAAAAAATACTTACATATTTTATCAAGGTTCGTGCTTAACCAGTTTTCGCCGTTAAAGGCTTAGTTTTAGAGCCAAATTATCAGAGCAGGGTCCACTAGTAGCCTTAAATGTTCTAATAACCAGAAACAAATACTGAGGGACAATTTAATTCCTGCCTAGAGCCAAATCAAGAAATTGAATAAGTGTGCCATGGGCATAAAAATACCAATACGTAAAAGGACATAAATAGATGAGAATCGAGAATGCGAGAAAGAGTCATCCAGCCGTATTTCTTTTTTTAATAGAAACAATCGAATAACTCTAAAAGTAAAGACTTAAGAGGGTAGGAGTCAAGCCACTTCTTCATACAAACGTAGTCCCCTGTTTTCTCCGTGAATAATGACATTAGAGCAATTTTTTTTTCTTCATTAAATTTGTATCTGTTGTGGCTAGGCCCCTATCATTTGGTTTTATCGATTTTCTACATTTTTTTTATTTTTTTTTATTTAGAATATCGATAAAAGCAAATCATAGGGCCATAGCCACAACAGATACCTACAAATTCGATGAAAAAAAATTTGCTCTTATGTCATTATTCACGGAGAAAACAGGGGACTACGTTTGTTTGGAGAAGTGGTGCGACTCCTATCCTCTTAAGACTTCAGCGTTGTAGTTATAACGTATACCTAAGGTTTTGTGCCCCTGTACTGCATACATTACCTCGCCATTGTTGCAGGGGTACACAACCATAATTCCTATTCAGCGTTGGATTACGAGTTCGTAGCAGTGCCAAGCCATACATTAAATTGGCCGAGGCCCAAGCGGGCATAGCATTTGTGTTACACTAATAGGGTTATACGGAGCGAATCAGTATTTGAAATGTAGCTTGTTTACTGCCAGGAGACGGGTGTTTTAAAGTTTCAACGCCAAGGTTTAAAGTGTCATCTTAGTTGACGTTGCGCTCAGGCATTATGTCAGCTACCGTCTGAAGTTGTCTGCAATTAAACTTCAGATATTTTAGATAACAGGACCAAAATGTTAGATAAATTGTGTAATCCTTACTAATATTATAAGTCAGAAAGTGAGTTTGTTTGTTTGTTTGTTTGTTTGTTTGTTTGTTTGTTCCGCTTTCACGCCGTAACTACTGAACCGATTGCTTTGAAATTTTGCAGACTTAAAGATAGAAGTCCGGATTAAATAATAGGGTACTTTTTATCCCGGAAAAAAATGATGTTCCCGAGGGAAAACAAAAATATAGTTTGCTTGATAGATCGATATCAATCGATGATAGATCGATATCGATCGATAGATGATAGATCGATGGCGCTGTGTTCTGTGAGAAGTTTTCTTATAGTTGTGCTTTATAGCGAGTTCCACGCGGGCGAAGCCGCGGGCGGAAAGCTAGTTGACTATAAATTGAATGCTGAATACAGATTGAATGGAAGAATGCTGGTCGCAAAAGGTTACACACGTACAAAATGAAAGTAAATGTAGGTATAAGGTTTTTTTTTAAGATTAGCTTCTTATAAGCACAATGTAACCTACACAAATATCTATATCACACGCGTATTGTGAAATGAGGTAGGCAGATACAAGAAATGTTACAAAAATAAATCTTTACTATTTCACGCGTTGTTACCACTTTGAACATGTATGTTTTTAGGTTCCGAGCGAGATTAATGAGGTAAAAGTAAGTAAAATGTTCTGCCTAGTTGTACCTCTTTTATCTTTTCATTGTGTTAACCATAAAATCTCACATTTGGATCCCTAATTTCCAATATTAAAAATATTTACGAGCCTTGAACACATTACATTAGGTATCCATTTTTTCCACCCTTTAAAGTGTTTTTTTTTTTATGTGCGTTTCTAAATTTATTGAATACTGAGCAAAACCAATATAGTTGTTCTATTAAGTTATTTACATAAATTTGAATACGTCAGAAGCTAAAACGGAGATCGTAAAAGCAAAACTGCTTTAAACTATTTTAAGGGTTTACATTTAATATCCTGGTTTGTCCGTCCTGCGCCAATCACAGGCCGGCCCTTACGACTCATTGCTAAAATTATCCCAATAAAATTTTACTACATATCGCCATCGGGAACGCGTACAAACAAATTGAACATCTACGTCTCATATTACTTTTCCCTACATTAATCGTTATCAAATAACGAACAGACGCCCGCCAAATTGAACTGCCCAAGTATAATTTGGCCAAACACCATCTTCCTACGCAAATACGTAAGGGGTAAATGAAATTAGCCCGTGCTCTTTTGTTTTCTTCTAAAGGGCAGGGGTACTTGGAGACTGCACATTAGTTGCGCTGTACACTGCCGATTTGTTCGGAGCGTGCTTCCGACAACCGCCCCGCGCCCCGGCCCTCCGCGAGAAGAGGCCGGCGAGGTCTATTCAAATATCCCCAGTCTGTTCGCACCCCGCCCCACCCGCCAGCGCCTAGCAGTCTCGTTCATATTTCGTGCTCCTATTTTGCGCAGCATCCCCGGGTACCGAAATGCAGTCGGCAGACTTCAAAACGTCCTAACTCAACACACCCCCACCCAATAAGACACTTTATCTGCAGTCGACAGAGTCTAGTTTCAAGCGGCGACGGGTGGATGAGTTAAGCTTTATTGGGAGGGGAGAGCGTTGCCTCCCGAAGCCCGGAATTGGGGTAGAGATTCAGTACAAGTAGCGTGTAGGGGCGCGGCTCGCCGCACAGTTAGACGCCACTGAGCTCCTGCCGATAACGACAGTTCATGTTAACACAGTTTACAATTTTGCACTTTAAAAATTTTCAAATATTACTGGAGGATCGAAATTTCGCTAAAAGGTACGTGCACGTGTGATTGGTCGGACATTTGTATCGTTCGACGCCTAAGGGCAAAGTTTTCTTATAATTTGATTGCATGAAGCGGTCCCCTAACTCGATTCTGTTCCCTTCCCGTGACGCGCTCAAGTGTTGTTGACTTGTTGTTTCTATTTTGTTTTGACTCGTCCTCCTTCGCCGTTTGTTTTATCTTTAATCTTTTTATTTCTCCAAGTTGGCGGATACCTTCCATTTACAGTCTTTGATAAGTGACAGCTTTTATCTTATTATTTCAGACGCCGAAAGTTGCGAGTGTCGCTTTCTTCGCTTCAGTTGAGGTAATGTATCACTTTTGATTTCGTTTATTTTAGTTTCGTTAGATTCTTTATTTACCCGGATTTGTGTGACATTTTTGTCGTTTGATATTAAGTTGAATAATTTATTGGGTTCCTTTTAAACCTGATTAAGTCAAAGCACTTGATAATGGCTCTAGATAATTTGGGACCTCAAAGTCGGTGAGATAAGAGATTAAAACTTTTCTCATTCATAACAAAGCGGAGATTCAGAGAATAAATTTCCCGTAAACGGGTGCTGATAATATCTAGAAGATGTTTCGGCGTTTTGAAATGGAAATTTTGGGGTTTGATTTAAGTTGATCGTGTTTTAATTATAATAGGCTTATTTTTCTATTTCATGTTTACTTTGAATTATGTTTTGCGATTTGCGGTGAAAAATTGGGCGAGATTAGTGTCTTTCTTACCTTGTACTTCTATGTTATTGTGTTTAATATTTTAATGCCCCCTTTTAAAATCGAAAGTTAAATAAAACGATGAATTTTAACAACAAAAAGCTCGCTATACTCGTAATCAGTTTCCTGGAGTCATTAAAGGGAACATGAAAATTTTCAAAAGAATTAGGTCCCTCAAGGTTCAACTTACCTAGCGCTAGCATAACTAAATTTTTGGTACTATTAGCGTATTTAAAAAAAAACAACTGGTAATAGTAAAATTATAAAAAACAACCAAGTGCAATTCGGAAACGCGCACGAATAGTTTCGTACTATTCATCTATACAACATTGTTCGTCATCCAGCAAAAACATACTATCAAGAATAACAGATTGAGAGACAAACTTAACTTTGCTATTGTTCTCGTACATCGACATATACAGTGCAATAAGTTGGCAATTGCAAACGTTCCAAATTACCAACTTACCACAACACATTCCAAGTTTAAAAGTTACTGGCCAGAAAGAATTTGTAATGGAAACTTTTACGGCAGCAGTCTCCATTAGATCTTGTGTCCTTTTCTAAGAAGCTAAATTAGAAAAAGACGCACTAAGTCGAAATAACAATAGCGGACATTTTGACTTTATCTTCCTTGCGGTTTTCAAACTTCAATGATAACAATCTGGTTCATAATGTATAAAAGGGGTTTAGTATCCCCATATTAGTAGAAAATATAGTTATGTAACATTAAAATAAATAAATAAATACCTACTTGTAACTAAAATTACTGGTTATTTTTGTAATGATTACTCGAGTTAGGTATTCATAGTTTGAAATGCAAAAGGAAATTCGCCTATTATTTATTTCACTACAAAAAGAAATTGGTTTATGCACTTTTTTTAATAATTAACGTCGTTAAATAATAAAATCAAAGTTACTACTTGTTCAATCACTATGCCTTGGTAAAATCTTTAATTAGCCACTTAATACCGAATTGAACTTATTCAATTATCTATAATACTTTAACTTAAACTGGCTTATCTGGTTAAATAAAACTAGGTCCTAAAAATGCTAAAAACTAGTATTCTATTCTTTCATAGTGTAAGTACCAACAGATTTATTAAACATAATTTAAACGGTAACAAGGTATAGGAATCAAAAATGAACTTTGGTAAAAAAAATTACAATGCAAAGCTAGTCAGCGGTTCTCAAACTAACGTAAAGCCGTGTATTTTTGTTAGAGATTTCCCGTCGTAACACAGTCCGTGTGGTTATCTCAATGATAGCTTTTACAGATTAATTCAAATAAATAAAGCCGAATAAGAGCCCGTGAAATATCAGAAGAGTCGTTCGCAAAAGCGCGCATTACCTACTATTCTGCACGAACCTTTTTATACCTTTTTTGGTGATTTCAAAGCTGTACCTAAAAATATCCGTTAGAACATTGAACATTAAACTACCGTGAGACTCACTCATGTTGAAAATTTTAAGGATAACTCACGTTTGTAAAATCGAGTTTAGCTCGACATGTTTCGGGCTAATTCGTAGCCCTTCTAGGAGCCGCGGCGGCTGCTGCTGCCAAACGCGCACTGCGCGCCACCGCTCTCTTCGCGCGACTGCTCGTGCTCGACGAAACTAACACCGGCACATGTCTACCCTCGTTATTATCGTCATTTATATTATTGTCAAAAATAGGGTAGCACACAACACTAATCACATCACTTTGTAAAGGCACCTCCACATCCGTTAGAAGTTGTTTTTTTGCACACATACATACATAATTATGTACAATCACACCCTTATTCCCAAATGGGGTAGGCAGATCACATGAAACGGAACATAGACAAAATGATTACTATTTCACTTTTGGCAGCCACTTCTAGCATAATTTTAGGTTTAGAACAGATGCTAGACGTATAATAGTGACAGGATGCTAGCCTGTCGCCTAAAGCATACATAAACCTATTTTCTTAGTCGCCTAGGAGCTCTTACGACGAAGAAATGGAAAGGAAGGAAATTTGTTTTAAAATACCTAATAGATTTTCAACTGATTAGTACAAAAAATTCAGACTCGTAAACGTTTAAATTACAATGCGTCTTGGATTTCTAAAGAGTATCTACCGAAATAAACAAGAATATCAACTCTCTTACCTACTAATAGGTATCTATTGTCCAGACATGCATATAGCATATACTCAAAAACTATGCCTCGTCAAGTCTGCGGTTCTCAAACTCTGGCACCGAGCCTCGCCTATAATCGCGCGGAAAGTACCGCCTAGTTGGAGCGATATAAAGGGCCAGAAACCGCGATTGCTGCCGGCTATTCATTACGCCCAGCGGGTAGGCCTGAGATTATTACACAGGACATGGAATACAGTGGGGACGTAATCAAGGAAAGCTGGGGTTTTTGTAGGCGCGCGTCAGATTTGACGTTTTTACTTTACGTCGTTTAGATAGGGTTAAAGCGGAAACTTAATAAGAATCGGTGTTGGGATGGTTTCTTAATTAAAAACTAATTAACTACCTAATTAGTTAAACTTGTTTCACTGTGTATTTAGAACTTTATCACTATGCTATATTTCTACTTCTATAGATGTTAAAAGGCTCTATTTTCGTATAGTATTTTTTTTTACTTTTGAAAGCCAACATTTTTTCATTCGGCTTTTGACGTACGACTTTTGAGAAACCGATAGTTTTCTTACTAACAAAATAGCTTCGTAATTACAGGACACTACGTGTTTTGTTTGTTCTGTTTGTCCAGAATTCAATTTTAAGCCATTTTTTATAACAAAATACGTATATTTAATAAAATAAAAAAGACAAAAAAAATCCGCGCTACATAACAGCTCTCCATTTCTACCGTGAATGTCTTAAGAGGCGACTAAAGAAATAGGTTTAGGTTAGGTATATCTTAGGCAATAGGCTAGCAACCTGTCAATATAATACCCCTTACATCTTTGTTTATTTATATACACTGGATTTTTGAATTCATGTGTTCTGCCTACCCCTCTTGGGAATACAGGCGTGAGAATATGTATGTAAGTACATCTTTGTTTAAACCCAAAATTATGCTAAAAGTAGTAGAAGTCATGGTTTTGACTGTGTAAAGTGTGGTGTGCTCTGCCTATCCCATTTGGAAAAATCTAAAAATGGGTGAAACTTGTATCGTAAATTCCACACGAATAACAAACGTAAGTCTACACAGTAAGTTACGCGCCTTACAACAATTATAATCTTATCACAATCTCCTTAATTTCATCACAAAAGACTAGAACAGACTCCTTCACATCGACAACTTAGCCACACAATTCGATTAACCAGACCCACTGTCTCTCGCTCCGCTATCACGGATACAGCATTCCCTTAAAGATAACACTAAACACTTAATTCTCCCGCGGCCGCTGATACGGGAAGCAATTTTGTATACGACTGTTTACCAGACTCCGGAGGATACCATTGTTTACTGCCCAAGTGCGCACATAAAACATTGCCATGCATTTGATAAGGGAGGCATTTTGTTCCTCTCCTAAGCATGTACTTAGCGGAATTTATGACGAAGAGGATATTGGAGGAAGAAAGCTTCGGACAAATAGCTTTGTGTGATGCATTTCGTGATGGACCAATTAGAGAAGTTGATATGCTACTATCAGCGGGTAAAAGTGCTGTTAGCTTCTTCCTCCGACCATTTACGCCTAAATATAGAGCTGCAGAAATCAAAAAACAATAATCTAAATCTTGTTTATGCAAAAAGGGCGTAAGACTTTTGCACGCCTTTTGTTTGAATCTAGAGCTTTGTAAAGACCATAAATGTCAAAATGACTGAGGCGCAAGAAACTTGACACAAACTTTTTTTTTCGAAAAGAATACGAGTACATTAGGCATTGTAGTGAGAGCAATATATACGTGTAAAGAAAGCTCACTGAATCCGTACCAATATATAAATGTGAAAGTGTGTTTGTTTGTTTGTTTGTTTGTCCGTCTTTCACGGCTAAACGGAGCGATGGATTGACGTAATTTTAGGTAGAGATAGTTTAGGGCATGGAGAGTGACATAGGCTACATTTTGTCTCTTCAAAACCCCCCATTTCCCTAAAGTGAGGAGTGGAAGTTTTCAATGTAGAAAGCTATAAAATTGGTATGTGTGCTATCTCTTCTGTGATACCCCGAATTTAACACGAGCGGAGCCGCGGGCAAAAGCTAGTATTATAATATATAAAATAGCAACAAAGCAGATGCACTAGAATTGGAAACCTAATGTTGGAATTTGTACTTTTGCTTTAAAAATTAAAGTAATAGTCTTTTTTGTGTATTATATGCAAATGTAGCTATTTTCTCAAAATAATAGCTCTGTAGGCTTAACACGACAACGCGCTCAAGTTAGACTACCTATAATTTTCTGGCTTCCCCAGTTAGACAATTACAGGTATACCTGTGTGAACTATATTATACCGCCCGATTTTCTACTCGCGCCTACCTCTGATAAATCGGCTGAAAAGTATATTATATAATTTCATTGAAACACTTTAGACAATTTACATGCTATAATGCCTTCCTAAAGCCATCAAAAGGCGTAAGCAAATTGCACATTTACTACTGTTAACTACACACATCTTCCCAAACTTGCGTCATATAAAGAAGGTTTAATTACTATCATTAATTAACAGTCCACACACCTCACGTCACTGTAAAACATTTTATACCCCATCGACGCGTACACGCGTACTACCCTCATAACTACGAAAATGAAAATGAATAACTAATGAGTACTCAACAAGTCTTGCGAAGGGCCGGTTTATGCCCGGGCGTAAAATTCATTTTACCGTCTCCTGACTTTATATACCTAATCTGGCAACCTGATGAAGTTTCAGTTTTATTGCCACATTTAAATAAGAATCGTTTGTCTTTTGTCCAAGTTTTGTATTGTTAAGACGCCTCCGTGATTTGACGGCGTGCGAAGTTTCGCCAGTGGTTGTGAGAATATTTCAGTAACGATGTAAGCTTGCAAAGTTAGTCGAAATCAGTAACAGTTCAAAGACACGTAGGTATCTAATAACTTTCTGATTTTACGCTGTTTAAAAAGTAAACCAGAAACTTCAGAAACTTACTTTACGAGTATAGCCATAACTCATAGATAAAATTTATGAAGTTACCGTTACTTGCTCTACTTACCAGGTTTTTCTTAAAACACAAAAAAAAATTACATCTAATTAATTATCATCAAGTTATGAATCCATTACTAGACTACTTTAGTAACACAATGGAAAGATAAGTTTGGCGACAATACTCGGAGTGTCCTTTATTTGGAATTACACTTATTTCTTGTTGGAAACAGCGTTAATGTCGATAATAAACATGACAAATTTAAAAAACTTCCTTAGCGAAACTTAAGATCACTTTGAAACGAATCTCTAGCAAGTTAAGAAGTACCGCAACATCAGACTTGTTAAAAATTTCACGCTCGTCCCATCTGGAGGCGCGACCTTCCCGCATATTCAAACTGCAGCAATTCCCGGAAATTCCCGAACGTCCCAAGATCGTCGCTTACCAGTTTATGTACAATCGTGCACTGAATTCAGTCCTCGGGCAATCTAATACGTATGCTAATTTATGATAGCTCGCCGGAATTATAGATGTCGCCCCGGGCGTGAAATTACGACCCCGGCGTCCCCGCACGGCCGCCATCTTGCCATTTTGATTCGACTCGAGGACAATTAAAATGCAGTAAACTACTACAGAGGAGTGCTAATGCTCTTTTTAGGTGCTGGCTCGGTCCCAGTGTTTGTCTTTTGTTTTTGTCTGCCGAGAGCGAGTAACGTTTTTTAAATTAAAGTGTTCGGCGAATGCAAAGGGTATTGCGTTCTTCTGTTGTTTTGTGATCTTGTAACGTTTGGTGAATTAACTGGAGTCTGTTGGGTAGAGTTAGCGATTTTTGTTGTAACTGTCTACCGACTCGTTCTTTATGTGTTCTTTTAATTACTGTATTAAACAGAGTTGGCTAACAGGAACCGTATATTTTTAGCTATAATCGTCATATTGCTGTATAAGGGTGAGCATAAACTTAAAAACAAGGGTCATTTTGTAGAATCAAAGTGACACGCGTGCCTCAACTTTTACCTCACTTTTTATCATTCATCGGTGCATTCTTGCACCTTATACAGAGCTTAATATAGTATATTAGCTGCCAGTAACTTCCAATATAATATAAATAAACCTGACTATTTTCTTACTCATTCATAAAATACGAAACAACCGGCTTCTCTATGTTATAAAAATTAATTCCACCATAGGTATTAAGGCTATGTCCGCACCAAACCAGCGTCGGAACTTGCATAAATATGAATAATGGCTTTCACAACTCGAATACTAACCGTAGTCTAGACTTTTATATTTTATGATAACGACTTTTAGACGTCGTCCCGTTATTTTAAATTTACTGGAAAACGGCTTGGAATAAAGCTGCTGAGCTTAGGGAGATAATTCGAAGGATTATTAAAACGAATGTGTTCAGCTACGTTTAAGAGCTTGAACAGTTTTGTCGTTCTAGATACTTATTCAAAATATACATACCTACATCATGATTTTCCACATATGAAATGCTTCGTAGGCAAAACTATGACTATTTCGTGTCGTGCACCGTAATTGGCAGGTATAAAAGTGACAGGTTGCTAGCCTGTCGCCTAAAATATACCTTAACCTCCTTGGTCGTCTCTTATGTAATTTACTGAAGAAATGGAGAGCTGTTATTCTAAACGCTACGGCAAATAGTCATGCGACAGATTAATTAATTACAAGTGGTTTCTTACAACCCTCTCAGTTTTCGGTATTACTCTCATTATAAGTTACAATTTGAACAGTGCTTGCAAACAGTGTTCAATTTTATTTATTTTTTTACTATCGCAACCAGTTAGTTTCTTTATTTTCTATTTTAGTCCATAATTCATACAGTTAATGTCAAGGCACGGCAAGGCGCGAATCAAGTCACGCTCAGATATGTTATATCTGTCACTCTCTACCTAGGGAAGTCAGAAAATGACAGATCGAAATAATTTCTAGTACACTTAATTTTAATAAAAATCTGTTGAGGTGACCATCTCGTAGCACTTATTTCAGCTTGTGTCGCGGCGTAGGACGTGCTACGACGCCTACGCCGTAGCACTGGTATTAGGCGTTCAATTATGTTTATTGGATGACCATTTTACATAATTATGATTATCAAGTGTCACAATGAAAAGGTCATAGTTTTGATTCAGACGGGCAAATAAATTTCATTCATTTCTCGACTTTCAATTCACGCTATACAGGCGCGACGTATCTTTATCTATGTACCTACGCAAAGCATACAAAAAGCTACATACATACATTATAGACCAATCCATGACTATTTCACGTTCAGTAGCTTTTTCTGGTATAATCTTTAAGTTAGGAGGTAGCTATTATACCTAGTGACAGGTTGCTAGCCCGTCGCCTAAAATATACCTTAACCTATTTCCTTAGTCAACTTCTACGACATCCACGGCAGAAATTAAAAGGTGTTAACAACAGACATCCCCTGTGTATTGTTCAAAAATCATAAAAACTAAATACGACTACTAACACTTGGTGCTTAGGAAAACTTCGTCTCGTGCAACGAGATTAGTCCGGAGGTCCTCATTTGTGTGGTTAACATCGTTAGTTCCAGTATCACGAACTGTATGTAGAAATGTAGTAAGAGAACGATATGCAAATGTAATTTGAGTTAACATTCTCAGTTTAATTTCGTGGAAACACTTCCTGTGGCTAGCGACGCCATGCTAGGAGAAATTTACTCTGTTGAATAAAACAAATTTCTTTATAAACGTTTATAAGACAAGATTACTATAAAGCCAAGTAGTTAAAGCTCCTTCCATCTCTACTCATTTTTAGTCATTCTTTTCTACACGCATTTATCATGACTAGTTTTCGAAAAAAAAATAGACGTTTCGATGTCGCATTTTTGCGTTGTTAGACTGTGTGTTGTCGGGTTAGAACGACACGTCTCCATTTCTTCCGCGGATTTCTAAGAGGCGACTAAGTAAATAAATAGGTTTAGGTATGCTTTTGGCGACAGGCTAGCAACCTGTCACTATTATACTAACTCTTCTATCTGATTGATATCAGATACAGCAACAGCTAACAGATAACAGCTTGATAGCTGTGAAGCACGAAATACCCATAATCGCAGCTTCGTCTCTCACATTCCGTGTGTTCTGCCTGCCCTATTTGGGAACATACATACATATCCTCACGCCTGTATTCCCAAGAGGGGTAGGCAGGGCACATGAATTCAAAAATCCAGTGCCATGTTTAGCAATTTCAGGGTAACCAGATGGTTAAACGTGATATTGTAGTGACAGGTTGCTAGCCCATCGCCCACAATACACTAACCCTTTCCCAGAGTCGACTCTTACGACACCCACTAGAAGAAAGGGGGAGGTGCTATTCTAACCCGGCACCACACGGGGAACTATTTGGGAACATAATTATGTATGTATGTTAGCTTACTCAGTAAAACTCACTCTCTTAGAAATATCGTATTTACATATACTGGGTAAAGCTGTTTGACCCAAAGGCAAGTATCTTTACGATAGCAAGTACATGGGCTGCATTTGCATATATGTACTGCAGCTTTGCATACAACTGCAGTTCCGACTAAATTAGGTGCAGGAGCTCGCACCAATTGTTCCGAGTTACTGTGAAATATAGCTCTTTGTTAGTTCAGGTTTAATGTGTTGTGGTTACAGCACTATGACTCGTTCATGCAAATTAGTTGAAGTGAAACAACTTTAGTTTCGGCTAATCTTGAACTGCGTTCGGTTATTGTTACAATGAGTTTAAGTGACTATTCACTTGCATTTATGATCTGTTTCAACTACTTTGGCTGTAAATTTTCTTACTACTGCAACTAGGCAGTCTCGTTCCTTGTAATTTTATAACAATTGTGATTGTCTGTGACGGTCCGAGTAAGTACTGGTCGAATATGTAGCAGCATAAAAAAAAGTATACCTGGTATACCTGGGATCGGCGTTTACGAAAGACGGGAAGTGTGAAAGTGATATTGAAAGAAGAGTGAATGCAGGAAATACAGTCAATGGAGCGCTGCGCGCCTTCGTGAGCAGCCAGAAGGTGTCGAAAAAGGCGCGTCTGGCTGTCCACAGAGGGGTGCTCGTTCCAACACTAATGTACGGTAGTGAAAGTTGGGTATGGCAAACGAAGCATAAAAGTAGAATAAATGCAGTAGAAATGAGAGCGTTAAGGAGTATGGAAGGTGTAACACTGAAAGACAGAATACGAAATAGTGTGATAAGGGAAAGAGCTGGCGTGAAAGTAGATGTAGTGACTAGAATAGAAAGAAGTATGCTTAGCTGGTTTGGTCATGTAGAGAGGATGGATGAAAGAAGACTGACAAAACAAATTTATACGGGGAATGTGGATGGGTGCAGTGGGAGGGGAAGACCTAGACGGACGTTCCGTGACCAAATCGCGGACGTTTTAGAAACAGGTCAGGTCAAGAGTACCCGAAACCGACGAGCATGTATGAGGAGATTGATGAATGTGGATGAAGCAAAAGAGGTATGTCAGGATCGTAGCGAGTGGAACAAAGTAGTCTCTGCCTACCCCTGTGGGAAAGAGGCGTGACGATATGTATGTATGTATGTATAAAAAAAAGTGCCGTGTGGTGCTGGGTTTGGAATAACATCTCTCCGTTTCTTTCGTAGGTGTCGTAATAGGCGACTAAGGATATTATGTTTAGGTATATTTTAGACGATTGATTAACAACCTGATATTGTACATACCACTCTAAAAAATGAGCGAGGAGTGGCTCCAAAACGTGAAATAGTCATCGTTTTGACTATGTAGAATTTCGTGTGGTCTGCATACCCCATTTGCGGGTGCGGGCATGATGTGTATAAAAAAAGTAAATTTATACCTAAAATAATACCAGTAAATCTTTATTTCCGATAAATTGCGATATAAAATTCGCGTTCTTTTATAAAACGCCCCTGCATTTTAAACATGCGTTTACCGCCACATGTTTTTTTGATAAAATGCTTTCCCGCAGCTATAAATATCAGATATAAAGCCATATTTCCATATTTTCCGTTCAAAGAGACTATCAAAAAATGAAATGTTTATTTTTGTACAAAAGATTGCGCTCTCGGTTCATACCCAACGAACCGTCAAGCCCAAGCTCATTTTGTATTGACTTTATGGCGTTAAACGTGAACGAAAAATAATATCGTGTTGTGCTTGAAATAGACTGCATTTCTGTAAACGTTTTTTGTTGAACGAACACTACATTTCACCTAACGACTTTTATGTGACCGTTTTTGTGGTTAGGCGGTTTTAGCTCTGCCATTTTGTAGTATAATTGTTAAGATAACCTATACGTATTGTTGTTTACTTTTACGACAAGTTTTTTTTACAGCCAAAGCGCATTCTAATAACGACCTTGTATTATTTTAAAATAAATTAGATGATCAAGAACTTTACGCGTGTAATGCGGTCTTCATAGTTTCGTAGAAAATTATTGTATGAAGTAGACCGATCTGTAAATTTCACAGAGATTTTAATTTTTATAACGTTTACGCTTATGACCACATCACGTAAAGTGTATAAAGTTCGCTCCATTTTACATACACTTGACTTGATTTAACTAGGCACTTTATAATGGTACTTAGGTATGCTAAGTGAAACCTTAATGGCTGCTCTATTTTATGCTGAGTGCGTTAGATTCATTAACAGTATTTAAGTGCTTGTGGCATTTACGAATATTGTTACTACAAAATGATAGTATTTTTTTATCTTTTTTATCCAAATCACATGAATCCCAATCATATCGCTTATTTTTAGGGTCAGATTTAAAATAACACCTCTCCATTTCTTCCATAGATGTCGTAAAAGGCGACTAAGGAAATAAGTTAAGTTATATTTTAGGCAACAAGCTAGCAGCCTGTCACTATTAGACCTGCCAACTCAAAACCTAAAAAAAAATAGCGCTTCATGTGCTCTGTCTACCCCATTTGGGAATACAGGCGCAATCCATGTAACTATGTGTGCACTTATTTTTTAAAAGATAATAGTAAGTAAATATTTAAAATGCCCTTTATTTCTATTCGCGTTTATTTATTGCTCTGGTATTGAAGCCAGCGACATGGTTTGGACTACGGGCATCCATTACCGGCAACTTTTATTTTCTTTCATTTGACACCGGGCTTAATTCCCCGTCGAGCACTCGAATTTTCCCTTTGTTTGTATTTTAAAGAAAAACAATTTTGAAACTTCTCCCTGTCACTGTCTGCCTTTAGAATTGGATTTTTCTTTGCTCTCCTTCAGCCCAGATAATATCTTCCCCACCGGAAGTTTGCCTCCGTAACTTTAAAAATTCCGTTGCGAAAATACTTCGAGGCCTGGCGAAAAACATATTTAGTTAAACCTCAAAGTTACCTTTCGATATCGAAGAAGCTAAGCTCTAATCTTGTCAATAACAAGTTTCGGCTTGTAATTTAATTTCCCCTGACCCACAACCGAGCTCAAATTCTCTTCAAATTCTGTCACGTCCTCTCCTCGTCTTCTGGCCTTAACGCTTCGTAAAATATTCAAGTCGGGATGAGTTGGTGCGTCAAACAACGGATGCTGTGATACAGAGTATCGATCCGTCGCGCTTCACGGAAATATGGCTTGCAAATATAAAACCGGCCCTGGCTTTACGCCAGCTCGTATTTATATAGAAATAATTAAGTGTCGAGCGAAGGCGCGAAGCTGGTAACTAAAATTTCAAGTTCTAGATTCCCTTGCATAATTTAGCGCTTGGAAAGTTTCCGCCGTGATTTTAAGAGTAGTTTCGGTTTTTATGTTAGAAACTGTTCGTAAATTGTTCTGTAAAAGCGTTTTTAACTACTTCAGAACATAGATACTGTTAGCGAACTTCCGTAAAAGTTTACCGTAAGAGAGCGTAAAAATACTGTAAGAATACGTTATTTTTTACTCAGAAATATACCCTGCCAGTTACGCGACCTTATAGAGCGTATGAGCAAAAATCGCGTATCAAAATTTTGCAAAATTCGGAAAACAAATTTATTTTTGGATAAAGCCCCACCGAATCCCTTCAATAAATTCCATTTAGAATCACAAACAGAAAAACCCATTAATAGATAACACGTTCACCCGGGCCCCTTTGTACTCTTCACACAGCCAAACCTTCCGAAAGAAAATTGCAAGACCGTATCGCACGCTCTCTGAATGGGTTACTTTGAAAGTACTTAGTCAGCAAATGCTTCACAAAAGCCTGCCAAATTTTAATTACCCCGGCAATAGGTAATCCCTGGAGTACATATGTCCGAAGTTAACTCGTTACGTGAAATATTAAGAGCAAAGTTTTTGTTTAATGGTATCAAGTTTAATGTAGGCAGGTCGCAGGCGTCGGCTGAATAATTAATTGTACGCTTTGTGAAAGCTGGCATTGTTAAAGTTGATTTATCAGATTAGTGTGATTGATTTCGGGAAAAAATATTGGAATTCTTTCTCACAAATAACGTACGAAATGGAGAACATTTCATACATACATACAATCACGCCTGTGTTCCGAAATGGTGTTAGGCAGGCATAGGAAACGTGACATAGACAAAACCATGATTATGACTATATCACTCTTTGCAACCACTTCTACCAAAGTTTTAGGGTTGCAAAGATGGAAGAGGTAGAATAGGGACAGTTGCTAGCCTGTCGCCTAAAGCCGACCTTAACCTATTTCCTTAGTCGCCCCTTACGACATCCACGGAAGAAAGGGAGAAGTATTATTCTATCTCGACACCACACTAATAAAATTTACGAAATATAATATTAGCGAATGTTGAAAAACATTTGTTTCAAAGCAGTATTAATATTGATAGACGCAAGCCAGACGCCTTTAACTCTCCTATTTTTATGGATAGGTAAAACAAAATGTCATATAAATTCAATAACAGGAGACATATTGCTTCCACATAAAATACGGGTCCGGGAAAAGTAAAAGTTACGTTTCTTTTAGTCAGCGTATTGAAATGTAGGTAACATTTGGGACTGAATGTGCCTGAGTCCCTGGAGTACGCAACGACGCCACGAGAACGAAAACAATTGAAGCGAGAGGTGAAATTTAGTGAAATTCGATATGCAAATTTATGATTGTTTTTGTCTTGAGGAATATTGCTGTGGAGAGATTTCCTTTGGAATTATATTAAAATCGTGCTTAGAATTTCAAGGTGTGTAGGGTTTAGGAGTGAGTTTTGCCATGAGCTCTCTTCTCTGTCCGTAAATTTTACAAAAGCATTTTAAAAACAATCGTTTTCTTCTTTGAAGTTAAAGAATACGGCTGATTTGTTGTGAGTCGTTTATAAAATACGGTAATATTTTATATTACCTCTAAATAGGTATTAAACATTATCATTTATTTTGGTTACAACGACACAATCCATGTCTCATTGGTGTGTTCAGATAGAAATCCAGTTGATGCATCAATACTGTAGCATCTACCGACATCACAGCAATTTTTCATCTATCAGTTGAGTAACTCGACACTGTCGACAGTTATAATCCGATTTAAGATTAAAAAATCATCACCAGTTTAGCCGTTTTCTAAATGAAATTCTAATTTGTAGAAGCAGGGCGTAAACCTGTCAAGTGGCTCAAATAATTGGAATTTCAGCCCCAACGCTGGGTAAAAGAAAAACAGCTCGGGTCGGGTCTGGGCGTTGACGAAATCTCCTAGTTTAACGTGTCGCGATCCTCTGCTAGGGACGGCCAACGGCGTCCCTTGTATTACATAAATGCCTTCAGTGAAGACATCGGGCGAAGTAAGGTTGGAGCGGTCACAGCTGAACTTAATTCAGAGCATGAACGTCAAAAGAAACCGGAACAAAAACTTTAAGTTGCAAAGGATTGATAAAACAAATTAGACGAATTTGTTACTAGGGACTCCATAGATTCATCAAATTGTATTATTAACGGTAGTCGGATGATTAAAGCGTATTATTCAGCATAACGCTAGCCTGCTTATATTTTAGGCACTTAAATGCCGGCTGTTACTATAATTAATAACTCTCCATTATTTGTAAGTACGTACACCGTCAAATAACACAGCTGAAGACCAATTAATTAACTCCAGGCTATTCAACCCTCGTTATCGCGTTATACAATAGTCTATATTGAGCAGTACACTTAGCATATTATCGACAACGGTCAGCTCTAAAGTTCTCGGAGGAAGCTGTTTGCTCGGCGTGCAAGATTAATGATGGCAGGAGGACACAACGCAGGCCGGGGGGGAACAAGCAAAGGGGGGATCTCGGTTCAGTTCCTCGACAGAACACCGTAATAGTCTTGTCGTATTTGGGCTAATTGCTTGCTGATATTTAGGTAAGCACGCCCAGTGTGAGTCGCTTTAAGGCGGTGCAGCCCTGCTTCTAATTAAAGGGAATAACTTAGCGCCAGTGTAAAGTGGAGTTTAGGCAGATAATCTTGTCTTATTTACTTCAGTAAGTCAATGAGTACTCCGCGAGATTTTCTTGAAACAGAAATAATGGCGGGTCTTAAGAGCTTACTCGAGTCGGGATTAATTGCCGCTGGTGGGGAGTGCACTCGCCGCACTATCTCTCGGCTGAGCGCGCCGGAACCATTAAAAATCCGGGATAGGGAATTAGTTGGAAAACGGAACTATTCTCAATCGTTCCGTCAATCCGGGGAAATTGATGAGTCAGACGATCGGAGCCCGGACAAAGCCGGCGGGAAACAATGCTGCCTCCTTTCAGCGCTTCCCTCGTGCAATTAAGTGAACCTTTTTGTTAGCTCGCGCTTTCTGCTACTACATTATCGGATACAATGCCCGCAATGATTTGCGGAAAGGAGCCGAGATTATTTTTTTGCCGAGCGTTCGACGCGATCCGTTTGATTCGTGTTCGTCATTCCGTCTCAGATAAGCGTGTATTGTTGCGCGGATATTGAATCTCGTTTAACTGATAGGGCCTCCTATTTGCGTCGTGCCTATATAATTTTTTTCTCCATCGTGCGAGATAAGATAAAATTTAATGCAATCTTTCTGAGACGCGTGAAAATTTCATAAAAAAATATGACGACGTTTCTAGCGAGGTGTATCTATTTTACAACCGCGGATTGCTACTGATGTTTTTGCTAGTATTTCTTAAACTTAACTACTTACTTAGGATCGATTTAACAAAACGAGAGTAAAATTTATTCTTGGAATAATACAGTATTTTTTGTAATGTTTAAAATAAAACAAAGTTTGGTTAATACCATCACGCCACAGCGCCGCAACGTCCCGCTTACGCTGGCAGTACCTTTGGAGTTTAAAAGAACCAAGATAGAAAGCCTGTGACAGTTACTGCACAGACCGTCCTACCTTACGACGAAGTAGTTGCATTGGCCTTTATTTCAATAAAATATTTTAAGGCGTCGTTTAAGAACCACGTGATTCTTTCGTAAACTTCTCTCCATCCCAGATCCCCAAACGCAGACAAAACACTCGAGAAATTTCATTTTAATATCCGTCACGGCTGCATAGCCACGAGTTCCATCAGAATCGATTCTTTTGTGCCCGAGCTCCCGAGCCATAATAAATGATAGATTATGATGTGTCACGTCTAACGAGATTTCCATATCAAATGCCCGGTGTCGCGTTAATCCGCAGCTTTAGATACCGCTATAGTGATTATTATGATTAATACGATTAACATAACCGCGTGGTTGGAGATAGGCTGTTTATTCGGCGAGAATTTACGAGCTGACGTATCCTAAACTAATAACTGGTATAACCCTCCTTTCCGCTCTTGGTTGATATCTTGCGGTGCGTTAAGTTTGGGGTGTGAATCTAAAGCATTGTCTGGGTTAAAGATATTATCGCCATGTAATTGGCCGATTGTGTTGTTGATTCTTGATTTATGTATTCTGAGACTTCTAATATCATATAGCATCATATTTTTTGGAGCCTTTCGTTTTGTCGGTCACAATAGTTAAGTTTCATCTCTGTAAGAAATTCCTTTAGAGAAGTCCTTCTTTACACTTCACCATCTCGTTTGTATTATTTGTATTCCGTATTTTTTGTAAAGTGTTTACATACTTACGTACTTACTTACTAATAATGCATTTACTTACTTACTAATTACATTACTTTGTAGAATGACCTACACCTACCGTTTATTTAATCGTTTCTTGTGCCCATTAATTTGACAAATGTTATCTTTCTCTACAGATGTTACTGTCATGTAGTAAACTGCTTTAAAAAATACTACAAGTGTTTTCTCTAATGATTACGTTCTGGTTCTATAACGTTTGTACTTTCTAGTTTCAGGTAGCGGACATCAAGCGGCTTCACTCTGGAAGAAAAATAAAAAATCTTCAAGATAGAACAAAGAATGAAGTCTCAAGTACGAAGAACATAAAGAAAGAAGAAAATAATGGCACATTCGTGATCTACCCTGTAGATCCGGGCTTTTGTAGTTTAGTTCCACATCAGAAGCTCGTCTCTACAGGTATCTCACGGCTGGAAGACCTCGCTACTTGTAATACCAACACTGCAGAAGAACATTGGAAGAAAGAAAATCGTTCACTACTGCAGAATAACATTGAACATCAGAAGAGAGAATAGCTGATGGATGATATCTGATCTGAACACTTTTTATCTTACAGAGCGGCAGACCAATATTTTTGAAATGTCTTATTCTGAATGCAAGTCAATGTCATAAAAAATTTAAAACATTAAGATAATGCCCGTCGCACAAGCTTAGATAAGGATAATAACTTTTGGTATAGAGCAGGAGTCGCCAACTTTATTAGATCCAAGATCAGCTATGTATTTCTTGGAATTCAGTGCAATCTATTTTTCACATTCTACATTTTTTGCCTTGCCCCGATCAACCGGTCGGCTACTTCTGTATTAGAATCTAGGATCATGCTCCGTGAAATATGAAAAACAGATTGCAACAAATTTTAAAATACTAATCATACAAAGCATATGAAAGCAAAAACAGCAGCCATGTTGATGTAACGTCTAAGATCACAGTAAACAACATATAGATAAATACAGTCAAAGAATTAGATACTTACGCCACTCTGAACGTATTCACGAGTTATACATTGTCGCATTTCATACTAGCTACTAATCAAGTCAATATACAACTAAATGTTAAAAGGTTCAGAGTGGCACAGGTATAAATTTTCTTGACTGTTCCAAATACATACGTGTGCATAAATTACGCCTGTATTATCAAATAATGAAGGCATAGCACACGAAACCTTACATTGTAAAAACATGTCTATTTCAATATACTTTTAAGCTTAAACGTAAATGAGAGATAATGATAGTGACAGGTTGAGGGTCTATCGCCCAAAACACTTTTGAATCTATTTCCATTGTTACCTCTTACGATACCCACGGAAAAAATAGAGAGATCTTGTCTGTCGTTGCAAGTATCATAGAAATTGACAGAATATTTAAGCTTTAGCTTGCTAGAGATAGGTAAATGACATAAGGGATAGGCATAAATGGATTATACACAAATAGATATACTAGTTCGCGTCTCTTCTGTGGACATGACAACAGTTACGTGTTTATAGCAAATAATTATACCTACTAGGAAAGATCAAATGTATTTAGTACATCTCTCTAGCTCATAATAATAATTATGTCCACTAGAGAGACCTCTTCTATAGCCAAATAGTCAAAAAAATGATTTCTTTGCATTTATATTCACTTCTTTAGGTTGTCAACTCGCTTAGACTTTCAATACAGTAGTATGATTAAGTACCGATTAAATTATTCAAACACCAACATCCAAAACAAAGTAGCGAAAACATCTACAACCGTGTTCTAAAAATCTTTATTAGCTCTAAACAGCGGAATCTTTTCAGCACGTCTGAGTACTTTGAGTGCATCAACTTTACACCTACCAGGGCAACAGACGTCATAAGGATATTTATTACCGCAAATAAAGACACAATGTGTGCACGTGCCTGCAAGAGCCTCGGGTTTATGTGCTCCGTATACCGTCGACGTAAACCCGTTAGGTTTTATGAAATTTATGGCATAAGGAAATCGCGTCGGCCGTTTTACTTGGATGCATTTGGGGATTTCTACTTTTTTACTCGATTTTTGTTGTTATTTACCTTTGTAATTTTAATATAATGTAAGACTGAGAAAATGTTGAAATAAGTTTTTGACTACATTTTTTGACACTATTCAAAACACTGACAGCCATTGAATAACACGACATGGCAAAGGAATGAATTTAGATGCTACAAAGGCAGACCTTTAATACACCTTAACAAACATCTAACGACAATGTACTTACTCGTACATATTATTATTATTGTTAAGAGTAGGTACGAGTATTGGTTACCATAAAAGCTTGCTTCTAAATATCTATTGAACATTATTTAATAGGACTTATGTGTGCTAATAATGGTTGTTCTAAATATTGACAGTTGCTTTAGAATCGTGTAAAAGAATGTAGAATTGTATTAAATTAACCAATCTTTATTGTCTTGTGCTATTGTCAAAAATGTTGTAGCGTGGCTAATTATCCCTATGCATCAACTATACCTGTACCAGTTGTAAAATACAACTAAAGCCACATCTAATACAGCTACAAGTTACAGTTTACATGATTAGAAAAACCCTCATGTTACCTCTTCTTGTTAGAAAAAAAAATCGCTTCTTAATTTCAACCCGCGTAGTCTTCCGTCGATGTTGGTATTCATGCCGTGTATGTCTAAATTAAAATCCTGTAGCTTTATAAAATAACCCATAGTCCAAGATGTGGGTGAGCCCCTGAGAGTGAGTTTCTATTGGCGTGCAACAAAGTGGAGTAGTCAAAAGCGGGCTGTGATTTGACCAATAGCAGTACTCGGATTTTAGGGTGAGGAGAACTGGAACTTCGTGATTGGTCCGCTTTTTAATTCTGACACAGAAAACGAACGCTTTTTTAAAATCTAAAAATAAGACATACGAACAGTAAAATTATGTTGTTACGTTTACTTGCAATATCCTAAGATATTTTGTTTGTGAACGGTACACTACGTGTTTGCAAGCAATTTCTGTTCAACATTTATGGAGTCTTTACCTTTTTACGTTTATGCTCAACTGTTTACGAACAAAAATGCTGTAAAATACACGTATGTATATTATGTAGGTATGTCATAAATGTATGTTTTAGTGTGCTGTTTCAGGGTTCCACGTAAGGCGCGAGATGACGACGGAGTTACAAGACTCATTCATAAAAATAAAAAAATATTTTTTACGTATATTTTCTGATATAGATGAGTTTTCTAGTATCAACAATCACTGCAAATAAATGAATGAATGATTTTTAAACAGACTAATAAAAGACTATGGTTATCTGTTATTTCCCCCATCCTTGACATTTCTGGTAATATTGAAATGGATTGATAGCTGTACTGTGAATCAACTTGGTTTATTTAATCCCATTCCTTGAGTAAAATAAAGTTAATATTTAAAAGAAACCGAAGGCCATTTTCGCATAAATATAACACATTAAGAAAAAAAACTTGCTGCTCTAAGTTTTAAGTAAAGTTAAATCGTTATAATCAGAGATCGGAAAAATTTGCGACATTGTTTGCAATAATGTGGATATGACTCCAAAATTAATCGAACTGTTAATTAATTATTCATTGAAACATAATTTAAATTTTTGGCGATAATAGTTTACTTATAAAGTGCTTATAAGCACGTATATACTATAATAACTTAAAAAAAAATTACGTTACGACGACGATGAATTACATAAATAATTATTAGGAAAAGGTTCGTATTTAAAATTGGTATCGTTTCCATAAATATTTAGATACTTATAATAAATAGTTAACGATTTGAAAAAAAATACTGTATTTTTTTTAATAAACATATATTTTAACAAACTTTTGGATTTATTGACTAGGAATCAAATTATATGTCAAGTATAAAATTAAAATAATAATGCTAGAAGTGGCTGCGAAGCGTGAAATAGTTATAATCAAGGTTATGTCTATTTCACGTTTCGTGTGCTCTGCCTACGCCA
Source organism: Adoxophyes honmai (assembly GCA_005406045.1). Classification (NCBI taxonomy): domain Eukaryota; kingdom Metazoa; phylum Arthropoda; class Insecta; order Lepidoptera; family Tortricidae; genus Adoxophyes; species Adoxophyes honmai. Next base: position 72,110 of record BHDV01052352.1, on the reverse strand, counting down.
TTTGAGAACGTAGATGTGATTATATGGATGAATGTTTGTATGTAAGAAATTAATTAACTGAATAACATTTTGATTAATTTTGGAGTCATGTCCACATAATTGCAAACAATGTCGCAAATTTATCCGATCTCTGGTTATAATTTATAATTATTTGCTACCAATTAGGTACCAATATGCAGTTTTAATCATTACTTTAGCCAGCTTAGCATGGCGAGGCGCAAGTTAAGTCGCACGCAGAATAAACCCCCTGTTATTATCTAAATAGGGACGCCAAAGATGACAGATACACTATCTGGGTTACCATTCGACTCGCGTGTGTTGCTATGCTAAGTCTTCTGTATTTTTTAATCTAAGCAAACATAAATACATCAGTTAGATTCAATGAATGTAATAACCATAAGACTGAAGTGATCAGAATCCAAGTTTGCTTACAAGGCATTTAGCACTCTAGCTCTCATTCCAGAATATCGTTTGTCATCTCTTTCGCACCCGTTTGAACAGAGTGGGACGAATATATGTTGGGGAATAAACTTACAGTCCAAAACCTCGTACACGACTGTCATGGTAATGAAAGGCGGTGGGAAGGGGTTGAGGTATAGTTAGGAGCTTGTGGATACATACATACATGCATGCATCAGGCCTTTATACCCAAATGGGGTAGGCAGAGCATACGAAACGTAACATAGTCAAAACTATGGCTACTTCACGCTTCTAGCCACTTCTAGCATATTTCAAAAACAGATGGAAGAGGTAAAATAGTTTATAGAATAGTTAATAATAGGTAGAGCTTGTAAAATATAGCGTTAATAGCTGTTGCGTGAAGGTACATGCACACCAAATTTGACGTGACCCCGTCCTATCTCTTCTTCCAAATTTTACTATCCACAACGTTGACAGAAAACAGCACGAAGGATGTATGTGAAAGTTTGTAACCTTAGTAAAAGTACAAGAATAATAATTGCAACCTACTATAATTACACGCTAAGTTTTATGCCTGACAAAAAATGTTTCGTTCTAACCAAGTGTGAGAGAAAGAGAGGGCAACGCTATGGTAATAAAGAGTCTGCTTTATCGGACAGGGTGTGAACATAACATTACCAGCCAAATTAATTAACCAAATCGTTCTATCCATTCACATATCGGCATAGCACACTAAACGCTACATATTTAGTCCAAATTTTTATTGTTTTACGCTTCAGAGCCACTATTAGCCGTCTCTTACGACATATACAACATACATACAATAAGCTTGTGTTTCCTAAATGGGATAGACAAAGCACACAAAACGCTATATAAAAATAACCGTAACAATTTCACGTTTCGTAGCCGATTCCAGCATATTTTTTTGACTTTGAGTTACAACCAATAGTGACAGGTTGCTAGCGTAACGTAGAAAACATTTAATATTCTAACCTATTCCTCAGTCACTTCTTACGACATCCACAGAAGACCTGGAGTGGTGTTAAACACAAAAAGGAATGCTTAACTAAATTTAAATTTTTGAGTCGCTTTTCTTTCTATTGGAATAGATTTGTCCCAGAAAACGTAGTGATTTTTTTTAATGTGCTTATAGGATATCAGAAACGATTTTCACTTAGCATAATCAGATAAAATCAGGATAATTGGTTCTCATAAAAAACATATCCAAACAAAGGCAAGATAAAATATCTAAACAGCTGTTTGAGAGGAGACTGTACGAAATCACAGTAATGAGAATTCCAGATCAAAAACGTCACGCAAATCACTAAATGAAGTGACGAGCTGACGACGAGTAAGAATGGTAAGTTGATAATAATTTTAAGTGAGTATTGAGGTATTGTTACTAACGTAGTAATATTACCTCAATGTGAGTATAATATTACTTGTTCACATGATCAAGACCAACTTTATCATGCAGTCGATAATTCACAAAATATCAAAAGAAAACTTAGGGGCGTCGTTACGTTCGTGACTCGAAAATAAAAGAGAGATTGCATACCAAACTAACTGCTCTAAAAAATCTTAGCAAAACGAATGCAAGATTGGAAAATTCCTAATTTAGTGATCGTATGAATTATACCAGTTAAAAAGTCGACAAAAATGAGCGAACATCAACGAGTGGTCGATCAGATAACAAACAGATTTATTTTTAACTTAAAACACCTATAATTTCATCGTAAAAAGCATAACGCAAACAGCGCCACTTAGCGGATAAAAATTAAAATAAAACGTGAAACTGTGAACTAAACAAAGGAACGTAACATTCATCACGGTACCGGAGCGAGCGTTTTCTTCGCGTCTGCTACTCACCAATAGATGGCGGTAACATGTTCACAAACAATTCGAATCGCATAGAACAGAAATGAGCTGAAATTATTTTCTGAGCGAACTGGACCAAAAATATACCTTCAAGCTATAATAATTTCTTAGGCAAAAAGACTACTTTCAAGTGGAATTCCTTAAAAACGCGTGAATACAAGTTAAGGAATGGAATACGGTCCTTTTTTTTTCAGAAAAGATGTTTTATTATTGTATCGACATATTATGTAATTTAGAAGGAGTGCATGTTTCCTTGTAATTATTTACTCTGGAACATGCACTACCGAGAGACTCACTCATGGTGAAATAAAACGAATACACTCAAGTATTTTAATTGAGATTACCTCGACATGTTTCGGGTCAATTTGTAACCCAACATCGGGAGCAAAATGCCACGGCGGCAGCGATTAAAATCTCAACGTAAAGACATCAGTGAAAATAGAAAAATGGTCTAATGCTTAGTATTGTCACTTTTCTTGAAGTTAAAGATATATATATATAATTATCTTGCACTAAAATAAAATATTTACTTTGTTTTATGTTTACTTTGTTTTGCCACAAACGAATATTCTGATTTACACTCGTGAACTTTTCATGCTAGCCGCATTATGGTTCAACCTAATGCTACAGATTATAGTAAATAGGTCCACTTTCGAAAATGTTCAGGCTTAATAATAGGCTTAATATTGCAGTACTCGTATCTTTCTACTTTTACCTGCTTGCCGTAGACCTTTTACGAGGTCCAGCCGGTGGAGTGGTACTAAAGTAAGTACGTACGGTCAAGGACTTTAATTCATGAGCCACCATGGAACCTGTCATGAGGAGTAATGTGGGAGCGTAGTGATTGAACAAGTGTTGCTTTATGACTCTATTTAATATAATGTGTAGGTCCTATATATAGGTTAATAGTGGGAGAGTGTGAGTGTGGCGTAGCCCACACTACACCTCCCCCGTTTTTTTATTAAAAAAAAGAAAAAAAAATGTATGAAATTAATATTTTTTGACATCTAAAAAAACCAGAATAAAAAAAAAAATGAATGACATTATAGTTGTACAATTCTAATGTGACAATAAAAAAAGAATACTGAATCTAACCATGTTTTATACAATTTTAATTTGACAGTAAAAAAAAATACTTAACCTAACCAAGTAATCTGTAACTTAGTATACAGCAGTTCCCTTAGGTAATAATAAATGTAGTTCTTTAACACAATGAACAAAAAAATAGCAAAATACTTAACTAAACATACCACATTTTAAACAATATATTAACTTCTTAATTTGCACGCTTTGTTGACGAGAGATACATTAGTTTATTTAAAAAGAATTTTAACTTTAAACTTCCATATTGTAAAAATTATGTGTACTTTTTGTATTCACACCATATTGTAACAACTAAAAAAAATTTATTAAAATGGATTCTATTCCTTAGTACAATTTTTTCATTTATCATAGACATCTATCTTTTAACGTCTTTTACCTTTACACTTTCTTTAGTAAATCCTTGGTATACTTTCTTCCATAAAATCTTTACTATCATTCCTTTATTCTAATAACTCGTTTCAAAACCTTTTCCATTTATTGTGAGCTACTTTGGCATCACAAATCATTCATTATCATTATCATCATCATCATTATTAAGACTTATAAACTTTTTCATATTATTTATTAGTGAGCTACCTGGGCATCACTTATTCATCATCGTTCCTTCTTTGTCTTCTTTTCTTCTTTCCTTTCAGTCTTTTAAGCTTCTTTAAGGCTTCTAAAGTCACCAAGCTCATCTATACTTTAAACAAATCATCAACTCATCACGATGGTCAAGCTCAACATTACTTTAAACATACCATCAACTCATCAAAATGGTCAAGGTCCACAGCACTTTTATACATTTTGTGTCTGGCCAGACTTTTACTTCATATATTTATTTATTAGTTCAGGATATAAGGATCATTTATTTACTTCCGTGCGCGCACATTCATAATATTCATTTATACATTATTTATTTTCTTTTCTAGGTACTTCATTTAACACTTCCTTTCATCTTTATCATACCTTGTGTCCAAGAATTGTCATGAATGATAACTCGATCGAAACACGATTCAATCTCGAGGATTCAGCTACCTAGCCTTATATCCTGGTGGACCTTGAAATTAAAACTACTCATATCCTATACCATCTCAAAAAAAAAACACACTTGCAATCCAATCATAATATCTATCCGAAATCCAATTCAAACTCCATACTTTATCAAATTGACGTTTCATTATATTCGTATCTCAAATTCGATTTTTTAAATTAATTATCAAGTTTTAAGCTACCATTAAAATTATATATCTTCAAGTCCGATCCGATACGCAAATTCTCAAAATAACAATAAAAAAAACAATCTATATTTTCAAACATTGTTACTATCTATTGATATTGTACTAATAATTTGCAATGGAAGCCAGGTGATCAAGCTAGCGACAATGACAAATTATTTTTTGGATGATCCTTTTTATCCGTCTGCAGCTGAATAAAAGGGACAACCTTGGCTATTTAAAATGATCATGAACTATTACTCAAATATGAAAACTATAAAAAATCTATTCCTCAAAAAATTCTATCAAACTCAATCGTAAATAATGTTAAACTATCAACTTGAAATCATTCATTACTTTATAATTTAAATGTTCTAATAAAGTGCATAGTGACTGGTTTTGCCTAGTGTAATTTGACACGTAATTACACTCCTCACATTCCGATCCATATATGTTGACACGTACCTATGAGCTCATCGGACTTTAAACGTGTGAATCTTTCAATCTATTTATAGAATGGACGCTACAAAATGCAATAAAATATTGTTTTAGAAATAACTTTAAAATGTAAATTAATTACATATCTGAAATCTTCGTCAACAAGCGGCAATTTCTAAATATAACTTTTAAACTTTTAAAACATAATTCACTTCCATTAACATACTACTTACGTATAAAAAACACCCTTTTTAAAAACTAACAATGAGAAAAAAAAATGAAAAAATAAATGGCACGTCTCTTGCTGGGCTGGCTGGTTCTGTCTGGCTGGTCTGTCTGGTCCTCTTCACTACTCCTTGCAGCAGGTCCGGCTCCATCGTCCAAGACACCATCTACAACCCTGCTGCATACAATTCCAATTCAACCAGGCATCATCCACTTCTTGCAGCTCACCTTTTTAAATCTTCTATTTTTTGACTTATTTATTTATTTATTTCTTGGCAAATTTTTCTCCATGTTTTCTGTTATTTTTATCTTCATTAGACTTTTCTTTTCTTCATAGTTTTTTTTCCACGTGTCTTCTTAATTAATGTCTATTTTAAACTTACTAACTTATCATCTTTATTTATTTAATTATAATGTAAAATTTAACTGTCTCTTTATTTTTTTTTTTCTCACTTTCACTCAAATAGTCTTTTAATTTTAAGTTCGATAAAACACTTTAAACACTGGTGGCGCTGCGCGCCGCCAGCACCGCACGAGGCCGCGGCACTGGCAGGGTCGCCATGTCATGAGGAGTAATGTGGGAGCGTAGTGATTGAACAAGTGTTGCTTTATGACTCTATTTAATATAATGTGTAGGTCCTATATATAGGTTAATAGTGGGAGAGTGTGAGTGTGGCGTAGCCCACACTACAAACCTTTTCAAAGAAAAAACATTATGATTTCCCTTGATAGTTGATGGGATGTCACTATGACGTTTACTATGAATTGGTTCCATGGTGGCTCATGAATTAAAGTCCTTGACTGTACGTACGTACCACCCCTGATGTCGCCTCTCAGATAGAGGCCTGAATTCATACCAACCTAGTATCTCCTTTGTAAACTCCCGAGTAAAAAAGAGGGGTGTTCTCAGATCTACGTCTACGTGCATGTGAAGCTCTGGAACCAATTTCGATGCAGTATGTTGTACGTGCAAGTGAGTTCCTATGTGGTTAGCCAGATTTTAACAATGTACCTACCATGATCGGTAGTTGGGTGTTACAACAAAAATGCAAATGAATAGTTTTCCCAATTCGAAATCACGAGCAATTTCCGTTACGAGACTTTTTTTCATACACTAAACGAGCATCGCGTGACGGAAGCACAGAATTTGAATTAAAATACTGAAAATGTGTTTCTTTTTGTTTTAGATCGATAGTGCTCGCGATGCTAGGTAATAAAATACATTACATTTCCAACTTAAGAAAAAGTATTCGGGATTTTTTTGTAAATTCTCGAAGAAGCATTGTAAACGTGTAGCTATGTGTAATGTGTATTGCTTGTATGGTGTCGAGTTGAGAATATCACCTCTCCATTTCTTTTATTCATGTCGTAAGGAACGAATAAAGATGTAGATAAAGGTATGCTTTGGGCGATGAATCGATCACTATTATTCCTCTTATATCAAAATTTCAAACTACAATTTTGCTTAAAGTGGCTACTTAATCCTGTGTCATAATTAAAATTGTTAAAACTACTTACAATTTTGCTCTCAGTCGCTACGAAACATTGTCTACGTACCAATTCATATGCGTTTGCCTATCCTATACGTATGTATAAATTGTAAAAGCAAATTCGGGAATTTACAACGGTTTTGCAAAATTCAGGTGTGTAATTACATTTAATAATCAGCGACGATCTTTTCAGAGGAAAAATAAAATGCGAACACTTTCAATATGTTCCTTATTTGCCAAGGAGCAGAACTTTATCAAACATGGCCTATACCTAAGTCTAGTAACCTATCGTTCCTATAGATATTTGTATAACGTACCCACATGAAAGTAATGACTGAAAGGCAACTGATCGAATCTTTTACTTACTTCCACGCTACAAGGAAAATCGTGCGATGCCCTGATAAATGTATTGCCCATTGTCCATACGACGTTGTCAGTACACCACTCACTATCGACATCGGCTATCGCCAATATAACGCTACCACTTTTTCTGACCTCCCTCTCCCCTTAACTCTAAGTCTTATCAGGATTCTTAAAGGGGTGATGCGAGGAACTATAGAGTTCAGGTTACAATGGTTGTAAGACTGTTCAATAGCATTTGGACTTATCGAATAAATCACCGGGCTTACAACACAGACCGCCCATTTGAGTCTCTTATCGAACATTGATTAATAGCTTATGACAGAGTCATTTTTAATAGGCAGTTACCTAAAACTGTGTTATCTGGAGCTACACGCACGGCGTGTCGGAGAACTATACCAGAGTCTATAAACATAGTTTTTTATTGAATTAGTGAACTGATGTATTGACGCCCTGTAACGTTAGTCAGCAAGTAGATATACGTTTTTGACGTACACATTTCAGGTACAAGCAAGAAACTTAGTACTAAACAGATACATGCATACATCGCGCCCGTAATTCCAAATGCGTTTGGTAGAGCACATACAAGGTTACAAAGCCAAAACCTGCCAATTTCTCGCTTTGTAGCCACTTGCGGCATAATTTACGTTTAAATAAAGATGGAAGAAGTATATTAGTGACAGGTTGCTAGCCTGTCGCCTAAAGCACACATAAACCTGTTTCCTTCGCCTCTAACGACATCTACGGAAGAAATGAAAAGGTGTTGTTCTAAATTCGATACCACACGGTCACCAACTGAATGATTATAAGCTAAATGAAGAACAACTCGACCGACTTAAAAGGACTACGACGTGTAAATTTATTGAAATGTAAGGATGGTAAGCATTCGTTTGGCTACACGTTCGGTTGGGTTTAGGACTGAACTGAAAAATTAGACCGCAAACTTTTAAACTAAAAAAATATGCCTTGGTATCGTTTTTAATAAAACCTGTAATATAAATTATATAAAAAAACTACATAAAAATACATTTAAATTTATTTCTAAATAGTGAATTCTTTTGCCTAATTGTTTAAATGGATACAAATAGCCAATTAACAATAACTACACAAAAAGCAAATAAATCCTTGTGCTGTTGTAACTTTCCTATAAATTTCATTTCTTGTGGTGGTATTCCCAGCTCTATATGAATATTTTAAGATATAAGTGTCCCCACGGTAGCTGATCAGTACTCATCAGCTGATAACATTATTAATGTGAGAGCGACGTCTTCGTGTTTCATTATCGCTTATCAGTGATATTAATAAAGACGGATTAGCATAACGAGTTTGAATTCTACAGTGTGATGTTTTCTATTTGTCTAATTTGACTCACCATTTTCAAGAATGCTTTCAGACGGATCTTTATTTTTAAGAAGTGGTCTCCAAGTAGATACCCGTTATAAGTTATCTGTCTCACACTTCCGTGGAATTTTTTCTCATCTAGAAGCGTCTTTATAGTGAGACAGCTGTTGAGCCTTACTCCGACTGCATAATGTTGTTTTATTTCTATCCCATAGAATCTAGGTATGTTTGCGTAATATCCGGGAATGGATAGGAGTCACTAGTGCTACGGAGCTGTTCAAGCTTGTGTTGCGCCTCTGGCTCCACCTATTGTCCGGTAGTAGAACTTCTTCCACAAACGTCATCAACTGTCAAAGTGTTCTACATCGCGCTTATGAAGTTTCAAAGATCGGTTGCATAAATACAATGTCCAATTTTCTCTCTGTAAACTTCGGTCACTAGGCATAACATCTGCCAGGATAGAGATCTTTCTATTGGAGTCTTTCCCACACTTGCAAACACAGAGACTGACATGTGAAGCTCATAGCCAGCTTTCACTAACTAACTAGTTAGGCACTATAAAGAGAAGAAGAAGATAAACATTGTGCGTATAGAACCAACACCGCCATCTTTGTTGACTTCTCTTGCGGGTTTACACAGTTTATGAACACAGAATGTCATTAATTAGTTTGGAGAGTCCGTTTGTTGTTTATTTAGTCTCTGATAGTGGTATTCATTAGGTACTTCCTACAATTGCTTTCGATTTTGTTTTAGATCATCCATTCCTTATAGGTCCTATTTACTTCTTTAGTTTATTGATGAGGGTTCAAATAAATGTGTATCTAGCTTTTTGCATTCTAAAATCTTTATTTTATATGCAATTACGTTTGATGGGATACTTAATCGCAGGAAGTATCGATTATACGGAACCCCCGCGTTATCGCGTCAACTCGAATTTCCCACTCACTTAAGAATCAATGTTTCACTTAAAACTTTCTTCTGGAAGTGCTTTGTTACTGCGAAGACAGTTGATGCTGGGCAAAGAGTACAAATTGTGTCCAGAGGTGCCAAATAAAAACAATAAAGACACGTGTCTAGTATGAAACATCAACTTTATTATTTAAGTTATAGGTACAATGTACGAAATGCTAGACCTTAGGCAGCGCTAACTGAGAGTTAGAAGACCAAGATGCCCAGCCGTGGGACACAATTCCGGCTAATAATGATATGCCTGATATCGTGATAAAAGGCCGATCAGAGTCGAGGTAATGCTCGTAGACATAACCATCCGCCATGACGAGAATCTTGTGAAGGCCGAGAAGGAAAAACTCAGCAAGTCAAGATATGACTTGACTCACGATGTGATCGCCATCGAATCCACGACGATCATTGTACTAATAGTCGTCTCCGCTTACTGTGTCGTAGCGAAGAATCTCGACCACTGCAGAAGACTCTCATTCGACGGTTGGCTCAAGGGTCTGAGGCAAAAGGCGGTGCTCTTTGATACGGCGCATATAGTAAGAACTTGAAAAGTTCTTCGGTCTGCAGTCCTTACCATCAGTTGTCACAATAAACGTAATAAAGATTTAATTTGTCGAGCAATGCAATGTCACTATGACGTTCACTGTAAATAGATTTCATGGTGGGTCAGACATCAACTGGTGCGATGCTACATTAAACTGATTTGATAGTAAACATGGAGAACATTTTCATTATTATAAAAGTAACAATAAAAAAAACTTAAGACCTAAACCTTAACAGCAAAAAAAAAGTCAAATGTGCCTATCTAGTGACGCAAAACTAAATCATCTTTGCCACAGAACTCAATTAAAACTTCCCAAAACTTATCCAGATAAAAATGAGAGCAAACTCGCTGCAGCCTGATCCATCATTTTATCATTCCAAACAAAACGGCCCCTATTCACCCTACGGCTTAGAAAGACGAATCCGCATTCAACATCTTAACAGATACGTCCTTTTGAAGTAAGCAGTATTCCGGTGTGGGTGAAAATTTGCATCACTCTAAATTCGTCTGATTGATGCTAACCATTTATCACGCCCCTCATCCACGATTCGCTTCGTATCGGACTTTTAAAACAGGTCACAAGGTCCCACTTTGATTACTTTGCACAGTTTGAGTAATTAAAATGGCGCGGTCGATATCTCGAATGGGTAGCCTTCAATGCTGCGAGTTTTGTTTTCGCAAAGCTGAATCGGTTCACTTGGATGAATTTTGACTAGAGAAAATGGCACTTTTTTCTTTCGTTTCATGTTCTACCTCGCTTCGTACGTAGTCGCGTTATTTGAGTGAAAGATGCAGAATGAAATACGAAATTGAACAAATTAATTGTCTGCTTCCATTTTTCCTGTAGTCAATAAAGTGTAAGTAAGGTAAGGATTAATTCTGTGTGATTTCCTACAAACAATAGAAAAAATACTCCTTTATTGTTACTTTTTTTAACCACACAAGTATTATTAAACGACCAAGGGGTTCTAATTTTTTTTAATTAAAATTCAGCGAACTGATGATATTTTTTTTCTTGTTGTAGTTTTTTCAAAACAATAAAGAAGCATATTTTGAATGAAATTTTACAGATTTCATCGGCTTTGACCACTAACAAAGTAGTATAATCGGGATAAAAAAGAAAATTGTTTAGAACTACATAAGTAGATTAAATTTTCTTACACCTCAGTACGCCATTCTGAATTAAAGCTTTACACCTCTCACTCACACTTCTTACCAACAACCAACAAGTGACTAGTATATACCTCTTACTCTCACAGCAAAACATGTAATGCTCCTACCTCGATTTAATTATATATATAGTCTGTCCCTCGTCAAATTATTGACAGAAGATCGCGTCACGACGTCACGGCCGCATCAGTCTTCCAGATATTATCGCTTGATGATTTGGAGCCAACCGCCTCCACATACACTCGCAAGAAACACTATTCTACCAATCCGATCGATGTTAGATATCGCTATCCTTTTCCAACTTCTTAATCCACATGCGACGGAAGATATCGACTTGGAGTTGCTCGACGTTGAGACTCTTCGAATATGGTCAGATTTGAAGATAAGTCAATCAAGTAGCGTGGGCATCGGGTCATGAGATTTGGTACGTTGCCTCGAAATTTGGATTGCATTGGTACGAGTATCGCCGTATTTAGCTTGCTACGGATATGGTGTAGTTTTTCTGACTTATTTAGTTATGGTGGCCACGACTTCGTTATTAAGTTTTATAGAGGTTTACAAGCATGAAACGTTAACTTACGCTACGCAGGCACTCTTAGAACAATTTTAGGTTTAAAATTAGATAAAAAGGGTATTGGTGTAACAGGTTACTAGACGGTCACCTAAAGCATACCTAACCTAAATTCTTAGTTCTTTTTCGTACAAAATCCAACGAATAAATGGAGAAATGTAATTTTAAGATCAACATCATGTGGGGGTCGCATGTGACGAGAATTCAAATAATATAAGCACAGAAATGTGCTTACTGTACATATTTCTTACGGTATAAAATTGCACTAGAGGCTGTAAAGTTCCTTGTAGTGTTCAATTGCCCTATGGTCATGTGGAGTACGATGTCTTGAGCTAATTTCAGTACTGTTGGCACCAGCATTGTGCCCGGAACTTGTAAAGAATAGACTGAGGGAAAACGTTTTAGTGTCAAAAAGCACAAAATGGTGGAACGATTTGAAAGAGTATTCAACAGTGTGCCCTACTGCCTGCCACTGTTATCATTAATTTTGATTTTTTTCCACTTAAATGTGTCTTTACAAACCTGTGGCAGTTTGACGCACTTAGTACGGTTAACAAATTAGTTACTAGGCGAATGTGTTTGGCTGAATGTAAAATTTTACAAGCTTTGATTTTTGATTTAGCTTACTGAATGTCTGTAAGGAAATTTTGCAAGTTCAAATTGTGATGGATCTGATAATACTACCTAAATCATAATTAAGTACCAATACGTAAGTACAAGACAGTTTGAAGTATTTTCAACAGGTTCAGGATGAATTACTATTATTTGCCGTGTGGTGTCGGGTTTAAAAATTACACATCTCCGTTTCTTTCGTAGATGTCGTACGAGGCGATTAAGGATATAGGTAAAGTATTTTTAGGCATATCATTAGACATAGAGAGGATGGATGAAAGAAGATTGACTAAACAAATTTATACGGGGAATGTGGATGGGTACAGTGGGAGGGGAAGACCTAGACGGACGTTCCGTGACCAAATCGCGGACGTTTTAGAAACAGGTCAGGTCAGGAGTACCTACCCGAAACCGACAAGCATGTATGAGGAGACTAATGAATGTAGATGAAGCAAAAGAGGTATGTCAGGATCGTAGCGAGTGGAACAAAGTAGTCTCTGCTTACCCCTGTGGGAAAGAGGCGTGAAGTTATGTATGTATGTATGTATTTTTAGGCGCCAGACTAGCGACCTAGTACTTTACTTAAAACCTAAAAAATATGCAAGAAGAGGCTAGGAAACATGAAATAGTCATGGATTTGTCTTTATAGCGTTTCATGTGCTCCTACCTACTGTATTTAGGAAAATAGACATGGTTGTACTCGTATGTGTGTGTATTTTTCATTGACCCAGTCCAAATTCTTCCAAAGTAACCAAGTAGGTAAGTATCCTGAACGAATGTAACTCCTTAGTTGGTAATTGAATTTATCTGCTACCCTTACCAGTAGCGTACGATAATTACCGTCCTCCAGTCTGCAATGTCGCGGCCGCTGTATCGAAAAACTTTTAATTTAGCCAAGTCCCCTTTGTACGTCTTTTAAAACGCTCCAAGTATTGTATGCATCTAACAAGGAGCCGCGACAGTTATTAATGATTCCTACTATTTTTCTCTGCAAAGGATCGGCTTAGGCATGGAGTCTTTGTTCCGCTTAGGATATTCGAACTGAAATCGTTGAATAAATGTTGAAGTTGACAAAGCTTGGGAAAGATTTTGAGAAATTTGGAAAGGTGCCATTAGATTTAGTTTGCGGGGTAGAGTGGACGTGCGGAACGTTCTCCTTCCTCATGTGGCTTAGAATTAAGAATGAAACCTCCCCAATTCTTCCGTGGATGTAGTAGGAGGCTACATTTGGCTAGCAAGTTGTGACTGTTATACCTGAAACTTTGGACCTAAATTTGTAGGTCGTAACGTTGAACAGCCATGAATCTATATACCGTTTTTTGTCTTCTCTCAACTCGATTTGGAAATAGAGGCGTGATGTTTATACAAAGAACTCCTATAAAAGCAATTTGTGTTAAAACTATCCTATCAACCGAAAATATTACTGAGGCTTTGAAAAGAGGCTTTAGAATGGACCCTTGGTTTTTGTTACCAAATCCTGTGGCAATTAACGGAGTACACTTTCGTTAAAACACGAAACGTTACATAGACAAAACCATTACTATTCCTCGTTTAGTAGCCCCTTAAGCATATTATTAGTTAGTTAGCATTTTGGATAACACAAAAAAAAATACTTGGTGTGTACAACGTTTTAGAATAAAATCCTCCGTATCTATGACAAACGATTTTGTGAAAACAAATTGAACTGAAAATGAGATTAATTCCTAATCACTAATTTTAAGAAAAAAAAAACAAATTTTAACCATAGAACCAGGAATAGAAACGCCACAAAATTCCAAAGCCTTCCTATCTCCCACCATTCAAAAAAAAAGTTGCAAAAATTAATTTGAAAAAGCTGAAAGCGGCTTCTTTGAGGTTGGCTCAATCCTCAATTATCCGAAATTCAATCGTTGTCATTGTCTACGACGGCGAGGAGGTATTTTTCGAAATCCCCGCTCTCGAGCATCATTAGTCATTCGGTTGCAGAGCCACTTTTTGCCAGCTCGATGCAATCCAGAGATGTGCATTTGGCGGAGCGGTTTCTGGGGATTTGGCCGAAAAAATAATGTGTTTTCGGTTTTTCGGAGATAATTAATTCTTATGTATGAGCGTGATAGTTTCGGGTTTCTTTGCTACGCGTAAGTTACAATTGGTTTATTTAATTTTATTTTATATCATGCTACAGTTTCCGAAATAACTCAATAATGTGTAGTTTGTATTAAATTTGTGTTTTGAACATAAAACTACTAAAAAAATACGAACAACTCACGTTTTAAATCGAGGTTTTAAGAGACGCGTGAACAGAGCGGTGGCGCGTAGTGCACGTTTGGCAGCAGCCGCCAGTTCTTAGATGAAGGTGTAAGGACTAGCCCGAACATGCCAAGCTAAACTCGATTGAATACTAACGTATAATATCGATATTTTTCATCATCATTACGAATATCATCGACTTTGTTGCCTCAAGACTAAGTCGTGAAGCATTCAGAATGCGTAATTCCAAATACTTACAAACACAGACTGATATGACATAGGTATGGGTATCTACTCATACTCATGAAGATACGCAAGTAGATATCGTAGATAGAAGTTTGAAAAATTCAATCATAGTGCTGACTGTGCAAAGACAGACCTATCAAACAAATGACAGAACACGGGATGACAACGTAATTCCGAGACAAAATTAGCAATCGCAATACGCGTTTCGATTGGCAATTACTTGCAAACTTCTAACTCCCAAGCGGACAGCCATACAGGCAATTGTTCGGCAGAAGCTCCTCCTTCAATCGGTCCCTCATTACTGAGGATCGTGGTCACTGGAACCCCTTAAACGGACTATCTGTCTCCATCGATTCCGGTCCGAAGTAGCCTTCACCGTCTGGTAAAATTTTGACGAGGAGGTGGCCTCTTTCACTTGGTCAGACCAGCGTGTTGGCGATCTTCCGCGAGTTCTCTTGCCCTCGGTGTTGCCAACAATGACCAGTTTCTCCAAATTGCCATCCTCTCTTCGCATTATGTGGCCGAAATATGACAGTATGCGTTGCAGACATACAGTAGACAGACGGGTTGTTATGCCGAGTTGTGAAAGAATAGATACATTTGTGCGTCTAGCTGTCCACGGTATTCGAAGCATTCGTCGCCAACACCACATTTCAAATGCATCTATCCTCTGCCTTTCCCTCGCTCGTATTGTCCACGTTTCAACTCCGTAGAGAAAGATCGGGAATATCAGGGCTCTCACTAGCCGAGCTTTGGTCTTATAGCTAATCCCTCGATTTTTCCAGATGTTCTGAAGACGTGCCATGGCATCCTTCGACATGGCTATTCTACGTTTAATTTCCGGCACACAGCTTCCTTCGTTGTTGTTGTTTGTTGTTGTTTGGCAGAAGCTACCGTACCGAAAACCCTCGAGACCGATCTATCAACTGTCCAACTCCGATATTAAGTTTTGCACGCCCCTCAGAAAACAGAAATATTTGGAAAGCAATTGTTTTGTAATACGATGCTCGATTCGTGTCAAAATATTTACGGTGATACGTTGCGATTTTCCGGCCTATCGATCAATTGTTAGTAGAAAGTGAGATGCGAGCGAATTGGAGTTAACTAAAGAATATTGTCACTGTCAGTGGTAGATTGATCTGTATAAAAACGTGTTGGTTCTGCATTGTGAAAGTTTAAATGTGATTCCGCTGTTAGTTTTGGATTGAATGGAGATAAGCTTGAATTGATATTTGTATGAATAAAAACTGAGTAGATCCGTTTTATTTGACTATTTGTATTAATAAACACCTGAGATTTGAAATAAAAATACAGAAGCCGAAGACACAAAGTATTTATTTTCTGGTCGTAGGGGTATAATCTACGAAGGCGACTTTAAAAAAAAGGAAAGAAAACATTGACTCCTAAGTAATAACACTAAGTCACATAAATGTCCTTTCAAGCTCTACCATTGTAATTATAAAGAATAAAGGACCGCGATGTATATATATCACATTGCATCTTTATTAAATACATTAAATGAGCAACAACAATATTTTGAACTATTGGGACCATTGGTAAGTTGAATGGAAAAAAAGTGACAAAATATCCGTGAGGCGCCACTTCAGCTCAATATTTATGAATAATGATGGCACAAATGTGGGTAGTTGTGAGCCGGTGTCAGTTGCGTCAAGCAATTGCGCAAAAAGAGCTATGACGTGCGTTACCCTTCTATAACCACTTCTAACCACTGCCATTTTGGCGAGTCGCTCCCAAATATAAAACTAACGCAATTTAAGTTAAAGTGTACCTATTTTATTTTAAGTTTAATAAACTTAAAACCGTCTCGCTGATACCAATAAAAAGCACTTACATTAAAAACGTCCGCCGATAAAAACGTTCTGACTCAACACCCCTACCTATCAGCAAGGGATATATCTACCAACAAAAGGGGAGAAAAACACACCAATCCTCCCCATTCTCGGAGGGATTATTCGCGGGATGGAGTGCAAAGAGTGACTGAGGGGTGGAGATAACAGAAATATTTATTTGGAGACACTCCGCTTGTGAGTACATAGCGTTAAATTATGCATTGAAATGGAAATTTGGCGCGGCGGGTTAGGTACGTCTGTGAGACTTTTTAGCGGGGTAGAAATTTGTACTTAGCTAGTAAGTAAGATATTATATTTGCAAACATACCTACACCACGCCTGTGTTACCAAATGGGGTAGGTAGAGCAAACGAAACGCTAAATAGAGAAAATCGTGACTATTTCGCGTTTTATCCTCGTTCTGCCCAAGCTTTTTTAAATGAACATCTGATTTCTGCCCAATGTTCTTAATTAAGCACAATTTCATTTTGATGGGTTCTGCCCAAGACATTTTTTACTGAAAATTGTATGCTCAAGTTTCGCCATCTTTAACACGTGGCGTGACACTGATAGGCGAATGCAAGCCAGTTAAACAAAAAGTTTAATTGCCAACTGGCCAATATTTCAACCAATCAGAAACGAGCAAATCAAAATCGCCAAAATGTGGAACTTTTAGTTAGTAAGCGGCAAATTTTAATATGTGATTTTTTGAGAACATTGGGCAGAATCCTGAAGTATAAACAAAAAACTTCAGGCAGAAATGACTAAACATAAAGTGTTCTTTATTGAGCACATTGGGCAGAACGAGGTTATGGCTACTTCTGGCATATTTTTTAGATTTTAAGTTGGCAGGTGTTACAGTGATAGGTATTACATAATTTTAAAGTGTTGGGTTTAGAATAACACCTCTCCAATTCTTCCTTAACTGCCAAAAACCTAACGCATTTTTAAGTAATTACAAGGCATCGCCACAAATACTGATACTCATTTTTATTGAAAACATCCTAACAAACAGTAATAGTGTTATTGAAGTAATCGTTTACAGTTTCGCCTTTGGATTCCAAAGAAAAATTCGAATTTTGTCCATTGAATTATTAATCTCAAAATAGGCAGAATATTAATGAATCCCTACTAAGTTACACTTAAACGCTAAATCTTAGTATGAATAGTATATTTCTATAGTTAAATTAGCCCGTCTCTGCACCTTCAGTAAAGTTGGAAAGCACCATTAGAGCTGACTTCGCAATTTTGGCTCTCAAGTCATAATCTGCAAAAATATAATTAATCTTTAGAAATTTCGCTTTTAGGTGTATTCAGCTGTTAAGTTTAGGTAAGTAAATGCTTTGTTAAAAACACTAGAGTTCATATTTTGCCATTTTGTATGTGCTTACGTCTCACAAAAACGTCAAATGTTACAGCGCGAGGGGAAACGTTTGGTATTCTTGGTTAACTCAACGCTGAACGACTTAAATCCACTGCCGTGTTACTCAAATCTCAATCTTACGGGGTGTCGCTATAGGTTTAAATTGAGTTGGAGGTCGTTTGTGATGTACAATGGTTTTCAGATGAATGAGCAGAAGTTTCATTAATCAGAAGATCGCGACAGTGCAGCGGCGCTGGCGTCGCGGCTCGATTTTTTTTCCCTTAGATTGGATATTGGACACGATTTCCTGTGGAGAGGGCAAGCTGGTTACTAATCAATAGAATGTACCCGGAAAATGACATGTGTGCACGCTAGCTGGAATTGAGAGCGAGTAGGAAGGACGGCAGGATTCAAGGAATGCCTTTGAAGGGACGATATATAAACAGACGGGAATAATATAAGTATACACTTTTTTATGTGATTGTTGCGTGATAAAAGGCATTTGGTAATATATGTGCACTAACTAAGTACTTAATGAAATCTTTAAGTTTTTCTGTGTGGTGTCTGATTAGAATAACACATAATTAAGTACAATCGCGTAATGTAACTTTTCATCACACTTGCTCGTCAATGGTGGTGTTACAAGCGCGTATCCTTCAGTACAAAGGCCTAAATTGTAACCGCGGGAGTTATCATTACATCCTATGGGAGGTAAAGTTTAGTTTTAAAAATTGCAAAAGTTAGTATAGGTACGTTAGTTCAGACTAAGGAGGTTACAAATGTAAAAATAAAAATTCTGCTATTAAAACTTTAGGGCCAATTTTTAAATGCAAAATTAATGTATGCATTATGAAACTGTATTAATTTAATACTTTGGATGTATGTCAACGCGTTTTTTAATATGCATTTTTCGTAAATTTGTTTGAACCTTTTTGGTAGAATCTGGCTGTTTGACCATTCGAATTCTGTACGAAACATAGTTCTTGTCTGTGGTATATGATTAAAAAAAGTGACAATAAACCTAAACGCACTGACAGCAGTGACAGCGCAAAAGGAATAGCGCGGCGCGGTGACGTTATGTCATGAATTTTCTTTAATTTTTAGTTTTTCCTCGCAAATGTGATGAAAAACATTGTGTGTAACACGGGGAGTAAAGGACATTATAAACTCGAGGCATAAAAGCCCTCCGCCTGCGGCGTCGGGCTTCTAACAGCCTCTCGTTAATAATGTTCCATTTCCTCCCCTAGTTTCTCAATGTACTATTATCTACATTCATATATTTAATTATTTTGAAAAACATTCAAAGGTAGAATTTGTACTTAAAACGGCTAAAACGGCGGTAAACTCGAATGCAATAAACAATTTTATTGCGCATCGGCGTCACAGGCTCGAACTGCCAGCCGCGCCAACCGTGTGTTCCAAATTTAAATAATTTGTTTTCTTCTTACGATCATCATCTGTTTTATAAAGTGATCTGATTCTAAATATGAAGACATTATCGCATTATATCCTGTAAATTACAGGGTTCATGTTGTAGACCACTTGTTTAATTGCGTCTCGAAATGTAGTAAGAACGTTATGATATGGATGTGGATAATAGTACATTGAGTAACTAGGGGAGGAAATGGAACATTATTAACGAGAGGCTGTTAGAAGCCCGACGCCGCAGGCGGAGGGCTTTTATGACTCGAGTTTATAATGTCCTTTACTCCCCGTGTTACACACAATGTTTTTCATCACATTTGCGAGGAAAAACTAAAAAATAAAGAAAATGCATGACATCACGTCACCGCACCGCGCTAATTCTGCTTGCGCTGTCACTGCTGTCAGTGCGTTTAGGTCCATAGTCACTTTTTTTAATCATATACCACAGACAAGAACTATGTTTCGCACAGAATGCGAATGGTCAACAGCCAGATTCTGCCAAAAAGGTTCAAACAAATTTACGAAAAAAGCATATTAAAAAACGCGTTGACATACATCCAAAGTATTAAATTAATACAGTTTCATAATGCATACATTAATTTTGCATTTGAAAATTGGCCATTAAGTTTTAATAGCAGAATTTTTATTTTTACATTTGTAACCTCCTTAGTCTGAACTAACGAACCTATACTAACTTTTGCAATTTTTAAAACTAAACTTTACCTCCCATAGGATGTAATGATAACTCCCGCGGTTACAATTTAGGCCTTTGTACTAAAGGATACGCTCTTGTAATAACACCATTGACGAGCAAGTGTGATGAAAAATATTATAATACTAAATCGAGTAGGTGTACTGTTTGTTGCTTTGATTTTAGGCATCAAAAGTAATAGAGCTAGGTGTAGTGTCGGGTTTAGAAATTCTTCCGTGGATGTGGTAAAAGGCGACTAAAGTAATAGAAAAAAATACTAGATGTGGCCTCGAAACGTGAAATAGCCATAGTTTTGTTTGTGTAGCGTATCGTGTGCTCTGCCTACCCTATTTGGGAATACAGGCGTGATGTATGTAAATAGTGTCGTTCTTTGCAATTTTTGAGTTCAAAAACATACAGTGTGTTTGTCTTATTGTCTCACAGTCAGCCACGCATTTATCTTAACATATCCAAGCCCATTTTGCCTTAAAAATGGCACAAAATGTACGAATGACAATCCATTTGCTCTCCAAGCCTTCCTAAGAGAAAGTTCCTTTCACAAGAAAACAATACGCACTTTTGCATTAAACGATGAAATAATACTTAAACATCAGAATCCTACAAATTTGTTAGAATGGTATAAAATCGTGAATACGCAAACATCTCAAACATTATCAGATCTATTGCCAAGTTTATTCCCCCTGGCGGGTGACGTCATCCGAGGGGGAGGGAGGCTGTCAAACAGCTGAAATACGATGACGTGCATCGGAAACTTGTAGGCTTTCAAAATCCCCGAATAGACGTACCGGCGATACAATAATCAATAGTTCTGATGTAGCTTCTTTAGCTGTATATTATACTAGCTTCGCAGTTATAACAGTTGTATTCAAATCATTAAACTAGTCGATATTTTGATCCTCTTTGTGATTTAAGAGAGTTTCATAAGTGTCACATTTCTTTGGCATTCCGTTAATACATCGACCAAGTTCCAATGACGAGTTACATGGCGCATTGGTTCAAAAGAAAATAATAATATGGAACATTAGGTAAGTATCTAATTTAAGCATCATCGATTGCTGAAACATCTTAGATACGAGTAGTAATGACTGTTGTTGAAATAGGTAAGTCGATATTAAGGACATATACGTCATAAAATTTGATACACAGTCTCTGCGCCCATCTAGTAAATAAGACTGTATGTAGATAGTTTTATGACCACAGAGACCTTTAATACCTACTACTGCTATTTATAAAACCCTTAAGGGCTATACCTATAGCCCTAAGTAACTACATGAGTCCTTTAAGATTTAAATCATTAGGTCATTTTAGATTGAGTGTCTGATAACAATTATTATTTCTAGCCTTGAATCCCTTGGTGACTAAAATCTTGCCAGTAGAGCAGTGATTTTGTTTAGCTAAATCTAAGTCTATTTTCTTTAGTCACCTCCTACGACATTCACGGAAGATACGGAAAGGTGTTATTCTAAACCCGCGACACCACACACGGATTACCTAATTTCCATTTTTGTTCCGCTTTACTTTCAACAAAATGGACAACTCTAAAGCATACCTATCATTCATCAGTAACACCAAATTTCACTAAAACTCCACAGGCACTGCGCCAAAAGGCGAAATAGATGCTATATAAAACCGAAAAGGGCCTACCTACTCGTATGTGAAACTACATTTATGTACCCCATAAATTTTAATGCCACGTCGAGGAGGAGCGAAGGCTGCAAAAAACTTCGGCGCCGACAAAGCTAGGAAATGTAACCTGCTATTACAGAAAATTGGTTGCAAATCTTGCAAATAAATCAATTAAAATCAAATTACAGACACTTTTGAAAGTAAAAAAGAAAGGAGACCCACGTTTTATTAACTGCTTGTACTTACATACATACATACATACATATTCTCACGCCCGCATTCCCATGCTTGTACTTATTGGGCAGGTATTATGGATTTGTGTGTCGGGCTTAGAATAACACCTCTCCATTTCTTCCGTGGATTTAGTAAGAGGCGACTAAGGAAATAGGTTAAGGGTATGTTTTAGGCGACAGGCTAGCAACCTGACACTATTATACCCGCCAGCTAAAAATTATAATAGAAGTTGCCACGAAACGAGAAATAGCTCACCTATTCGTGAGAATAAGACTACAAAAGTTAGGGGAAAGTAGTACGAGATGATCCCGTTAAGCCGGAATCTATGTAAAATGCGTTTCTTTTCATATTAAAACAACAATAAAGGCAATTATTACTAGTATATTTATCTATTCAACTTTCCTAATACTCAAAACCAGAAATTAACTGATGTTTCATCAAAATATCACCTTTTTTAAAAAACCTTACAAAGTAATCATCTTGTACACACCTATGGGTAAGATGATCCCTATGATCATCTTACCCCCATTCTGAGTAAACAAATATATTTATGGAGAAAATGTTATAAAAACAAATATACCCAATATTTAAACATAATATTCTTTATTTAAAATATTGTTACATCTTACTTATAATGTTAAGTAAGGTAATAAAATTAACAAAATCAACAGTCTAATGACTTGAAAGGTCACAAATCTTAAAAACAAAAATAAAACAGTCTTCTTGAGTTATTAATTTGTATCAGATACATTAATCGTAATGAGATCAATCAAAACAGTAGCATAAAATAACATTTAGTGTCGAATAACGAACTTAAATTATCTCTCCTTATAATCTCCTTAT
Organism: Adoxophyes honmai; assembly: GCA_005406045.1. Classification (NCBI taxonomy): domain Eukaryota; kingdom Metazoa; phylum Arthropoda; class Insecta; order Lepidoptera; family Tortricidae; genus Adoxophyes; species Adoxophyes honmai. The sequence continues at coordinate 49,274 of BHDV01052352.1, read as the reverse complement.
AATCCCCAGGGATCATCTCGTCCATATAGAAAGGAATCATCTTGACCCAAGTCCCACTTTTTTCTTCAATGTTCGTTACCATAACCTACAAGCACGTGGCTATTTTCATATGGCTCAAATACTAAAATTAAGAATAATAGAAAGCCTCAAACATTAAAGTAATGACATTTAACATTGTTTGAATAAAAGTAATATAAGCCCAAAGTCATGCCTACCTTAAATCAGCCGTACACAATTTTTAATTTTTCTTGTCAATATCGACGTATCGCTCACGCGGCCATTGCGATTTGACTGAGGCGCGGGGGTGCCCGGACCTATGTTTTGACAGTGAAATACACTAGATGGCATTAGTGGTTTCAGTGCAATTGCAAATAATCATCTTACCCCAAGGGATCAACTCGTACTACTTTCCCCTATAGTGCAAAAGGTGTTAGATAAAAATTAAATTCAGATACCAAAATAGTATCCAAAGAAAATTTACTTAGTTCTAAAAAAGTTAATAATCAAATCTCCAATAAGTCCTCCGAGGTAGCCTAAAACAAGAAACAAATAATACGATCAAAGTCAGCTAAATAGGTTTTTCTGGAGCCGACCATTTTAGAAGCGAAAGGACTTTTCCACCGCCCATTGTAGGGGGATATGGCTCATCCGTCCCTTGTTTTTAGGTTGGGAATTAAGTATGGGGAAGTTAGAAAATCCAAAGTTTGATTAAGGGCCTGTCGTACTGTTCATTAAACTTGGATTAAGTTTGCGCAGCAGAGAACGAGCTGGCAGCCAGTTAGTGGCACGAGAAAAAACGAACTCGGCGTGGAAACAGTAAATAACTGTCAATTTTGCAGAAGCGATTTTTTCGGACATCCCGTTTAAAGCTGTGTTGCTATTATCGTAATAGAAACTAATATTTAAAGTCGGTGAAAATGCACAGATTGTATTGTAATGTTAGTTAACCAATCACGTAAAAATTACTCAACGGATTTACTTGGAACTTTGGAACAAGTAGACAAAGATCTTTGTGTCTGCATTGAGGGTAATGAGTTCTCATGGGATAATATTAATTTGAATAAAAATAGCAGGACTTACGTTGACTTCGATTACATTTAGTAAATGGCAATCTGAAATCGCACACGAAGCTACTTAGTAAAGTAATATTAACTACGAGGATTAGTTCCGACGTTAAATTATTACTTATCAACTTTTTATTAGCTTTAAATCTGTTGTTGCCCTTTAATACTGAGAGGAGGTCTATGGTCAGCAATGGGACGTAATAAGGCTGGATGATGATGAATCTGTTGTTGAATACGTCTGCCCGGGATTTTAACCCACCGATTGATAGGTACGGTCAAGGACTTTAATTCATGAGCCACCATAGAACCTTTTCAAGGAAAAAGTCATTACGATTGCCCTTGATAATTAATTATGTCACTATGACGTTTACTGTGAATTGATTTCATGGTCATGAATTAAAGTCCTTGATTATACCTACTACACGTAGCCATCAGGAAAGGGGTGGTGAACTTCTGATCCTTCGATACACTTGAACACCCTGAAGACCACCACACCACACAATTCGTTACTATTTACCAAACATCAAAGGCGGCTTGAAACGCGGGAATCACCAAAATCTCAGCCTAATGAAGGTAGCGCATTCTCAAAAACATGCTCAACATAATCTTCAGCGCAGAACAACAAAGGTCCAATCCCGAATCAGCCTCACGGTCAGCGAGATGCTTGTCTGTATATTGATCAGTGCCCATTGAGCGGGTGTTCCCACCTTTTGTGGCAGCCGTTTGGAAGCCGGTGCGGTGACGCAGCAGTTTTCAGCCAGCGCTATTGTGATCGTCTAATTCAATAAAATCACCGGACATTTTTGTTTATTTGTTAGTCGGCTCCCTTGTCGGTGGGTCTTACTGTTGTATCGGCAGCTTACGCGGCATGATAGGCTGAGCGGCGTGACTAGACGTTCTGCTTTTGTTTTTGTTTAGTTAGTGCACGCCGAATTATGAGGAATTAGTGATGTGATCAAGGTTTTTAGTGGTGAGTGGGCAGAATTTGGAGACTGCGGGAGTGTGGTATTAGATCGCGTATTCTCCCTCATTAGGCTCTTGATTGATACGTCGTGGAAGTTTTGTTAAGTGCCAAGTGTTTAGTTTAGTGCAGTTGCAGACGAAACATTCAGCATAACATGTACCTACATCATACCAATATTTGCTGATGCTTATTTAAGTCTATTAAAATTAAAAGAAAAAACATAAGGCAAGGTAAGTATGGTTGAAAGAGTCACTTAGCAGTCACAAATCTAAGTGTAGTAAATTTCAAATTGAATTGAAAAACATTGTCACCTCGAGCCGTACCTAATTAACAAACCGTGAAATATAATGGTAGAACACTTTTAGTATTCATTACAAGCTATTAATTTTTATCTAATTATATCTCGCTTTATTAAAGTAATGAGCAGCTTTATAATGAAAAATAAAAGAAACTGCATATTAAATATTTAAAACGCTGCGTCGTTAGGACAGACCATGTTCATTCTGTATTATTAAACAGCTTCTTAATCTCTTTTACGCAAAAAGTGCGGGTTAAACTTCTTTCTCTTTCCATCTTATTATAAAACGCCTTTAAACAAGCGAGACGAGTATAGCCGTCTGGGTTCTGTTTGAATTATTCGTTGATGATTCGGTTTCACTCGCACGCATTGGATTGTTTACGCGTGGAAGGGGGAACATTCCTGTTGCGGTTTGATGCTTCAGAGCGGGGAAGCGATTCAATTTGAAGTCATTGGCTTTTGTCATAGAGACGGAATTTGTTTGGAAGTTCAAGCAAAGACAGCTGAAGAGCAGCTCCGCCTTAAAAATGGAAGGTGGTATGTAAAAATTGATGAACATGTATAGGAGTCCTTAAAGTGACAGAGTACGCTGGCGTGCCGGGCAGTGTATATTGTCTCAAAATGTCGTGGCGAGAGAGCGCGCGCGGTCTCCCATTGTTTATTATCAAAAAGTGATAAATCAAATGACTCTGCAATAAATACTTCGCAGTTTTTAAAGTGAACTGTCCGAAGTTGTGCGACAGTGATTTTGAGATGTTTTTGTGAACTGAAGACTCAAGTGTATTAATAAAAGTGACAATTCGCGCATATTATTGTGACACGATTCGGATTTTGAACGTGATGACTGAAAATTGTTAACGATTAATCTGTTCTGAATGACAACGAATTTATTTCAATCGTTTGAGACGTGATAATAAAACTCCATACAAAGTGAAACCTTGCTTTTACAAAATACGCCTACAACAATCACATCGTACCTTTATTCGCGCAGATTTTATAAAGGGCAGTTTGATAACCTTTGACTGGCGGCCATGTTAGCAGGCGTGTTGTGGAGGTGATGTTCTCCGGCCACGCCCACAATGAGCTCGTTCCTCATGAACGGAGGCTACCAGCCCCAGCCGGACCCTAAGTTCCCCCCATCAGAAGAGTACAGCCAGGCGGACTACATCCCACCAGGGGAGTACTACCAGCACCAACACTTGCAGTACGGCTACCAGCACCAGTATGCCCCTGTGCAGCTGAGTTCTGGTTACGGTTATGGAGGGTATTATCATCCGATACCTCAGCATCCTCCGGTGGCACCGCCGCCCAGGCCGCCAGAACCGTCACATCCATCAGACGCGGATCATGGCTACGTTCCACCTCATAGTTCCGACGTTGCGCCAGGGCTTGCGGAACTAGGGTTGAGACTAGAGAGGCATATAGAAGAAGCAGCACCAGCAGGGAGGAAGCTCCATGCGTTAGGAAGAGAAGGGTCTCCCGCGTCGGAGTTGGATGATGAGAGATTACTGCTGGAGAGTCCGCCCATGGAAGACGATGATTCGTCTATATGTTCCGATAATACTGACAGGGTCATCTATCCTTGGATGAAGAAGATACATGTCGCTGGAGTTGGTAAGTATCGATCGACTATTTTGGATCTCTCGTTAACGTTAACCAACTACACATTGATCGCATTGGCCTATTTGTTACCCATTTGCTTTCTTTAATTGCTGGACTACCTACTTTCTAATAGATTTTGTTTAATGTAAGTAAATTTTAAATCTGTTAGGTTACTTGAATTTGATATTATGCCTTTCCTTTGAGTTACGAATACCGGATAGCAATAGGAACTTTATACGATTCTTTGTAGAAAACCCCGTGTTGTGCTGGGTTCATTTTTTTTTCTTGGATATCATAAGAGGTTAAAAATGAAAAAGATTAGGATATGTGTTTTAGGTGACTAGATACAAACTTATCACTATTATTGTACCTCGAACCTATAAAATATGATAAAAAAGTGTCTATGAAACATAAAACACCTACTTAGTTAAGGTTTTCTCTACATAGCGTTTCGTGTGCTCTGCCTACCCCAATAGTAAACACACACGTATCTATTGTTTGTAGAATAATATTGAAGATTAATTAGAAAATACAAAAATTTTAACTATTTTCTATTATTCTAATAAATTCTTTGGAAAGAGCTTTATAAATTTACTTTTGCCGACGCGCCGTCGTGCCGCGCAACCATGGTCCATTGGGATACTGGCAATTCCCCAAAGGTCCTATAAGTTTACTATAGAGAGAACAAAGCAAGAATTTGCTCCTTGCGTTAAGTAACAGAAGCATTTTTATCGTCGCTTTAAATATTAGTTAACGGTAGGTCTGCGTGAGGAGTTCTTTGATTTTGTGATAGAATGATATTAGATTTGTTAGTCGCTACATTATAATACTACTCTGACCAATGAGTTTTTCAATGCTCATTATGAACTGAATGTTGAATCACTGGTTTGGCTTCCATTTCTCAAAAAAAACAGAACTAATTTATAAGTTTTTATAGTTAGAAGGCGACTTTACTTAGGTACTCGAATTACTAAGTTTATGAACAGTACCTACCTATTCTTATATAACTCTATAACTTTCGATTATTGTCAAGTTTTATTCAAATTTTCAGTTTCGTTTCAAATTTTCAATTTCGTTTCAAATTTTCAATTTCAACAACAATCCAACCACGTTTTATTAGGTAGGTACAGTCGAGTTCATTAATATATGAGCAAAACTGAGGTTTCAAAAATATCTGTACACCTTTATGACATTGACAATAAGGTGCAAAAGTTTACATATTTGGCATTTGTCTGCTCATATATTTATGAACTCGACTGTACTGGAATATACCTTATGTTCATACCTAGGGTAAACAAGGGTATGATTGCCCACCGGCAGTGATTGCCCGCATTAACAAAAACCATGTCGAATATTAACTTTAGATCGTTCTAGTTGGATTAGAATTGGCTAGATGGCGCGTTAATTTGATGTTTAGTAGATTTAGCATTGACTTCTGGCAACATTCTAAACAGAAAAACAGTGATGGCGGATTTTGTCTAGAAGGGTGAACGTGTTACTCAAATAGGTAAAAATTTTAACAGTTTTCTTAAGAACTTACTTGCATAAAGGTAATCTTTGTATGTTCATTATTGAGTATTCAGCTTTTATTGAGTTAATATGATAAAACTAAGCGTATTTACAACGTTTAGAAACGTAAATCAGCGTTCTATTTTGAATCCCAACGGTTATTTTAGCTGTGGGCAATCACTGAATGATTTTTTTTATAATTTTAGTTATTGCCCACCAATTTTTTAGTAATTGCCATATGGCAATGTCTATAGTTATTGCCCGGGCAATAGCTGTCTTGGTAGATTATTGATGAAAGTGTTGCAAACATCACCTGCTGTTGTGTTTTAAATGCTTAATGCGCGTCAACTTTTTATTTAGTAGATTTATCATTGACTACTGGCAACATTCTAAACAGAAAAACAGTGATGGCACATTTTGTCTAGATGGGACGAATTACTCAAATAGGTAAAAATTTTAACAGTTTTCTTAAGAACTTACTTGCATAAAGGTTATCTTTGTATGTTCATTATTGAATATTCAGCTTTTATTGCATTAATATGATAAAATTAAGCGTATTTACAACGTTTAGGAACGTAAATCAGCGTTCTATTTTGAATCCCAACGGTTATTTTAGCTGTGGGCAATCACTGAACGATAATTTTTATAATTTCAGCAATTGCCCACCCTTTTATAGTAATTGCCATATGGCGATGTCTATAGTTATTGCCCGGGCAATAGCTGTCGTGGTAGAGTTGATGAAAGTGTTTCCAGCTGTTGTGTTTGAAATGCATGCGCAATCTTATTTAATTTATCGAAATCTATCCTTTAAGGTTCGAGATTAGTGATTGTGTTTATGTTTAGAGTCAGTGCAGACGACTGACGTGAAATAATGACTTACAATTTATAATTTTCAGTTATCGGGCAATTACTATGCTGGAATGTTGGCAATTACTGTAGGCTGTGGGCAATGACTGTACTTTTCGGAAGATTTTAATTTTGTTGCGTTATTTCCTATGTTATATGAGTTTTTATTAAAAACTGTTGCTATTCTATAGGAGAGTTTATTAGGTTATAAGAAAATAGTAGTAAAAAATCTGTACCTATCATATTTTCTTTTTTATTGCATGTTAATGTGTTTGAAATCCTTAAGCGGGCAATAGCTATATGGTTTACCCTATGTTGCCTTTGGAGAGAAATATTGCCAACGAACAACGAATAATTACAATCGAAATATTAATTACCTATGATATCCTCTGGCTTCACACGCGAGTGGAATACCAATTTAAACCTCTAAAAGTTCAGTGTTTCCTCTTGATCACTTTATACATAAAAAAACCATTGCGTAGTTTTAAAGATCTAAGCATAAGTACATACATTAGGACAGACAGGGAACCGACTTTGTTTTATACTAGGTATGTGATGATGTGGAAGAACTTATTGTTATGTAGCACACATTCAAATTTAATGTTTTGGTATTTGTTTTTACGAATGGTTCCTAATAAACAGCATTGGCCAGCTTTTTATTACTATAAGCTCTGCCGTCGGTTGGTGTATTAATTTACATATTTTTTCAATTAAATTAAAATATTGATATTGATTAGGCGCCATATGGGCGCCACAGGAGGGGTAGTTTTTCGTTTAAAATAATGATGAAATTAGAATAGGTATATTATGTATTTACAAAAAATCATACCTACCCACTTAATATCTCATGTACTTACCTATCTAATAACTTATTCACATTTTTGTATATTGTTGGTTGTCTGCCTGATATTGCTTCTAAGCAATTACACCCCTTATTGTCTACGATGGGGTTTTTTTCGATCTTATTTTATGATAATTGCATGTTACATCGTTTCACCAGTCCGGATAGGTCAAGGTATTATTATGTATTTTAGGCGACAGGCTACCTACCTCACTATTTTAAAACCTCTTTTATCTAACCTGCAGTCTTAGCACGACAGGGCGCGACTAGAGTTGCGCGCGAGATAGACTGTACCTGTCACTGTCTAACTAGAGACGTCAGAAAGTGACAGGTATTCTGTCGCGCTCGCAAAAGGACTCGTGCGTGTTGCTGTATTAAGTAAAAATAATGCTAAAAGTCCCTACGAAGCGTGAAATATTCATGGTTTTGTCTATGTCAGGGGTTCCCAAACTGTGCGCCGTGGCGCCCTATCCGAAACCATTTTCATATTTTTACACAATTTGTACATTTATTTTCATTTTTATTCCTCTCAACCTAAATACTACTATTACCTGTGCCTATTTGTTCAGTATTTTTTTCAAATACTTAGTTACACAGAGTAGGGCGCCGTGACAGAATTCTAAACTCGTGGGTGCGCCGCGGGCTGAAAAAGATTGGGAACCCCTGGTCTATGTAATGCGCTCTGCCGGTGTTGAGGTATTAGCTCTACCTATACAGGCGCGATGTGTGCAAGTATGTTTGTTTGTCAGTAATAAAATCTTGCAAGTTAAATTTCGTCCACTTCCCAGTTTAAACATAAAACTACTGTGAGACACATAATAATCTCTTTGCTTTGATAAGTAGCTCAATTTGTTGTTCTAGCCCGCAAAAAAACTTGCTACGAGAGTGTTTTTTTGTTAGGTTATTTCCTTTGGACTTAATATTTTATGAGTTTTGCCTACCACCTTTTTGTAATTATAGCTAACATAACTGCAGTACAGCCAGCATTGGCCACTGGCTAGGAAATAGACGTGCGCTCTATTCTCTCCATTGTTGCAGCATGTGCTGGTTTGGCTTGAAAAACTGTTTACAAACTGTGTACTAAGTCAGCGCTAGCGGCCAGTCTTATTGGCAACCAGTGTTGGCTTCGTGTAAACTTACCTATATCGTTAAAACTGCGCTTACAGGCTCAATTGCATTTTTTTCTACTCTTCCTCTATTAATTTTATTATCGGTCACTTAAATAGAACAGACACTAATGTAATGTAACAATGTACATATTAAATCAGCGAAAAACCTTAAATTCCTAAAGTAAAATCCGAAATTACAGCATAATATGCGTGAACAACAATGGACATACCTAACCATAACCTATTTTTTTTTTTGTTAATCCTGGTAGTAAAATAAATAAAAAAAACGTTACTAGGCAATGTTGTTTCAGTTATGAGCTGTCAAAAATTGTGTTCAACTACAATAGTTGGTACAAATATTGGGTCCTTACCTTTGAAATTAGCGATTTTTCTTTCGTGCTTCTAACCATCACAACTTTCATAACATAAAAGATATATTACGTACTACATATTACAAAAGATATTGTGCCTTCGTCGTGCAAATTTTGACTATCATAAATCCAAAGAATTGTATTAATAAACCCACAAAGAACGTTTTGAAAATCAAGTTTTTTTTATGCTTCCTGAATTATGTATGTAATTAGTTGCAATTATTAATTGATCCATTTTTTTTTATTCAAATTTATTTTCATAGTTAGTTAATAAGTGTTTTTAAACACGAACATAAGCTTAATAAGGCTATCATTTTTGGTTGCTAAATAAGCGTAAAAATACTTGGTATGAAAAACGCAAATGTTACAAAAATCCTTATACAAAACGCAAATTTCATATGTAATAAGGACCTAATAGTTGTAATTTTATCAATTCAAAATTTGCCTGCCTATTCACTCTCATATAAAACAGACCTGAGACATCTGTCGTTTTGCCGTAAGATCATCCAGTCTTTGATAATGCTTAAAATATGTATTTATAATACCTCTACCGAATAAGGCACCAAAACATTTTTAATAACACAAACACGTGCAAAAACCCTCTAGATCTCGAGATTAATATCATCACATTAGTTACCTTTTGGCGGTAAATTTTTACATTGTGCGCCAACATTTTAAACGTATTTAATATGTTGGTCCTTGAACCTAACAAATTGCAACCAATCAATATCGCCTCAAAATGTTTGGTTACCCGAGCCCTTAAGGATGTCTTTTGATGTGTTGTGACAGATCACTAATGCGTTGTCATTAGACTCTTCGAAGGGATCTTTGTGTGTTCCCACAAAGGCAACACTCATGTTAATGAGTGTCATTTATTTTTATAGCTTTCGAATAGCATTTGCGGTTGAGAATTCGCTTTGAAGATTAGCCGTGAACTTTTTTGCACCGATTTGAGATTGTACGTTTTTAACAAGCTTTTATTTAGTTCTAGTCCCGATGTTTATTTGTCTGTAATAGTTAAGATCTCTGTTGCCGATTGAGTTGATATTTTGGATACTTGTGTAAGTTCAGATGACAATACTATTGTATTACGTGGAAGTAGAATTCTGGTGGCCCAGCCAGGATCGTTTCCGTGGAAGGGTGGTCTTCGACGATTGGTCTGATTCACTTAAAATAGCACATTATCTACGATGGATGGTAGTGAAGTAAAGTTGCCAACCAAGTTTAGTGTTCTTTTAATATGACTTATATCTACGATGGAATGAGGCGTTACTGAGTAGAAATAACATTGCATCTTTTTCGGTACTAGGGACTCTATCTTATTTATAACTAGAAAAGCGAGAGTTTGTGTGGATGGATGTATGCGAAAGTAGGAAAAATCGTCATTTAAAAGCTAACCTTCCGTAAATAAAAAAAAAACTGTTTCTAAAATACACATGTCAAACATACGTACACATATCCATTTTCATCATGACAGTATTCTTAAGCAGGGTAGGCAGAGCACAAAAAATACTCCACAGTCAAAACCATGATTATTTCGCGGTTCGCAGCCACTCCTAGCATAATTTTAGGTTCAAAAACAGATGAAACAGAATAATAGATTAGACAGGTTCCTAGTCCGCCGCCTAAGACATATCATGACTTATTTCCTTAGTCATCTTTTATTACACCCACACTAAAAAAATCACGATCTATATCGTTTCATTGCAATCCATACAAGTAATCATTCATGTAGCCTTAAATGAGATTGGAAAATAAATAAAAAAATCTGTTCCGCACTTATTACGGATGTTGAAGTGGCAGGTTATTCATTTTATCTTTCCGTTGACAGGTTTTTTGGTCGTTGTAAAATTATGCATGTATGACGATATTCATCATTGTTGTGTGCGGGGAAGTCTGTTTGGCCGAGTTTAATACAGGTCGGTGCGAAAAACGTACATATTTTTTAAAGATAGATTGAAATTATTTTTCGTCACATCAGTTCTTTGGCATGATTTCAAGTAAGCTTGATTTTGTGTACGATTAAAATGGCAAAATGCTTTTTGTATTATTTTTTAATGACGGAATGTACAGAACAAAAAGCGTATTTAATCTGTTATCCTCAGAATCCAACCGATAACCTACGCAATCCGTGTCCAAACGTAGAATCTATTTATTTATAGTAAATGTTCTAGTGACAATACGTTTTTCGGCAAAATAACCTTTATCACGTTTACCAATGACAACGTTCCGTTCTACTGTGGATCAGACGTAAATTTGTTTGGCTGTACAAGTGTACACGTACAGTCAAAGACTTTAATTCATGACATGATCATGAGCCACCATGGAATCAATTCACAGTAAACGTCATAGTGAAATCCCATTAATTATCAAGGGAAATCTTAATGATTTTTTGTATCAAAAGGTTCTATGGTGGCTCGTGAATTAAAGTCCTTGACGCAGTGCACAAGGAGCCAACCAATTTTCAAGCTTCTCGAACTTTTGTTTATTTTGTCGTATAATTATGTAACTTTATCTACATTCGTATAGTAATTTAGAAGATATTCAATATTCATTTTCAAAAAGTATAAGAATCGGCTAAAATTGGCATCACAGATTCTCGTGTTCCAAATACGAAATATTTTTGTTTACTTTTTAAATCATCACCTATTTCTTAAGATGCGCAATTTTTTAAAGGAAACATTTTAAAAAACCGGCCAAGTGCGAGCTGGACTGGCGCACGAAGGGTTCCGTACCAAAAACTGCAGACAGACAGCGAAGTCTCAGTAATAGGGTCCCGTTTTTACCCTTTGGGTACGGAACCCTAAAAATACTCTTACCATTTTAATCCAAACGACTATTGAAAACGATCCATATAAGGGTGTCATTAAAGATGCGCCGATAATCCTAAACCCCACTCAGGCGCAGTGCATCCTTTTGCGCATTCTTATCACCATGATCGATGGGCAAAGAAATTGCTTACACCACATTCGCGCCACTTCTTATCAACCGTCATTTGTTTAAAGCAAACAATAGTGAGAGCTAAGGCACTTGTCTCACCGTCAACTATGAAAGAGATGCGATGATATGATTGCCCTGATAAATTTTAAAATCTTAAGGTAAAGTAAAAAGATACATTTTGTATTTTGCATGCATAAAAGAGAAATAACTTGTATATTTTCTAGGTACATAAAATGAGAACGTTATCGAAATAAACATAATTATCATGTTGTCAAACAAGATAAAGTCACTATGATGTTTACTGTTAATAGGGTCCATGATGGGTCGAAAGTCCATTCATCTGACTGTGAATATTGACACAGTCAGACCAATGGACTTTCGACATCCTGTTACAAGTTGACTTTATTTAAAGTGTAGGTATGTCTCATATCATAACTCATAAGTTAGTAACAAGCGAATGCGTAGTATCGATGGTATTGTCGTTAGCCTACTAACTAGCGTTCGTTTGTGACGGAGAATTACTCCTTTCATTCTCTCCGACAAGTTGGGTTTTCTATAGATTTGTCTCTTGGGGTTGTTCTGTTCACTAAGTAATACCTATCGCTGAGTGAAATTTTATCATTACAAACTGTTGTCTCTACCAAATATTAATCACAAGAGTTTTCAGAGACAAAATTATCAGCCATTGATAAGCTTTCTCCAATATTATAAACTAAACTTCCTAATCTGTCTAAACTCTTACAACCTTCAGAAACTAAACATTTCAAGAGTTTTGATGCCGCTTTTACTTTTTCTTCTTCAAGATTTTTATAAACAAACGTATCCATGCGATGCTATGTATCCTTACGTCTCGTTCACTAACACTGAAACCGAAATATTTTTTCAATTATGAGCGAGAAAACAATCGATAGCTAATCTTCGGCAGTGGAACAAGTGCCTACGTTCGACGGACCACCGCGCTGGTTCGATAACCAGATGGACCTGCGATAGTGAGATCGGTTATGAGACCACACGCTCGTCCCAGGTAGCCGGTAATTCAATTGAGATTGTCATCCCGATGATGTGATTGTGGGTAACGAAGCGGGCCTGCGGTAGTCGAGTTAAGTTTCCGCGGTCTTGCGTTGATGGACGATGCGGGAATATTCCTTATTCGAATAGCCACTTTTTATTTGCCATTGTGGTATGGAGAAACGAGGAAAACGATAGTGTGATTGGAACGCATAAACGTCCAGCGAGTTGAGTTGCGCTCAAGAAAACCAAGCTAACTGGCTATATAAACAGATACACCACGTAGTGTTGGTAAAGACTCAAGTCATTTGAGTCTTCATTATTATATAAGACTTGACTTGGTTTTTTAGACTCTAGTCATATAAACGAAACTTGAGCTCTTTTCAACGTGTCGGGGACTTGAGCCTACTATAGAGACTTCAGTTCTCTATAGAGGACTCGAGTCCTCTATAATGGCTCGAGTGTTATGTTTTCACCTAAGGCTTTTGAACAACTGAGTTATGATTAAAACTCAAATGTACGTCAAAGAATTTGATAGCTGTGCCACTTCGTACCTTTTTAGAATAAATGTCACTGTGACATGCCATGCTATTTACTAATCAAAGCATTATGAAACTTATTGTGAAAAGGTTCAAAGTGGCAATGGTATCAATTTCCTTGACTGTTTAAGGAAATCGGATAAACAGACAGAATTTAAAACCAATAAATGTACTGATTGCTACAGTACTTTCCTGAGTAGGCAGCGTAATCTCAAGTACATATTATTATCTCTAAAAGTACTGTACTCAGGAAAGTACTGTAGTAATCAGTACATTTATTGGTTTTAAATTCTGTCTGTTTATCCGATTTCCTTAATGTATTACAAACCAGAAGTTCTTTTTTTGACATTATTTATCTTATGTGCATTCCTAACGACTAATGAAATAACTGTTAATCTAGTGAAATAAGGTGTAAGAGGAAAGATTTCACTGTGTTTTTGTTTGTTTGTTTGCATCGAATGGGCTCCAAAACTATTGGACTGATTTGGAAAATTCGTTCTCTGTTGGAAAGCTACACTGTCTGCGCTGAACATAGGCTACATTATTCTTTATTTTTTTTTAATTAGAGATCTATACTAAAACTCCAATAATGTAACCCAACCCATCTCTCGCTTTTTTGCGAGCAAAATAGGTACTTGATATTATTCCCAGCACTGAAGTCGCTAAGGCGATAGTTCCTTATATATTTGTTAATAAATTAGCCCTTATTCCCTAAGATACGGCTGTCAAAATCCTTTGTGCTTTCAAACCTTCTCTGAAATATGACAGAAACTTCAAAAGTTAGTCTTCATTATAGGACTCGAGTCTTTTTGAGGAACGCTTTAAGTTTAAAAAGACTATAGAAGATACGATGCCTGGAGTCTTTTCTAAAGCTTGAGTTGTGATAAGACTCGAAAAAGGACTCGACTCACGACTTAAAAGACTCTGAAGTCTTTTAAGTTCGAAGTCCCGTAAATATGAGTCGAGTTCTTCAAATGTGGACTTAAAAAACTTGAGTCTTTACCAACTCTAACACCACGCTTGAATTCCGTAATAGAGAGCTCATGAAACATAACTTAAAAAAATTGTCCCTATTTCACGTTTCTATTTCATTATTCGTTTTTTTTTTATAGGTTTAGAGTAGGTACATTACACATTAGTGACGGATTGCTGGCCTATCGCCTAAAATATGCCTTTACATATTTTCACTAAGTACTCGCCTCTTTCGACATCATGTTCAAGAAACAATACCACACGGGCACAGCAGTTCGGGCAGATAGGTATCATTATTATGGAATAAGTTCCCCTTTGTTATGTCGTAACCCTATTACTTGTTACTAGGGTCAATCTAATATTTCATATTCCCGGTTGCCATGGCAACGTCTCCCGACTCACGCAGTAAAATTGAGATTTTGTGGGATTCAGTCGGCTCGAAGTTAGATATTGTTCAGTTATAAAAATTATTTGCTATGATGCATCTCTTTAGCATTAAAGAAGACCTGTAGGTATTACAATATTTTTTTTAGAAACTCTATAACTTTCGGAACAGAAATTTAATTAAGAAAAGGAGAAGTAGGTATAACAAGTGCCAAGTCAAATTCTATCTAAGACTATTACGCAGTTCGTAGCTACTTTTAGCATAATTTTATGTTAAAACATGGATGTATGAGGTGTAGTAGTGCCTGTCTGTCGCCTGAAGCATGCCTAAAGCATGCCTCAGCTCACCTCAGTCGCCTCATACGACATCCTTAGAAGAAATGGAGAATGCCGAGACAATAAGATCTTGTGTACATATTTTTGCTTTGACTGTGTCGACTGTACTGTGTTCCATATGTAATGGATTACAAACAAAATAATTCTCAATTGCATTAGTGTTCTAAGTAGGTATCAAATGTTAGGAAAATATTGTTTCTAAGTACGGATTCATATCTAGGTTTTTTTGTAACAGTAAAATCTGGGGCACTAACCAACTTAGTATCCTTCTTTTAGAAAATCGCTGCGTATACATTTAGTAATTTACTAAATTGAGCGTTACTTTGCAAAGGTCCGTACGAAAGGTTTTAAGTTAAGAGGTGTAATAGTGACAGGTTGCTAGCCTGTCGCCTAAAATATACCTTAAACCATTTCATTAGTCGCCTCTTACGATATCCAGGGAAGAAATGGCCACGTGTTATTAACGAAACACCGCACGGAACTTTATTTACTTATTTAGCTACAACTCCGCATCGTCTTTCGTCACAAGTGTCATAGGAATCGTCGAGAGAAGTCTCATTCTATACCCGACACCACACGTCTTCTGTAAAATGTTCCATCTACAATTCAAGGTACCCTCCAAGTGGTAAAGCCGTGGGACGTCCTATGTACAAACATACATATAAGTAGCCCGTAGACCCGCATCATCGTGGCCGTTCGGGCAATCTCGGCTAGCCTCGGACTTCACCGCGGCGCATTCTTGAGAAATACCGGGCTTGGGACCTGTGGCTGTCCCTCTCTGCTTAGATTGATTTCGTATTTGTGGTTGGAGTTGGGAATTGGTTTTGGGAAGGTTTAAAATTTACCCGTAGACGAATGGTTGGTAATTAATGACATAATGACTCGAGTGCGAAAAAGGAGGTTTTAAATGAGTGCCAATGATCGTGGAGCGAACGTAGCAATACCAAGTGTATCACGCCGGCAAGCGTAGTGGTTTTATAACAATCCGAATGTTCATATTTTCAGGATTATACAACATGTTACTGTACGTAGAAATATGTTCTCTGAAGAAGAAAAAACAAACACATAAAATCACTATAAGAAGGTTCAAATTAATACCTACTCAAACAATATGAATATGCCGAAAGTTTGTACCATCTGCAAATTATTCAGGTCGTCCCGCCACCTCCTCTTGAGCCTGTCCTGCGCCTTATTATATCTACTTAAGAGGGCATAAACATTATTTACGAACGTAATATAAGATCAGGTGGGGGAAGAAAAACTCAGGGGCAGGGCAGGGGTAAGAGGCACCACAGACCATAACTCGTCGAGTTATGAGTGAGTATGGTCTGTAGTGCCCTCCTACCCCTGCGTTTCTCTTCCCCCACCTGACCTTAGTGGTTTTGGACCAATGTTTAAAAAATCGTGAAAAATAAATTAACTCTTATTTAGCCATGAAAAAAATATGGTTAGACTAAACATATTCTGTAAATTTACAATAAAATTGTTTCATTTGTAATTACATTACAATCAACGAGGAAAAAAATAAAGTAATGGTTCTATTTTGAAATTATGTAAAATGATATTTGAATAATAAAAACCAATAATTTGATTCATGTAACAACGTTATTTCCTAATAGACTATACTTATTGTCTATCAGATAATAACAAGTTTATATCATTTGTGGTAAATTTTAAAGGAAATTTTTCAAGTGAAAGACAGCTCTGACGCGTATTTTTGTAAAAACCCTTTAACAAATTGGTTAAGTAAAAGAAATCTGTGTTGCTAATAAAATAAGTGTCGAAAATTTGCGGCATAAACGGCTGTATCTTTTGATTGCGTTGGCTTAGAAGTTTGATTTTTTCACAGCTTCAAGGGACAGTAGACCTGAGTAATTGATATAAATTTCAGCTTCATACCTCCACGCGTTCCTGAGAAAAAGGGTCTTGACAGACGGACGGACAGACGGACAACAAAGTGATCCTATAAGGGTTCCGTTTTTTCCTTTTGAGGTACGGAACCCTAAAAAAAGAGTAATCGCAAACCACTTACTTTTTGGAAGTCAGTTAAAAAGTACATCTACACTAATATTATACAGAGGAAAACTTTGTTTGTTTGTTTGTTTGGTTGTAATGAATAGGCTCAGTAACTACTGGACCGTTTTTAAAAATTCTTGCACCATTCGAAAGCCACATTATCCACGAGTAACATAGGCTAAATTTTATTTTGATTGAGTTTGGATTCCGTAAAATATTTGGGTTTAGTAATCTTATGAAGAGGAAAACTTTGTTTGTTTGTAATGAATAGGCTCAGAAACCTACGACCCCAAAATCCGAAATTTATGCGAACGAAGTCGCGGGCGGAAAGCTAGTAATAAATATGTACTACCTACATAATTATAAACATGCATATACGTCTGTACAAACATGCATCCCAAATGGGGTAGGCAGATCACACGAAACCTAAACCCATTCCCTAAGTCATCTCTTACGGCATCCTCGGAAGAAATGGAGAGGTGTAATTCTAAACCCACGCGTCGCTGTTAAAAAGTAGGTATCGTTTATTATTCAGCCTACGTATTTCCAGCCATTTTTGCCCATTCTTGCTTTCACAATGCGTATAAAGCTAATAATTCTGCCCACAATGGCGCTTTGTAGAGTCATTTGCGATGTAATTTTCCAATTTCCTAAGCGAATTGTAATAAATTGACACATTACATTAGCGAAATATACCCTTATTGAATGAACTTGTAAATAGGAGAGACAATAAATAGCCTATTTACTTTAACTTTCGTATTAAAATTAAAACTATTTAAAAAATGAACTTAAAGATGCTACTATTGGTTAAATTTTTCGCCAAGGTCAATAATTTACTTTAACTTTCGTATTAAAATTAAAACTATTTAAAAAATGAACTTAAAGATGCTACTATTGGTTAAATTTTTCGCCAAGGTCAATAATATTATTTGTACAGTATACCTACACATAATAATGCTGTTATGATTTCTGTTGTATTCCTAATCCGGTAGGCAGAGGGCATTAATGATTACACGAAAAAAATAACATACATATACATATTCTCACGCCTGTATTCCCAAGAGGGGTAGGCAGAGAACATGAATTCAAAAATCCAGTGCCACGTTTAGCAATTTCAGGGTAACCAGATGGTTAAATACGATATTAAAAACGTGAAAAAATAACATAAACATATATTTACCCCTTGGATGTAATTGTTGGCCATATACCTAACCTACTCCATATTATGTTAAAAATTAGTTAAACTTTTAAGCCATGAGATTAAAAGATCAAGTTCAATCTTTATTGATAAATGGAAATTTAACTCATCTAACAAAAGATCGTAGATGGTTTCTCTTTTACATAAAAGCTTAAAGTCTTTTTCTTTCTACTTTCTCAATTTCCTTAATTTTTTCCTTTGCGAAACTGCACTAAGAAAATAATAACCACGTTCGCTTAATAAGCAACTAGCATTAGGATGGCAAAGGATAATTATCTTTATTTTCTTCGGTAAACTTGTCATAAAATCTACCTTGTATAACTTTACTGCATGTCTACAATCCCTACCAATACCCATACCCCACTCCAACACGATAATTAAACTGCAGCCATAATAATATCCTTATCCTCTAACAAGGCAACTACTCCCATAATTTACTTTACGCAATTAATCAAAACAAAAAAGGAAGCTCATGCTCGCAGGTATTATTATGCACATTAATTAACTCTATGCATTATTCAGACCACGCTACCTAACTCGACCACACGACAATTAATTGCCTATATGGAGTTATGGATAGACTAGGCGTAATCCATCTTTGAGGCATAGGTTGTGTAGATACATAATGTATTAGACACCGGCATTGTGAGACGCCTACACTGGAGTTTGTAGGTGGTTTGTTTCACTACTCAGTTTTGCGAGTCATTTATTGCCTTAGATATCTGCGTACACAAGTAATTCGTGAATCATGATATAATTTAAATTAAATGAAAAGCAGTATTAAATTTTGTCCACATTTTGAATTTTGGTTTCGGTTTAAAAGTTGACGATGTTCTTCAAGCGAATGATAGAATAATTATAAGCTCATGAACTCTTGATTTGTATATTAAAATATCTGTATTTGTCCACAGCAAACGGCTCGTTCCAACCGGGGATGGAGCCAAAGCGGCAGCGGACAGCCTACACCAGACACCAAATCCTAGAGCTTGAGAAAGAATTCCATTACAACCGATATCTAACGAGGAGAAGAAGAATAGAAATAGCCCACACTCTAGTCCTGTCGGAGAGGCAGATCAAAATCTGGTTCCAGAACCGACGGATGAAGTGGAAGAAGGACAACAAACTGCCCAACACCAAAAACGTTAGGAGAAAAACCAATCCCGCCGGGGTCACCACCACGGCTAAGGGGGCCACACCAAAGAGTAGATCAAATAAGAATACAAATAACAACGATAAGAAGAAATCGAACAACAACGGAAGACCTGATAGTATAGAGAACGTGACAGATAACATAATGAATGATTTGCATTGTGTTGGTGCGCAGAATCTTTCGCATGATCCGTCGATTAGTCCTATGTCGCATGCGGGTCAGATGGGGCCGGGTCATGCGATGACGCAGCATCACCTCCACATGATGGGCATGCATGCGGGCATGGACCCTGGATTGGCGGCTAGTTTAGCAGCCCATGGGTCCCCGGTCACCTCCGGATGCGGCTCCGGCATCAACCAGACAAACCAGCCAGTCATAAAATCGGACTACGGTCTGACCGCCTTATAATGTGTAAAGAAAAAACTATATTTTCCCTAATCTCTCAGTTTCCTTACCATTCCTTTGTATAAGCTGTACTAAAGTGATGAATAAAGTTTAATTAATTTAAGATTGTTTTAAGTTGTGTAATGTTATGTAGGGTAACCAGTCAAATAATTGGATGTTTGAATAGGTAAGCGGGAAACTTTACAATGTCAAAAGTGTGATTATTAATTATTTTAGGCTATAGACTCTTCGAGTGTTGGGTTTGTACATTCTGCTTCAAGTCATTGTCGCCATTTCCATATAAAAAAATGTGTTGGATAAAGACATTTTTATTCATCTGTTTTGAGTTAATTACAGCATTAACACTCATATTATTTAATATTAAAACGAGTTAATTGTAACTGCAATTTTATAAAGTTACCATTCATTATGCAGATTATAGTTAAGAAAATGTGTAAATTATATCTGTTCTCTTTCTCTATGTTGTATTATATACAATTATTTATATTTTTGTATTGTATAAAATGTAGTACTTGTGTATAATCATAAATTGGCAATGACTTAGGTTTAGGTACAAATTCTTGGCAGTTAGTTTTAAATGAAAATTGTTTTGTAACTAAAATAGGAAAAATGTGAATACGAAACCAATAAAATAGTATGAGAAAAGGTACTCTTTATTTTTATCGACCCGCTTTACAATGAATCAATCTCAAGGAAAACTTTCGTAATATACAAAATTGTTGGCAAAGTACAAATACGTTTGCTAAGTTAAAGAATAGGAAGTATTTTTTAACTTAACTATTTTACTTATTAAATTTATAGTCATGATATTCGAGGAGCTTTATTGGATCAGACACAGCCGAAAAATGAAGTTAGAAATAAAAAATACAATACAGACAAAAAAATCAAAATAATCGACACACTAGTAAAACACTAAAAATGACATGAGTTGCTTGAAGATACGCCTTGAACCAATTTTGTTCAAATCAAATTTCATGAGAGAACCTATTTCCAAAACTATCACTATGAATCGACAATTACAAAAAAATACGAAAATTTACTATATCCAAGCCCGGTTTGTAATAGTACAAACCTACGCAATAATCTAGAAACAAAACAAAAAAATGGCGCCAACAAGATTCCAAATAAAGAACGGACCGTAGATACCCAATCGCGTCCATCGCCTCGATATCATAACCTTGTGACATTCATATCGAACGAAATGAAAGCAAAAATCGTAATGTATTCGTTGAATGTGGAATCATCAATCAACGTCGACGGCTCATTGTGTGGCCCGCACGCTACGTCTTCTACTAGTACAGTCAACAGTAAAATATGGATGCAGTCTGCTGATCAGGCGTATGAAGATTGTTTTGTTTTTATCCAGGGTCTGTCTAGAATCTACAGCATAACTACGTGTTTATTTGTTTAGACACATTAATCAGTGTGCAGAAAGTTAACAGTTTGACTGTAATGTCTTTTGGCACTAATTTAAAACAGATTCATCACGTGCCTTAACGAACTACGAGAAGATTCGTAGGTATTTTTAACAGTCTCTTCTTCTTTTAATAATTGCTGAATCTTGTTTTTACTTTAGTTAAAAGTAAAATTCAACCAGACTTAGAATGCCTTACGTAATCCATTTCTTTTTTTTTATTTGAACCATTATTAAGATAGCGCAGAGTGCAAGGTTTTATTTATCTAAACCTGCTGAAGCTGAAGCTGAAACTGACTTTTATTTTCCACCTAAAAGGAACCCAGTAAACATATCTCAACATTTTCTTATGCTAACGTAGAAATACCTTCGCAGTCATCATCATCGTCTTTTCAGCCATAAGACGTCCGCTGCTGAACATAGGCCTCCCCTTTAGACTTGCATAAGTAGCTGTTTGAAGCGACCTGCATCCAGCGTGTACTAGCGACCTTTATTACGTTCGCAGTTAAAGAGTTCAAATCTTGTAACAAATATTCAAATTGTTCAAGTAGATTCTATGGTTGACTGTACAACTTTATCATTTGATGCGAAGCCAAGGAATCGATCGAGGTGGTGCCAACGAACGTGGTTTACTTCAGGTAAGTCTTTTGTCTATAGTTAATTGAATTTATCAAGGGCGTGGATACCGTAATGAAAGATAAAAATTGGAATTGTTAACTTCTTTGGCCTAAAAAAACAAGTTCTTAATAATTATTGGGATGTAAAAACTAAAACATTTGATTTTATAGATTAATGTTTTGTTTACTTAACTATGCATATAAGGACCAATTAAATAAAGGTACTTACAGAAATGAAAAAATATATTATTAACTTTCACTATGCGTTGCCCAAAAAGGTTAACCATGGAGTCATTTTCTTTTGAAATAAATTGCTAAATGGCGACAGGTTTAGAATTACTTATATTTCCATTTCTCTCGTAGATGTTCCATTCCAATCGCCTGATTAGGGAACAAGGTTACCTATAGTACGAGTATGATAAGTCATGATTATGTCTATGTAACATTGTATGATGTATTCTGCCTGTCTCATCTGGGAATACAGGCGTAATATTAAGTATGTATGATTATAGTAAGTAATATTGTGGACTAGCAACCTGGTACTACTTGTCACCGCTTATATCTAAATTAAAACCAAACATTACTAACAAGTCGCCCACAATTCGATTAAAAATTGAATTTCGATGTAAAGTTTTGTACGCTCGGCATCCCTTTGGTATCCCTTTGGTAATACATGCCTGATATTCAAGTATGTAATGTATTGTAAATCTCACTTTTTGCTACGAGCGATTTCACAGCGGAACCAGTGGCCACAGCCTTACTACTGATTACGTGCACGCATTCCGCGGTTGCGCAAAACATCATAAAATAGCGGGATAAAATATTTGCAAGATATTGCGATTACTTTCACGCCCCTTTTGTTGCGTATGAGTGGCAATTCTACATTAAACAGAAGAGAAATTGCTTTGTGAGAAATTTGTTCCTTATAAAATAGTTTTATAAAGAGCGAGAGTGAAGCGAGTGTTTCAAAAATACACCACGACGTATTAATTTAAGTAAAACTATGAGAGCTATAAAATAATCATTGTACGATGAAAAATAGTTTTTTTTTCTGTCGAGCAAGAACCTAGACTAAATATGTTTAATAATATCTACCGAATAAGAACAAAACGTTACGTTAAGATTTAAAGCTGTTAATTTTTGTCACTCAAAATGAAAAAAGCTAGCTGTCATTCACCGCAAAAAAACTGACGAAGTGCGAATTGGACTCCCAGACGAAAGGTTCCGTACCATTGATTAGATAACCAAGTTCCTACCCGTTACCATTTACTGAGCAAAGATAGCAAAAAAAAATCTTTGTATGTGACCCCCTTCAATATTTATTTTATTTTCTTTCTTGTATTTGCCGTGATAGTGGACCGCAGAACCACATAATTTGTGAAAATTACGACTGTCTAGCAATCGCAGTTCTTGAGATACAGCCTGATACAGACAGATGGATAAAAGGACACACAGCGAAGTCTTGGTAATAGTATTCCGGTTTAAAGAGTACGAAACCCTAAAAATCACGACTACAAGGCGCTATTTACCATTGTACGAGTATCACTAAGAGATAAAAAAAATACAGTTGTCTATACAATTTTGCCGCCAGCGCGGAAGCGCCAAAGAAATTTAACCCTTTGCCGATTTTTCGGCCAAACAATACCTTTTTGTTATGAAATTTGTATGCAAATAACAAGATTTGCTACTGCGCTTGAGGGATTTACTGTCGAGCTTTTAAACTTGTCCCTTGAGGTGTTTTTGTCATCGGGTTAGTCGGTAGCAGTTTACTGTTAAAATGTTTTGGGAATTGTTTTGTTAAAGGAATCTTCTGTGACCTACGGAATTCAAAGCTGTCAGTCAAATAGTTGCCGATTGACAAAGCACCCTGTTTTTAGGTAAGTAGTCATAATATATGTTTTATGAAAATTCAAGGAATAGGAACGGCTAATAGTTAGTAGTAAGATTATGTTTGTTGCATTGGGGCCTTGTCATCGGTCTAGACCGTGGCTAAAATTGGATATTTTCAAGGTATTTGACCAATGAATACCTAGCGGTGCCCTTAAAGGTTATCTCATAAGTTTTTTTTTAAAGTACGATCTGTTAAAATTATTTCACGATAAATCATAATCAAAGCATACGTCATTCTACTGATAATTTAGATAAGTTTTAATGATGAACAAATGCATTTAAATGGTAAAAAAAAACGTGGCTAATTCGCTATTTAGAAGATCTGAATTGGTCTGTACAAAAAAGTTATGTCGCCAAACGTGTCAAAATTTTCGATTATCATGCTTCAACAAAATTAATTGCTCATCTCTTCTAAGAATTGTCCGTCTGTCTTTAACAATTGGGATCATTTAAAAACGACATAGGTACTCAAACATACCAATTTAGTATTTCACTGTTAGATTACATATAGTGATCATAGGCAGTTTATAAGTAAGATGCTTTCTTGAACGTTCAAAAACTAAAAATGCATTGTTGAATAAAAGCGGGCTTTAACTTGCGAAATGAATATAATAACTTTATTTACCTACTTACATATCGGCAATAAAAAGATAAACTGGACAATAATGTTCTGTCACTAAAAATACCTACAAAAGAGGTAATAATCATGGTATAGTCTGTGTAACATTTCATCTGCTATGTGCTCATCTTCCCCAATTTGGAAACACTGGGGCGTTGTACGTATGTATTTACTGAGTAAATAAGCGCTCACCCACGCAACTCAGAAAAACAAATCCACTGTTCACCAAAGCGCCAAGTTCATACAATCTTTCACGTAACGTTGGCGAAAGTGTATTTATGTGCCCGCACGTGTAGCGTACATAGTACGTTGACGTATATCCTCCCATTCGACATTCTGGATGAACAAAGCTGAAACTCGCGTCACGGGCGCAGACGCGTCATTCATCACGACTCAGGGCTGCGAAAAGTAAATTTATTTATTTATACGTATCCACCTAAGCATACATTCGAAAACTGAAGACAAAGACCAAGACAATAATATTAAGAGGAAATATGCCGGTCGAAGTAATTGAAAAATAGGTATTTGCTAAATCTATTGCTGTCGCGCCGTGACCTGCCCAGACGACGTCGAGTGCGATAAGAACAACTACAGCTCGGACCGAAAATACCTATGAAAATTATTCAAAAACAACGTTTCGTAGTCCCCTGATTTCTTCTCCAAAACTTAACCGATTAAATATGTTTTTTCATTAAATGTTTAAGAAATGTCATAACTGTGTTTCTATGTTCTTATATTTTGATATAATTTTGTTGAAATTGGTTTCTAGAGGTTTGAACACAACGGAAAAAACTTGTCAATTTTACATGTTTTTGAAGGTTAATATCTCTTTTAATAATTCAATAAAGAAAAAAAGGAAAACATAGGAACATGCTAATATATCATTAAATTGTTGATGTAAAAAATCATTGTTCTACGGGTAATATCCAGCGAGGAATCAGGGGACTACGTTTCCATACAAAATGTGACCGCTCCATTTCCTCTTAACGCTTGAATCGAGAACTGTTGTATGCGTCATTTTTTAAATTGACAGTTATTATGATTACGATTTATCAGTAACATTTTCTAATAATTAAATTGCTCTGTACTTACTGTACTAACAGAAAATTTACTTACTTTAATCTACTAGGTATTTTGCAACAATTTTCGTGAATCTTACTCATTTACTTAGTAAGCCTTAATATTCAATATTTCGGCCGCTACTAGCTGCTCTATCAATGTCTTAAAGATTACATTAATATTCGTACGCACTTTAAACAGTGAAATATCTGATTTAAATCTTTAAATGCTATTTCAGATAATATAAATACTTAGGTACGTCAAAATACAAAATGATGTCAACTTCAGGACAGAATTTTAGCGGTTTAGCATTCTAACTACATACATAAAAATACACTTCTAAATCACAATCAAAGCACATACAATGAGATAACATATTAAAATAAGCAGGGTAGAGATAAAAAGAAAAAAATAGAGTCGAGAAATATTATGCAAAACTGAACGTTAAATTTTACTCACAATGTAATAAATTATATTTCTTATCAACCCTAGAGCGAGCACGCGAGCGTGCGTCGAGAAAATGTCGAGCTTCAGATATCGCTATGTTTAGCTTTCAGCGATTGCAAACTTTGACATTTTGGATTGCTCGCACTTGCGATAATGAAGGGTGTGTAGACGGCAGCTTGATCCTACTAGCTATGTTGACGACATAACGTTATAAACACAATGCAGCTCTAACGTTTGAACATACAAACGCGCCTGGATTCACAAAAAGGATAGTTTTGTAGCCACTTGCATAGTTTTAGGTTTTAAGTTAGGTACAATAGTGACAGGTAGCTAGCCTGTCGTCAAATACCTGAACCTATTTCCATAGTCGCCTCTTACGACATTCATGGAATAAAATGAAGGGATGATGTTCTAAACCCGACAGAGAATAAATTATAAACAAAAACAATTGCTGTTAAAACACTATACTATCTAAAGATCACACATTAAGTAGATATAGCATGTCTGTGGGCATGCGGAGCTCTATACACCTAGTGACGCTTCTTCTTCTTGACATGACAAAATAAATAAAAGCCGTCTAATTTATCACAAACTATGCTTTGTTGCGCTATGTTGAAGAGTCAAAATTAAAAATCTAGTCTTCTTTTTATAGTGACTCTCCAACCAGTAAAGGCCAGCTGTCAAATCATTCTCTATCTTTTGCAAGCTTGAACAGCTCCACAGCACTCGTGATTCTTTAATTCCCGGATATAAGGCAACCACAGTTTTTCCGGCGTCCAGTTGATCTCTTGCCAACCATTTTGCCCATCGTAAAAAAGTTGTAAAAGTTCTTCTTGGGTGTCTAAGAACATGACCTAGATAGGCAACCTTTATTATCTTAACGGTATTCCCAGTAATCAATAAAATCTAGTGATAAGGGGATTTTCGTATCACCAGTATGCACTGTTTAAATTTAAAATTATGGCACAATCGGATTCCACACGGAACCATTTGAAATACCTCGATGACTTGTCATTTAATCGAAGGTTTTGTTGCAAAAACTAAAAATATCTCAAAGCAATCATCCTAAAACATTTGCAACTACCCTTTTAGACCTTCCGCAAAACAATGGAACGGTAAAAGGTGGTAATAGGGCGGTTCGGCAGGTGAGTCCCTCGGGACTGCTTAGAGAATCTACTGTGACTTGCGTTCTTGGGGCAAAGTAATAGTCTCTGGTCTCCGGCGTCCTTTTAAGGGTTCCTATAGGAAAGACAGTCTGAAGAATCATTCTCCTGTCTGTGTTACCGGCATTTCAGATAAAGCAAACGTTGTAAGAGGTAGGTTCACTTAGTCTTCAAGTTGTGAAATTTAATTACACTACATAGACAAAGAGTTATTTGTATCTTATTAGGTATTTATTACTATCAAGTAGTCTTGAGGCAATTTACTTCTTAGACGCATCGATGTCTAGTAGTATTTGGAAGGCTCAAAGAGTCATTTCTAGAGTACTACCAGAATACATTCTTTAGAATTTGTTATTGAAGATGCAGTATCCTTTTCAGCGTTACATACCAATTCAATTTGTTTCTCTCAATAAAGAAACACTTTCCCTAGGTGATTTCTGATGAATTTTCCTACTCTATGCTACAATGTAAATACTACAGCGTAAAGTTTTACAACGCTCAAGTTTCGGCTCGGGAGTGACAAATTTCAATACATCGTCTGAGTTAGAAGTTAGGGTTATACCCTCCGCGTAGATTTTATGAGTAGGTATGAGGGTTTTGTGGTACAAATTATGAAATGTAACTAGACGGTACTTTAAAAGATGGCTCAAAATTTTGCTGTCCTTAACAATCAAGGTGACTGGTAACGGTAATCAAATTTATTCTTTTTGCGTGATTGGTAGTTGCGACAAGCTAATTTTCGGTTTAAATCCAACTTTGCTTACCAGTGAGAACCCAACCTACCAAGCTAAATTTTTGAACTCGGTAGTAGATACATACATACATAACCGTCACGCCTTATTCCCTGCGGGGTAGGCAGTAAGATGCATGCCTTAACCTATTCCCTCAGTAGCGTCTTACATTACACCAAGGAAGAAATGAAATTGTTTTATTCTAAACAACACACGGCATGGCGATTTTTATTCACTCTGAACCTTCTTCTATCTTGTCTTCTTGTATCTTGTTTTTTGTCTTATTCCTTTTTTCTTTCAAAGATTAAATTTAGAACGTAAACGGATCTATCAGTATTCCTTAATTATGAAAGTGGTCTAATGACATTATAGGGTTAAAATAATCCGCTATACAGGCATCAGCTTTCTTCTGCATCTTAGGCACAGCGTAGACGACAGACTTTTTATGCGATCGAGTCTGCGGCGCACAAAAAGTCTGCTTGGATTGTATGCATTGTGCGCCGGACTTTGTGCTCGTCATGTGCGTTACTGCATATAATTCCATAGGGTCTATTTGCACAGACTAAAAAGTCCGTCGCGGATAATCTGTCTGCGCTGGGCCTTAGAGTTATTATTGAAGCGGAGGGTGGCTCGGAGCTGGATAATCCACACTCCAGCCGATGAGAACTGTGCGTGGGATGGGAGATTTACGTGGGATTCCATTTCTATTGGGCGACTTATCTTGAATCACACTTTCATGAAGTATTGCGTGATTTTAATTAATAAGTGAGAATATTTCGAGACAAAGTAGCAAAATATTAAATTCCTTTTTACGTATTGTAGAGAACTAAATCTATTTTGAATAAAAATCCGTCTCTTTCGATAGTCTTTTAATCAATTCTTCCGTCTAAGTTCTAGTGTAAAAAAAACATCACATTCAAAATCATAATAAAAGTAAAAGCATATCAAAAGAGATCGCAACACGTATAATGGTTAATGGTATGTACATAGTCGAATAAAACGAATACACTCACGTAAAAAATAATGTCGAGATTCGCTCGAAATGATTTTTTTGATATTTATTTATATTCAAACCTAAGTCGATGAAAAATGTGTATTAGTCACACTATTGACCATACCTACTTAATGCTCTATGTGCTCTGTCTTACTCTATTTGGGAGTTCGAACTGTATTGTACGTGGTTGAAATTTTGAATGTAATACATACTTGCTTAGGTAGGTACTTCCTTATTAATTTAACGCCGTCAATAAAATCACCTACATTCTTTATTCGATATTTGAATTGTTCTCTTTTCCATGGTTAAACAACTTCACATCACTCTACAAATCTACAAACCTCCAAGAAACACTTCTTTCCTGCACATCCCGTATACATACCTACGCCATATATCACAGTATATGCGGTAGTCAGTCGGCCAAGCTTTTGTGCCCTTACAGGGGTGTTTGTATGTGTGCGTAAGCTTGTGTGCGTTGATTTGCCGACGCGACGCCCGCCGGGCTCGTGGCGTCGGTATGGTTGGTGGAAAGTGTTGTACATTTTTTAATGAGTTTTATTTTTCTGTTACAATGTGATTGGTATAAAAACCAGACAAAATGA
This sequence comes from Adoxophyes honmai, assembly GCA_005406045.1. Taxonomy (NCBI): domain Eukaryota; kingdom Metazoa; phylum Arthropoda; class Insecta; order Lepidoptera; family Tortricidae; genus Adoxophyes; species Adoxophyes honmai. The sequence goes on along the minus strand of BHDV01052352.1, from coordinate 20,186 downwards.
CAATTGGTTTATTTAAAATAAGGTAAGTGTATGTTTGTTTTATTGTACAACATAAACATCATAAAAGTTAGCTTGTCATAAAATAACTATGATGGCGCTGTGACGCAAAACTAACCTTGAATTTAAAACGACAACTCGCCACTAGTCCTGATCCTGCGTAATTTAATTACACGCTAGCTAGTTACGGCTTAAAACTACTACATAATTATTTGTTATAATTCTTTTTTTTTTGTGATTCGTCTTCTTTCTATTTTTCAAAAATGTAGAATCACGTATGTTGTTTGCAATGCGTATTATGTTGTAGGTATCCCAAATAAATGGAAAAGAAAACTGTCGGATGATACAAAGGAATATTTTGAATTTTAATTTTAATATTTTGTCTACAGCCCAAAAAATACAACCCGCACTTTCTCCCAACCCCACATCATCGCCAGCCGCTCTATTCAGAGGGCACTCACACACCAACACAGTTTATTAACGCACACACTGCCACCAAGGGGTGCGCCTCAAGGGTGGAATAGTGGGGACTGTAAGTATTAAGTTCCTTTCTTTTCACTAAAATAATTTTAGGGGATGGTTTTAGTTCGATATTTTTTTGTCGAGGGCTCCGCTTCTGTTGAATGCATTCGGCTGTTCAATTTGAGAAATGGCCCCCAACTCGAGGGTAGTAAGATGTTGCTGGGGTTGATATGGATCGGGTGCGTAGTTGTATAACAATTGTGTAAGATTTTGTACGTCTTAGTTACATAAACAGGCTATCGTGAGTACATGCCTGAAGAGTAAATATCTAAAATTTTTGTCAGAGAATTAGCCACTTACATAAAATCTGGAGAAAAATAATATACCTGTGTATGACTGTAATGCTATATAAATATTCTCGAAAGTTTTGTGCTTCTCATCAGAAGACACATCGAAACTTTATCTTTTGTATAAAGTAAAAGTTCGTACCCTATGTTAGTACCTAAGTACTTACATCGAAAAAATTTACTCGTAAACTAGTGAGATTAGTTCAGTAACTTAGTGTGTTAAACGTATTGATTAAACATTTTTCACTAAATTGTGTCCAATAACGCATTTGGCAAATAACTATCTCAGTTTAACCGAACCAAAGCTTCCAAAAGACCAAAAATTATAAAAAAAACCCTAACCACGCCCGTCCCGCTCGCATCTCGCTGAAAATATTTTTAATCAAAGTTTATACCTGATACCAGCCCCCGGCGAACCAACCTGTCAATCTCTCAAATGTTAGATTAAAAACATCATCCTTTTTTTTAGCATTAAGAGGATCAGAGAATTACGACAAAAAAAACTTGAAGGCATATGATTATAAGGATTGTATAGCTTGACGAAGGTCGGCTGAGAAACACGAAACTTGAGACCATGTGTTTTGGTACATAGCTTTTCTACCTGGATAGTCTTTTTACATGCCCGTTTATCTACCTCCATCTATACCACTTTAACCACTCATCTCTTTAGAAAACTCACGGCAGTTACGCCATTTTGTCTCATTAACTACAGTATGCCACATGTCTTTTAGTTTTAGTTTATAATTAGTATGATAACGATATTATTATCATACTTGTCAGCACAAAACGTTGCTAGACCCAACTTAACGTGCTCAAAAACTACCTCTCTTCCAAGCAATGTAGGCAACATTCTCCGTAATACTAAAGTGGACTCACGCTTTTTTGGAGCTACTTATAATAGGACAGGTGTGGTAGAACTGCTGCGTCATCGCAGTGGCACCGGTAGTAGCGGGTTCGATGCTGATCATGATTTAAATGTCAGTCGCGCCGCGTGATGGCCGGTGTTATAAGCTAGTCATCATGCCCGTTCCTAGAAAAGGCGATTTGCAGGGGAGTAAGTTGACAGTGGGATTAGCTTAAAGTAAGTATTGTGTGAGATAGGAATCACGTAGGTTTGGTGTTCGTTGTAGGCTTGAGATGATACGGAGTAACCTTTTTTTTTTTACTTCACCGTATTAAAAACTATCGATCAGCTATTCTAAACCCGACAAACATCTCCATCTCTTCCGTAGATGTCGTTAGAGGTGACTGATGAAATGGGTTAAGGTATATTTACAACCTAAAAATATGTTAGAACTGGCAATGAAATGTGAAACAATGGTTTTGTCTATGCAGTGTTTCGTGTGCTCTGCCAACCCGTGATGTTTGTTGTACATACTGATCAGTATCGGTTAAATTTGACCACGATTAATCGCAGGGAAATTGACTTTAAATAAAGTAAAAACACTTTGAAATCGGTAAATCCGTTGAGATACAACGCCACATACAAGACAGGCATCAAACATGGCGGCTTAATCCTTTTTTTGCGTCAGTGGTAAAAATATAGGATTGTGGTTCTTTTCACATTTTTAGTTTTAGAACGATTGTAATAAAACCAAGTCTCTTTTGTGAAGAAAAACGTCCAAATCGACCCAATTTTCCTTCATTGAAGCAATATGTCGGCGATTGGTTCGACCGCCGCTTCCGTTATGAAGACGGACACGTCAATTCAAGCCAATAACTATACCAGTTGTTGCATGACTGTAGGTATACCTACTTATAACGTACATACATTACGCCTGTATTCCTAAATGTATACAAAACGCTACACAGGGAAAACTATGTTATTTCACATTAGGTAGTCACTATTTTTGGCTAGCAATCTGAGTGTATGGCTACGAAACGTGAAATATTTGTCATGTATTGACCTCGACATGTTTTGGGCTAATCCGTAGCTCTTCATCTACACGACGCCATTTTTACGGATTAGCTCAAAAAACGTCAAGCTAAACTCGATTTAAAACATGAGTTATCCGTATTTGTCAAGATGAGTGAGTGTCACGGTAGTTTAATGTATTTTCAAAAAACGTATTTATAAATCGAATTAAAAAAAATGATTTTATGGATGTGCTGAGCCAGTTCTAAATTCAACGCATATGCATTGTTGCTCGATAGGTACTACTTCACGCTTTCCGTCTAGAACTATGTTTTTTTTTGTATAGAAAGTGTATGTTTTTATTCTGAACTCAAGTTTCGAATTGTTTAGGGGTAAATAAGCGTGAATCGGTTCCACACAGAAAAACTTTGATACCGCGCAATTTTTGGACTGATATCCTTTCTTCGAATTTTATTCCTTTATCTCTTCTTTGTTTAATGCAAGATTCCAATTAAGTCATCATAGAAACTAGGACAACATTGTACCATGTCCATCAAAATCATAGCTACGCGTTATTCAATTTTCGGGCCACTTTCTTTCTGAAAGTCACGGTGGTCTTATTACTCTTCATTCGGTTGACGTCTCAATGTTGGTACAACTGAAATCTGATAGCCACTGACCGAATGAATGAGACAAATAAATGCTGTAAAAGGATCGTATAAAATACATCGTCCATTGACATTTCTTTGGACGTGATGTTAAAATCTGGGCATCATTGTACTACTTCCGACTAATTGGATTTACGTCCAAGATACCGAAGTAATAAATAAATTAAATATTTTAATATTTAGGCGACTTGTGCCTTATTAGAGATAATTTCAAAACTTTTGTTAAGAAATAAAACGCTGTACCTACCTCTCAGCTGACGTGCTGTTATATAATTTTCTACTAACTTTTTTTTGACATACCTACTTACATACGCCTGTATTCAGAAAAGGGATAGGCAGAGCACACGAAACGCTACAAAAATCAAGGTTCATATTTTTTAGGTTTTAAGTTTAAAGGTACAAAAGTGACTGGTTGCTAGCTTTTCGCCTTATGATTAAGGTATACCTTAACCTGTTTTATTAGTCGCCTCTTACAACGCCCTCGGAAGAAATAGAGAGGTGTTATTTTAAATCCAACACTAAACTGCCAACTCAAAACCTAAAAATATGCTAGAAGTGGCCACAAAACGTGAAATAGTTATGGTTCTCTCTAAAGCGCTTTGTGTGCTCTGCTCACCCCACTTGGGAATACAAGCGTGATGTACACTACGCGACTTTTTTCTTAATTTTTAAATAAAAACAAATGAATCACCACCGTAGAATAAGGTCTTGTATCACCAAATGACCACAAAAACAATTTGTTTCGACGGAATCACTGAACGGCCACAAGTCCCGGTTGGCGTGGCCACGTGCTTGTCTACATGCAACGTCATCGGGCAGTCATTATCAGGGGTCAATGGCCGCTGATTACCTTTGAGCACGCCCTGTCGTTCATCATTAGCCTAGGTTAGGTTGTTTGTAAACATAACCTCTATTCGGCTTCTTGGACCTCATCTGTAGCCATGTGGCTTGGTTGGGACAAATGTGGTAATGGTACGTAGATGATACGTCCCACTGTTGGACACAGGCCTTTAATCAGTATGTGGGAGCTGGTTGGAAACTTCAGAGACATTGGATTACCTCGTCGCTCTATGCAAGTTTCCTTCAATGAAAAATAGGTCGTAGCAGTTAGTAAATTAGATTTTACACAATAATTCCGAAAAAATTCTGGATCCGAACCTATGACCTATGACATGAGAGTGGACATGGTTTCTTCTTTCATAATTGTGTTTTTGGTATGTGATTATCTTTGTGAAAAAACTGTAAAGGTCGGAATAGTTGAAACATGAAATCTAGAGATGCAACTTATGGGAATGCCTAATGAACATGAGGCGAAAGAGACATATAGAACCAAAAAAAAGTACAACGAAGAACTATCAGGTAGCAACTTGTAAAATATTTCTTTAGTCAGCAGAAGAATTATGAGACGATCAGTTTAAACACCTACCGTGTGAAGACACTTAGTAATCACGAACATTAAAATAAATGACCACAACATCTGCACACGAATCAATCTTAATGTGAAAAATTCGTCATATTCAAGATGTATGTAGAAAGCTGTCATTATACAAACCCAGCTAATAAATTAAGTGTAAATATTTAGATTGGAATTTAGAGAAACTGTTTTATTTATTATCCCTTGTCTTACTCGTCATTTTTAATCGAAGTGTGAAATCTATTACAAATCGGAATAAACAGGCATAAATTAATGAGAGGTGTATGAAGTCAGAGTTACTGGCAGGTGGATAAAATATAAATGTAAATTATACATGGAAATAAAAGTTTTTTATCAGCGTAATACCATGTATATTTTTACCATTTCAGCTTAACTAGAAAAGTTAAATACTGGATTAGCACCGATATTTAAATTAGCACCGATTTTCTCAAGTAAATACCAAAACTTGTCAGTTGCAATAAGCTTCGCACTTACTTTTTATGAGAGAGTACAGAAATATATTAAAAAATTATTCGATAAACGGCTACAATTTCCAACAACTATGTTTTTTATTTTCGTGGTAGTGGACTAGTGCTTAAAGCACATCTATTATAATCCAGCCTTTGTTATATCACTGGATATATCACTGGACAATTTTTACACCAATCACCTGGTCCCAAAGTAGGCAATTTAATGCCTGTGTTATGGGTACTAGACAACGGATAAACTTACTTATATACAGATAAACATCCAAGACTCGAAAGCAAACATTCGTATTCATCATACAAACATCTGCCCCGACCGGGGATCTGCTACATTTGAAATAAAATGGTTCCTTAAAATTGTAGCTATCTATTGACTGACTTTTTTCTGCTTCTTTCTCTAATAGAAGTCAAGACAAAACAAAAAACCATAAACAATCTGCTATTCATTATAGTTTTGAACACAACACTTATATCATCTTGATAATCAGCATCTGTTTTCCCGTCTCCGCCTTGATTGTTGGTACGCTCAAGGATAGCAAACTGATTATCCTCTATTCAATAATCTTCTATTACGTTTGCATTTACAAGTTTGCAACAGTTCCATAGAAGCCTGGGATCGAGGATGGCTTCACACGCGTTGCGTATCGACATTCCATCAATCATACATGAAGCACGATTTTGCAGCGGAATAATATCAAGTCAGCTTGGTGCCTCACGACTTGGCTTACGGTCTTTTGTTTTGAGTTTATCTCGTACATCCGTTAACCTATAACCAAAATGAATTGGAAACGGAGAGTTTAGCGTTCTTTACAAATTGTTAATTAAATTTCGGGAAACGTGTTAAAGTAGCATGCTTCTTAAAGAGTACTTTGAACTGCTTTTTGAAATGTTCATTAATTATCAATGGAGATTGTTTACAAGTATCGGGGTTAGATTTCCATCTAAAAACGAAAACAGCATTTGTATTCATGTTTGATGCTTGCTTCTACGCTTACTTGTAAAATTTTTTTCGTTTTCTAATTCTACTTACTACCTAGTTACTACTTCCCGGTGTGATGTCGAGTTTACTAACATTAACATTACGTACATGAGTAGAGGCAACTAAGGATATAGGTTAAGGTAAACTTTAGGAGACAGGCTAGCTCCTTGATACTATTATACATTTTTCATCAAAATTTTAAACCCAAAATTAGCAACGAAACGTGAAATTATTGATTTTGTGAGGAAGATAAAAGACAATAGACCAGATACTTGTATTCAACAATTAGGTACTGTGTATGTTTGCTTAAAAATCACTTCAATAGCCTATTGACTGGAAAAAGACACCTTCGCAAAAAAGTGTACTAATGTCATTTGAAGATTGTGATTGGTTTTTAAAACCACCAGATCAGCAAGTAACAACTCGTATGTTAACAATCTTTTGGGTTTCTTTTTGAATGTTACAACTGATAACGTGACCCCACCACGCCGCATCGGCCTTCTGCTGTCAGTGCTTTTGGAGCTTTATGGTAGACATCCGACAAAAACAGATGCGCCAGTCTTTGAAGAACAGAAGACCTCTCTTGCCTGAAACTCTGATATTATCTCCAGTATAAACAGCTAAGATATTATTAGGCTAAATTGGGCTAACTATTTTAAACCAAACACTTAAATACGCCATTAACAATCAAAATCACTTACCCAACTCCTAAATACAGACAGTCATTGCGAAAAATTTAATCATCACCAATTTCTACCACCCATGCCGGAGTTCATGAAATCTATGCAATCCTCCCACACATCATAGTTCATTATTTAAAATCCATATTTAAAATTGACATCTGAGAGCGCGAGTGGTCGGCTCGTTTGATGTCGGGTACAATCGGGTAATTGATGATGTGCGCGGGAGTTGCGCGGCGAAACAAATCGGGCGCCATCTTGCGTCAACAAGGGGAAACTGAGAGAAACGTATGGTTTTGAGTGTCTATTTATGGACTCCTGTTGGATTTCATTTCAAATAAGGTTTTTTGGGGTATTCTACTACCTACCTATATTTTAAGTGTAAATGTAAAATGAGAAATACCTAGTCGACATTGCGTTGTGATTGTTAATTACAATTGCAACTTACAATTGTATTCGATTGGTAAAAGTTTATCTAATTATTAACAGCTTATTTTAATATTACATAGCTATCTGCTAATAAATATCACGGATCTAAAACAAAACGCGAACATCTGTTAGTTTTTATTCAGTTCCATTTGCTTTGCACGTCGTTTTTAATGTTCGTTCATAATGTCAATGTTTTTTTTAAATAATTTATTATTTATTACTCGCAAAATTCGATGATACTTACCCAGGTCTCAAGCATCATCGAGGTGGACATCATCACCAACAAAGACTACATTGGCTATGCTAAGTGCCAAAAAAATACACATGACCCTACTTTTCAGGTCATAAGAGTGTGTGTATTTTTGGCACTTTGTGATATCTTTGTTACTGACTGTACTTACTGGTTAAAATAAGAAAAAACATCCTGTTATTTAGCATTCACATTTTCTTTCCCCTGGAGGTTTTTGAGCCATTAACTTGAAACAGCGTGGTAATGAAGTCATGAGCATTCAACAACCATCATAGTAATGGATAAAGGCTTTTAAAAGCTAATCGATCTTCCCGTTTAAAAACTCGATGGTTAAGTTAAAGTTAATGATATTGTTACATGGTGTAAGTTGGAGTTTCTTGTTGCGACAGTGAAATTGAAAGCATTTTATGCTAACGGGTTTTAGAATGTTTTTGGTGAAGCAAAATAATGGGTTCTTTCAACCTAAGATGGACGAAGAAAATGCTTCTCGTTCGAAAATGTGTTTACGCTTTTAAAATTTCAAATATTTTAACACTTGGAGACGCTTCGCAGCTTCGTGTTTTTTCACATGTAAATTTTTGAAGGCAGTTGTGGCTCGATAAAATTTTATTATCAGATTATGTAGCGACAAATTTTACCTCAAAACTAAAACTGCATTTCTAAAACTTGACGAAACAATATTCAGCAAAACCGTAGCCAGGCAACTCTCTCAAGACCTTCCAATTATAACGTTCAGTTCCAACGAAACGTTTTGCCATTGTTTTAGTTTGAATGAGTTAGCTGGGACAGCCAAAAGTCGAGCACCAAAAATGTAATACCTGTCACTGGCTATGATTAATGCAATTAATCACACAATGGCCACATCGCATCGGGTTGCACTGCCTGGCAAAATTATTAACAAAGCAAAATCGGTTTCGAACTGAACACCGACAAAAATAAGACAGTTTTTTACAAACGATCACTTTAGTTTAACATTCGGCACCAAAATTAAATTTTTGTTTGTTTGCTTGCTTGTCTTATTTTCTGAATGTCAGCACTTTTCTAAAGTTGATCATTACTGAAGACTTTGAGGACCGATATACTTTTCTTTGAAATAAGATTAAGTATTGGAACAATTCATTAAAGATGATATGAAATCAAAACGTACCTAAAGCTTTTTCCGAACCTACCTATATCATAATCTAGCTGTTTTTGAAAAGAAACTTGTATCAAGCCTCACAACAGAACATAATGAATAGCCCATGCTCCCGATTAGCCCCAACAAAAACACAACTAAAATTCTAAGCGACTAAGCGTCCATCATTTGTTTCCAAACTTCATTATAATCAAATCAATTTCAACTGGGCCGATACTTTATAATGTCCGTAACATCAGACCGCGCTCGGATAGATTTCATAAATAACGTGTAGAATTTTATTCTGTACATAGATTTATTACGTTCGGCGAGCGAAAATGGCGGGAGATTGTTTTTCAATTTAACCAGGGAACCCTGCTGTTTGACATGCCGCCTGGCGCGCCGCGGTCCCGCTGTACAGCTATAGGTACCTACCTACCTAGCCGGCTAGGTGGAGCCGGTAAATAACCAATGAGCTTTTCAGACCTTTATCAACGCTGCCAGGGTACGTACAAAGATATTTCTTTGTGAGACTGGTTAACGTGGACTGCAGCTTTGTTCGCACGTCTGAACGTATTCGAGTTGGTAAGGTCGCGACCACAGACTTTTACCGAAATATATGACTGAAGTGACTTTGCGTGCCAAAAGGGAGAGCAATGCTCTTCATTTCACGCGATTTAATTTAGTCTTGTACTACTTAAATACTAATCCATGAAGGTTTCACATCTTAGAGACAGGACAACTTGACTAAGGCGGTGTCACCTTTGAATCGGTTTCACTCAAACTGTCAATTCCCATCACTAAAGCGCTCATGTGATGTTACAGTAGGTAGAGATAAAGTGGCACGCTTAGTTTTCATACAAATTCAGAAAATCTATTTCCATATTAGTCTGTGGTCGAGACGGCTGCTTCTCAAGCTTCACGTATAAATAGTTGGAATGTACTAAAATACGAATTGACCTGTAATTTAAATGTAGGTCTGTATTTACTCTGATTGACAGGTTATTTCTACACATCCGATTCATAACAAGGTGCTTCTACAAATAACTTCCTCTTCTAATCAAACTGTGTATTAAATTTCAATGCCAGGTTTCGAAAATGCTAACTGCGGGTGATTAAGAGTATGTGTTTTTGTAATCGAAATTGTAACGAATAGGTAAGTATATTGTTTTGTCACGTATGCCTCCTTATTGCATGAAAAACAGCTACAGGATAAAAAGTTCACGTAAACTGCGAACTTATTTATTTGTTTAATCCGTAATATTATTTCCATTATGAAGTTAAGTAAATAGACGCTTGAAAGGTGAATTGAAATTAACTCAATACCCTAAAAGTGTCGTTTATCCTATTTCCCCTTTCAAGCGTCGAAATACATGCATACATAGGAGTCAAACACATAACCCTTCTTCAGTCGTGTAAAAACGAGTCCAGTAACTGTTATTTTTATCGAAAGTTCAGATAGTTACAACGATTGGTGCTATCCGTATACGATAACTAGTGCAAGCGAGGTGAACCTCGGTAACCCCTGCTAACTGACATTAATTCAAATCCAAATTTAATCACCACAACGGATGCAAATCCAACTCGTGATTGTACGAGAATCTCGTTAACACAACCAATAGGTGGAATGATTTATTTTGCTCGCAAGTAGCTTCAATACTGCATAACATTGATATGACTACCAGAGATTAATGATACAAACATCAAATAAGTGAAAGTGCTTGCTAATCTAATAAATAAGAACCACTTACTTAAGTTGATTAATTTCGTGTTAGCATTTGCATTTCATTTTTAACCTGTCATAAGTAGAGTAATTCCTGAGCGCCAAGGTTTTACTGTTATTAAAATTGAGAGTAATAATCGGACACAACAACAATGTCGTCCACGTATACGACTATGAAAAAACTTCAGTGGTTGAAAAGTCGTCAAAATCGATATCCATCCCCTAATGAAATATCCTTGAGCCACCCACGCATCTCCAGCTCATATTAAAAGCCCTTATCAACAATCTCTAATCCAATTAAAGGTCCACTCTTAGCAGGTAAAACCTCACTGAATAAAACAAAAGTTGTGACCACTACCAACCACAATACAGCGACCCCTGGTTTTCTATGAAGCTTCATTACGATTAGTTGTTTTTCTCTTTTGGTTTGTTGCACGGAAGGTCTCGATTTCTGGTCGTTTCGGACTGGACTTTAGGGATTTGAAGGGAGGGTTTGGGGAAAACAACAATTCTCAATCACCGTGATAAAACCCAGGCTTAATGGTACAGTTCCCTGGATACTTCCACAATTAATTAGTACCTCAGTAAAAGGGTACAAAAGTTTCATTAATGTTCCCGTACCCACGTTATACTCGTAGTTCCGGTTAAAGTTTTCGGATAAATGGAAATGAAGATTTATTTTACTTTGATCGTAGAATAATTTACAGTGTTTACATATTTTTCGAACATTTAAAGGACAGGAAAACACGAGCAAACAACTTTATATCGCTTTGTAGGTTTTAATATATAAATGGCTCTATTTCAAACCTATTTTTACCATGGAAAATAGCAATTACGTAGATCTTATCGCGTGTGTGTTTCATAGAAAGCTCATTTTCTGTATTACAATATTTTCCAGGGAAATTCCAACATAAAATGTATAATTTATAATTCTAATCACTTAAACATGCGTGTTTAAGTATTAAACCATGCTATCATCTAATATATTTAGTTTTGCGTTCATAGTTATAATTCTTCAGATAATAATTGGCTAGAAGAATTATCAACGATAAAAAAAACTTAAGTTTGACGCGCACAAATTCTGTGTAAGCATGTATGTACATATATATATGAGAGTAAATGCAGGGAACAGAAAAACGACAAATTATAACTGCAATGTGAACAAGTCAATTTAGTTTTATCTTCACTGAGAAATATACCGCTTTCCACATCAAAGTTCTTAAATCAAGCAAAATTTCAACCACCTCACAATACTAACCCTCCCTGTGCGCACGTCCATTTTGGCCCCCTCTGTCCCCAGAGGTCCGAGGCCCTTTTTCTGACAGGAGGAGTGTTGATTGCACCGCTCCACTGGATTAGGCTGGGGCTGACCACTCGGCGCGTCGCGGATTAACAGTTGACCGGACCCCAATTACTCTTGGGAAATTGCTTAGGTATAATTATTGATTGTCACACGGTTGTGTTAAGCCCCTTTTCTGAGCAGAGTATATAAATGTATGTATGAGACGTGAAATGGTTGGATTTGTAAAAGCTGTTTGGATACACTGGTGTAATTTTACCAATATCGTTTTAGAATTTTATTCTCGATTCGAATGTGAAGATCAAATTAATTTATACGTATCAGATAGGTATAACGTCGTTTTAATATCAAGGCAATTTTCATCATTTAATTTATTTCCTTTTAAGAGAGTTTAATGTTTTAGATACGTTTTGACGACTTTAACATATGTACATACTTACAAGCTTACAACTAACATTTTACACTTAGCGTAATAAATTGTCTTTCGACAAGCAACAAATCACTATTGGCGTTAACTGTCAATACATTCTAAGGTGGGTCAGAAATCAATTGGTTCGAGTGTAATTCAAATAAATTAAATGTGAGCCATGCCAATAAAAAATTAATTGGGTACTATATGTAGGTATTCCTTCACAACTACGCATTTGCAAACTACGTTGGTAAAGTTTTTAACTGTAAAGAAGAAATACAAGCCAATAATAAAACTATAAGTACAACAAAAACTAAAACGATAAACAAGCTCAAAAAAAAGTAACATTTTAAAATAAAACCTTGCGTACCTATCTGTCATTCGAAAAATATTGACGAAATGATCCGCCTTTATCATCGAGCCCCTTCCCACGTCAAACGTAATGAAATCACAACATTTTACAAAACAAATCCATTTATTTTATTCGACACGGGCGCCAACGGCTACGTTTTCATCTTGTATCGGAATTTTCGGTTTCGACGGCCGTATTTATGGCGCGTGAAATCGGTCCATTCATTGCTCTTACAGCCCGTGATTTTTCCATTTCCACAATACTCCGTTTAAATGTAAGATAAAATTAATTTATCATCGCACCGACGTCTACTTTTTTACTAGAAAACATTTTATTTCACATTGACATCGACGTGAACTGCCAGTTCGTTTGTCAGAATCCCAGGGACCTATCTCAACTGTTGTTTTTGGCTCGCTCCCTTCGTCTGCATGAAAAAATATTTATAGAAACATGTAACTTGTTAATGAAGCGTTGTTAGTATTGCTAGATTATATTTGGTGTAGCGTTCCTGAGTGATTAATTGAGTTGAATGTCGCGCGGCGTCACGCGGTTCGTACTGAATATTAGGTACGGGCCATATTTAAAGAAATTGTATGAGAAACTCTTGATATTTAAGGACGTTTTAAAAAAAGATGTGTGCTTTTTCAGAATAATTATTTTTAAAAAGGAAGGCAAGATTGATTAGCGTGTAGTTAATTTAAATAGAAGTAGTTTGGTTTCAAATGAGTTTAAAAAAAAGTTCTATCCAGTATGTAAGAGCACACAAGGACACTCAATGATTGACACATTCTTATTTTAAATCAATTAATAGATTGCAATGTTTTTGTTCTTTGATACAATTGAAATATGATTAGAATGTTTTAAACTTTCGCGATTCTCACTCATATTTATACATACGCGGGACTGTATACAGGGTGTGGCCTGTAACAGGGGCGATAAATTAAAATCTAGACTATTTAACGTATCAGTAATTAATCCCAAATGGTTTTAATTAATTAAAATGAAAAATATTTTTTTTCTTATTTCCTAACAAAATAAATCGAGCCAGCAATGTACTACCCATACTTAATGTCCAGTCGTAGTATTTGACGTTGGCACTTACAATCGTTTCAATAATATTGAAAAACCTACTAAATTCACCAATATTGTTTAGCAAGCATATTATGCATTATGCAGATATCCGTATTACATAAGGGTCACCTTAATTAGTACGTGTGTGAACGTACGAAATACGAAAGAACTACATGAATAAAAAGCTGTAAAATAACTTCAAACTGTTTACTAAATATTTCTAACAAAAACATAGCCCTAAACACTGGTAACAACAATATTTTCTCACTGGGTCACCTTAAACACTACACTGGCACCGTAAACTGTTGTAAAGATGTTTCTTTAGCATTCGTTGCTTTGATAATGAGGATGATAACAACTTGGTACATACGATATTCATTCTTCGAATTATTTAACTCTGTGTTCACTTTACATTTTATTTGCACTTGTTTTGTTATGTACTTATCACGTACCTAAGTAACACGAGAAACAATCACGATTCGTAATCGTTAAAGTTATTTTATTATTTTTATTGGGTTTGTTTTTATTTACCAACTTGACGTAAGCACATTGTCAATTTTAAGTAATAGTTGTTTTTTTTCCCATTACGGAAAATGTCAATGTAATAGAGTAAATACTAGAACAACCTCAAAAAAGTTTGTATTTACCATTGTGTGGTTTCTGGCTTATTAATGGTTAAAGTAGTTGATAAAGGTTAGTTACGGTATGAACTTTTCGAGTTTTAATAAAATATTCGTATCATAAATTATAAGCATTACTTGTAGTTGTAACTTACATACATACATACATACATACCTACCTACATATCCCGTTTTCCCGTGTCGTGTCGGGATTAGAATAACACCTCTCCATTTCTTTCGTGGATGTCGTAAGAAGCGAATAAGGGTCTCACCAAACCAGTCGACGCGGATTCGGCTTTCGCCGAGTGTTTTACACCACACTATACCCATTTAGCCGATCGGCGGTCTACGCCTGCGTTCAGCCGTCTAGTCCTCTGTGCGGCCGTCGAGACGTCCGACGGGCCGCGAACAGCCGTCGAGTCGGGCGAACTGGTGTGGGAAACAGCGGATGATCGGCAATCGTAAATTTCATTTTTGGAGACTGGTTGTTAGTTACAACTTGAGTTGGAAATTTGACAGACGTGTTTTAGATTATTTTTCTTGTTATAATTGTTAGAGATCTTAATGTAATAATTCAAATAGACAAATTCCAACGTATCAGTAGCCACATTTTGCCGTCGTTGGCGCTGTTCGGCCGTCGCCGGCGGCGTACGGCCGTCGAAGGCGCTGAACGGCTTCCGCCTTCGCTGATCGGCCCTTATCGGCCGTGATCGGAGCTGTTCACTGTTCAGCGCTCGCCGGCGCCGATCGGCGCTGTAGGACTGCGAATGCGGGCGATAGGTGGCCAACAGCGCCGTACGGACGCGAACAGCGTTACGCCAAAACGCCGTATTCCCGTCGAAAGTCGTCGCTTCGCGTCGGCCGATCTTGGCCGAGTCAATTAACGTCTTGTTCGCTCTTATTGTGTTGACACGAAGCTTGGAGAGTGAGGTGACCAGCTGATCCAAGGCAGTGATGCTAGCCCGCGAGTTCTATTCAAGACTTGCAGAAAGGTAGGCGAGACCGAACCGAGTACTGCTTTCAGAGTAGAAGTGGTGGGTGAGCCTGGGCGGTAAATGACGGCGCCTACGGAAATGGCCGTAAGGGTTCTCAAACCCTCCACACAAACGATCACGAAGTGTTCGTTTAGCTTTCAGAGGATGGTCTGCTCAGAAACGTCTGCAGCATCGGTTTACTCATTCGTGTTCTTCAAATTTTCTTACATTTTGCCCACATCTTTTTGGGGTTCTATTTACCAATAGTCATGCCGAATACTCGACTAATTCTAACAACAGCTGTTCGGCTAACTAAGACATTTGCTGAATAATTATTCATACATGGCGATGGGCTAGCAACCTGTCACTGCAATATCACGTTTAACCATCTGGTTACCCTGCTGAAATTGCTGAACGTGGCACTGGATTTTTGAATTCATGTGCTCTGCCTACCCCTCTTGGGAATACAGGCGTGAGAATATGTATGTATGTATGTTTTTCATACATACAACCATACATACATACAATCACGTCTTTGTTCCCAAATGAGGTAGACAGAGCACACGAAACGTGACGTAACCAAAACCATGATTATGACTATTTTCACGCTTCACAGCCACTTCTAGTGTAGTTTTAGGTTTGGAAACAGATGGAAGAGATAAATAGTATAATACTGACGGGTTGCTAGCCTGTCGCCTGAAACATATCTAAACCTATTTCCTTAGTCGCCTCTTACGACATCCACGGAAGAAATGGAGAAGTGATATTCTATTCCGACACCACACAGGTAAGATAAATAATGAATCAACGAATAATTTTAATAAATAGAGTCACACGTGTTGCGATCTTTTCGAGGTTTAGGCTGCGTATCCACCAGATATTTGCGAGCATGCGTTGCGAGGGATGTGTTTGTCATTAACCAATAGAAACGCTTCATTTATCTATCCTCGCTTAGCTTAGCTCTGGTGGAAACAGCTTAGAGGAGCGAGGATTTTCTACATACAAACGAAGGGAAAGATGTGTTGGAGGAAAGTGTTGCGAGGCGGCGTCTGGCTAAGATTCGCGAGGTAGCTGAACGATGCTAGGATGCAACGCGAGGATTCTGTCCAGTGACTAAGCTCGCGTCCGTCCGTCAACACAACCTCGCACCGCTCAGCCTCTGTCACCTCTTCGTTACTACCTGTACTAACTAGCTACCTCGTTTAGTACCTTGTTTAGTACTAGCTACCTCGCACATCTTTGGTGGAGATATTCATACCGTTACACCTCCTCGTTACACAGCCTCGCGCCGCTTAGCTACCTCCCACATCTCTGGTGAAAACGCAGCCTTATAGGGGTGATAAGACACGAAGGCAATAAAACACTGGGATGTACACGTAAACGTTTAATGACAGTAAAATTATGAAATTGTAAATTAATTAAGAAAGAATATCGTAAAATTTTCAGTTCATTCTAATTACGTTGTCCTCTGATAACAAAAACCGATGAAACTGAAAAATGCTCATTATTGGAGCAGCCATAACCCTTATGTGATGTGATGAGACAAACTGCTCGTCAATATCGGTTGTTTGTCATTGTGTAGGCAGCTGTTCATGGGAAATTAGGTAGTAATTACCCTATTACTAAGTATTTTTTTAAGAGAAGAAGACAAGTTATTTATTCCAGGAAACGTAGGTACAGTTTTCAGGAAAGCGATATCAGTTTGTTTCATCATACAAAGGTTATGGCTACTTAAATAATGAGTGATTTTTTTTCTGTTCCACTAGTGAACGTGCTGGAAAACGTTAACTAAATTCAATACAAATACCTAGTTGTTCACGCAAAAGTCACTTTGTTTATTTCGCTGTAGTAAAAAAGTCTTACATTAAAATTAGATAGAATAAACAGACATTTGTTCACTTTTTTTAACACTTTAGGCAGTTTTATTTGTAACTCTAAACACGTGATCTCTTTTTGGAGTACTTATCACAGACTTATCATCACACGTTCACACATGCTGCAGCATTCGCCGTTCTAATGCTAATCGTAAAACATTGGCTGCCGTGCCCGTCAGCCTGGGCCGTATGCAGCAGACTTCACCAGGCCGCTGGTCATGGTTGGTCGTTCCGCACGCGGTGCACTTTGCGGGACCATAACGTGTCTCTTAAACTAGTTGTGTCCTTCTGGCTTCTCCATACACAATAAAATAATATCGCACAATTCAGGAGCGGCGTACTGCATTCTTGCCATTTTCAATCAGTGACGGCTTGGTGACGGCTTTTGATTTGTCAACTCTTCTTATTGTCAAAGTACTCAATTTTTTTTAATATCACCACAAAGTTCAACAAAAAGGTTACAAATCGGCTCTCTCGAGATTAAGCTGTTTTATAGCTTACAGTTAAGAACTAATTTTGATTGATGGATTTTTTGAGCACATACGATCTTATTACGATAATCGCCCCTTTACCAAGAAATTCCCTGTACCAAGACACTTAGCGATAGATTTGCGACAGTTTTGCAGTGATCAAACACATTGCGTGTCCATTGTAACTTTGAACTGCTATATCTCCTAAACTAAGCACTTTAGGACATTATAATCAGGTTAAGTTAACTGCGTATAACCTATAGAATTAACGTTTTAATTTATCGCCCCTGTTACAGGCCACACCCTGTATACGAAATATCATTTTCGATCACATGGTTCGTAGTGCTTTTTTGCTGAAATTTATGTATTAAACTTTCCTCCAAAAAGTAGTACATGCATGTTTACATCTTTAATAATATTATTAACCGACTATTCTCAAAGTGTCCAATTGACACATTATTTCCACTAAATTCTCAGTACCTAACCACACAAAACCATTCCCACTTTTTTACCTTCAAGTTCATCAGGTCATCTCGTAAAAACCTTGGGCAAACGCCGCACGCACGTATCGTAATTAGCGGTGAAACTATAGTTAATTAACAGGCAGTAGCGGCATAACGAACCGCAATGCCCCTGAACCTATCACCTCCCGATCTATAGGTGACGCAAGGCTTAGTGTGTGCTGTGCGCTGGTTTGCCTGCCACGCTTCCAATTTTAGCAGCACTGAGATGAATATTCAGACGTTGTAAAGTAACTAGTTAAGTGTAAAAATATTTTGTTGCCCCACGAGTTTATTGTGGAAAAATAATGTAGATTATATGATAAAAAAATCTGTTCATTTTAGTTTTTTTTTACAGGAAAAATTAAAAGGCTACAATTTTTACATAGGCGTGAGGTCTTAATTTGATGATTATACCTTAGTCGCTTTTTAACAAATTAATAAACCAAAAATTATCTGTCTCGTTTTTCTCGTTATTTAACCCAGGCGTCATTTCTATTCTTTATAGTTAGGTTTTTTTATACATGGACCTCTGGAAAGTTCTTGCCCTAGTCAAAATGCAGTACCTATCATAATAGAAATGTAAAAAAATACTCCCTCGTTTTACCGTAAATGGACATTCGTCAAATATGTGGGGATTTTTCAAAGTTTTTATCATAATAAGTAATATTAGGATTATTGAATATGAATTAGTTTTATTAATTTAAAAAGTGTTTTAAAAAAAAAGTAGCGGTTTTCAAAGAGACTTAATATACTGACACTTCTCCATAGCCTTTGCTTACAAGACGTCAACTTCACATACAAACATACACACGCACATTTTGTTCATACAAGACACAAAAGACCCGTTGGCCTACATCCTTCAATCACAGTCTCGATAAAAAAAAAAACAAATCAACGAGTTACAGCATTCTTATTCTTATGTTACAAGTCATAAGGGTTTTGTTTGGTTTATTGTCAGTTACTCCGTGCTGTTTGAAAAATAGCTGTGCGAATTAAAAGCGGAGTTTTTTGGAGACAAAGGAGCGTGGGCGATTTGAATGCTAAGACGATCATTAGCGGCCATTGTTGGGAACGGCAATGGTGCTCAAAGTTTGCCCCCAGGGACGAGTTTCTTGATGTCTATACGATAATGTTGTATGTAACTGTGAGAGCACAATGACAAGGTTTTTGGGTTACTTATTTTGACAAATAAAGACGTTAGTAGGATTAACATGGTCGTTTTGAACTTTGTTTTACATTAAACACAGCCTTGGCCAGTCTTCTGTAGGTAGGTACTTGAAAAAAGCAATCCATACAAAAGTCAACCATTTTAACTAATATATTTTTTCTTCTGTTTAGTCACTAGTAAATTACATTTGCATACTTATGAAATAAGCGATAGCTCCCTTTGATTGAAAGAAGATTTATTTTAAAGTTTGGATTTGTCATCTAAATACATAAATGCTTATTTGTAGAATCAGGCTTTACTTTGTAGAAGTCCGTGTTACTGCATTATAATAGCAACTTTATGCACCCGCGATCTTAGAAAGATCGTTTATCGCAAAACATTTTGTTAGAATCAGGTCATTCCTTGTAAGACCCCGATTAATGATAGAAAATGGTTGCGCCTGGATGCTCTAGGTGTAATTAGGTTTATTAGTTATTACTATCTGTTATTTGACTGGAATATTTTTGCTGACTAAAGTTTGAGCACTTTTGCCATTTAAAAGACCTTCTACAACAGAGGGTAGGTCCTATAACTGACCTACAAAGGCGTGTGACTTGCAAAAGCTGAGCCATTGTCACACCATAGACCACCAATAAACTACCATAAATTGTGAAACTGGCAAAAATTTGCAAGTAGCAAACGGTAGCTGTCAGTCGAAGGAACGAAAGGGTTGCATTGTCTACAGTTAGTGCAATAAATCAGTTGTAACTCTATAAATCATTTAAGTCGAGCATTCTTTGTTATGGCAAAACGGTGTACCTAAAATATCTATTAGAAAAAATCGGTTAACGGTTTCAAGTTACTGAAATCTGGCCCAATTTATTAATTTGACTGTGTCGTGTCGGAGTTAGAACAACACCTCTCCATGTCTTACATGAATGTCATAAGAAGCGACTAAGGAGATGGGTCAAGGCATATTTCAGGCGTTAGGCCAGCAACCTGTCACATTAAACCTCTCTTATTTAACACGGCGGGAGGCGCTACCGGGTAAAATTTACCACAC